>OX638299.1:40255387-40324721 GCA_951812265.1 Taphrorychus bicolor | reverse complement strand
TATTAGAGGTAATGAAAATATGCGATGTTATCATCATTGTAAGAAACTAAATTGTGCAAGAAAAAATGTCATAACTTTAAGAAAATGGTATTTAGAAAATATTGGGCTTTCAAATAAATAAATGTGAAAATGTGATTATTTTTTTTTATTTACTATAGCAACTTACAGTTTTAGAGTATTCACTTTCAGATATTTTTACTGCTTCAAGCCGCAGCAGGCTCTTCAATCGCCCTCCTCTGTGACAGATCGTCCTCGTCTGAAGAGGACTCCACTTCTTCTACCACGACTTTTCGTTTCTTGCTCTCTAGAGCCTTCACTAGCTGCTCCTCGTCACCGAGATTGAAGCGGTAGCGCTTCAAACATTTTTCTATTACCTTAAATTCTTCTTCATTTTTTACATTGGCCCTCAAGTATTTAACTGGGAGCGTTCCAAATTTTTTCTTTAGCGTAATATCCTTAGGGGTGTATGACAAATTAATAAAGATTTTGTCCTTTTGCTCTATTATTTCTTTAACTCCATATCTAAAACAAAGCAAAAATTGAAAATATCTCTAACAAGTATGCAAATATTTACTTACTGAAACATATTCCGAGCCATAATTGCCAGATATTTGTTCGGAAAGTGGACCTGGTCTTCTGAGAAAACAACCACGGTAGATGGGGTAGTTGCCATTTTTTACTAGCTGTTGTTGTTGGAGAAGCACTTCAGTTGGACAATGGTGAAATAATGATTTGCAATGCGTTAGAGGCTTGTATAAATAGTAAATCGTCAATCGACTTAAATTAGCCTTTTAACATTACTCAACAAATTACGTCAACTCATTAGCGATAATTTATGCAATACTCCATTGTAAATGTGTTTTTCCTACAGATAAATATTTAACGATAGCAACAATGTATCTAATGAGGCACACGGGTCGAGTAGTTTGCAATATAATGTATCTAATGAAGCACACGCACATTTAATTATACTGCATGTGCACTCACTGATATGTTTTTCCAATAATTACTTCCACGATAACTACTGCTTACTTTGTGATTCTTCGTAAATTTTTTAGCATAAATAGGTAGTTTCCTAATTATACAAATTTCACGATAGCAACAATGTATCTAATGTAACACGCGGACATTTAATTATACTGCATGTGCACTCACTGACATGTTTTTCTGATAATTACTTCCACGATAACTACTACTTCCTTTGTGGTTCTTCGTCAATTTATTAGTATTAAATAGACGCTCAAACAGTCTATCGATTAGCAGTTCCAACTCATCCTTTACGTAAGTACATTTTTTAGTTTTTACTATTATGAGGTAATATGTTTAACATTTTTTAACAGTGACTTTACAATGGATTTTTATGAAGTTCTTTTGGACAGCTATAAGCGAGAACTCAAGACATCCGTAGATCTGATGTATTCTCGCAGTATGAGAAGGATTTGCGCCCCCAAGTAAGTTTTTTTTTCTTTTTCGGGTTTGGTTTTGTTTTGGTACTACTCTGAAGTTATGCTTTTATTTATTTTTTCTTAAAAAATGATCGGAATGCATTTAATTAATGCGATTTGCGAAATTTTCTATTCTAGTTGAATGTGCATAGCTTTTATCGTTTTACCTAGGCCATTTTGGATGTCGACGGCCAAAAATTTGCTTCTGCGCAGTGTGATTTTCAGATTAATTAATGCGATTTGCGAAATATCTTGTTCTAGTTGAATGTGCATATTCTTGCTCAATAACTTTTCATTTTTTTTTTTAATTTTTTCTGTTTTTTTTTTCTAGTGTTATCAAACTAGAAACTCGTTGGCAGGATCGCCTGCGGAAGGGAATCCGGCTGTTGCAGGGGTTCCTGCTCGACAACAAAATCGAGGAGAAACTGCTGCTAGAAGAACTGGCCAAGCTCGATCTCCTCGATTTTTGGAATTTCAAATAAATAAATGTGAAAATGTGATTATTTTTTTTTCCTAAACTATTTGTTTCATTTTCCACTGAGGGGCACTTGGAGTTACTCCATCTGCACTGTCTGCCCTGTCTACCCTGTCTAGCCTGTCTAGCTGTCACTAGTATCAAGTCTGTCATATGTCACACCCCATCTGTACTACGTCTGTGACAGTTGTGTGAACTGTCATACGTCACACGTCATCTGTCATATGTCAAATGTCAAATCTGTCACATTTGACAAAAATGACTGCTTTTTGGGGCCCATTTGACAGGGGGCCCCCTTTTACACTATGGCTCACGTAGGCTTCAAGGTCAAAGTGTCCCAGAACCCCGTCGGTATAACTACTCACCGAAAGGGATTATATCCGAAAATAGGCAACTACAAGATTTCCGCTGGTGGGGGGAAAAAGGAGGATAATAAACAGTTAGATTCACTCCAATTCGTTCAATTGGTTTTAAGTTACAGAGGGTCAAAGTTAAAATTTGAGAAAAGAGACGTGATATAGCCTTTTGGTCTATTTCAAAAAAAACTTTGACTTTGAATTTTTTTCCTGTTTTTGATTGTAATAACAAAACTAATTCGAGTGAAGTAAGCCCCACACATTAATTTTTAAAGTATGTTATTGAAATGAATTTTTTAAGTTGCAAAAAAGTCGGTTCTAAAAGTATCAAAAAAATCGACCACCGAAGCGGACTATCTCCGAAAATAGGCAACTACAAGACTTCCATTGGTGGGAGGTGAAAGTAGATATCAAGAAGTATAATAAACAGTTAGATACACTCCAATCCATTCAGTTGGTTTTAAGTTACACAGAGACAAAGTTAAAATTTGAGAAAAGAGACGTAATATCGCCTTTTGGTCTATTTAAAAAAAAAACTTTGAGTTTGATTTTTTTTCCTGTTTTTGATCGTGATGGGATGTTTGCATTTCCCTAAAAACGTAGCAAATTGAATTCGAATTAAGTAAGCCCCAAACATTAATTTTTAAAGTGAGTTATTGAAGTGAATTTTTTAAGTGGCAAAAAAGTCGGTTCTAAAAGTATCCAAAACTCCACCACCGAAGAACTTCCGCTGGTGGGAGGAAAAAGAAGTATAATAAACAGTTGGATTCACTCCAACGTTCAATTGGTTTTACGTTACAGGGGGTCAAAGTTAAAATTTGAGAAAAGAGAGGTAATATCGCCTTTTGGTCTATTTCAAAAAGAAAACTTTGTCTTTGAATTTTTTTCCTGCTTTTGATCGTAATAGGATGTTTGCATTTACCTAAAAACTTAACAAATTTAATTCGAATAAAGTAAGCCCCAAGCATTAATTTTTAAAGTGCGTTATTGAAGTGAATTTTTTAAGTGGAAAAAAAATTGGTTCTATAGGTATAAAAAAATCGACCACTGAAGGGGACTATCTTCAAAAATAGTCGACTACAAGACTTCCGGTGGGAGGTGAAAGAAGACATCAAGAAGAGGAAAAAACAATTGGATTCACTCCGATCCGTTCAATTAGTTTTAAGTTACATAAGGTCAAAGTTAAAATTTGAGATAAAAGACGTAATGTCGCCTTTTGGTCTATTTCAAAACAATCTTTGACCTTGATTTTTTTCCTGTTTTTAATCGTGATGGGATGTTTGCATTTCTCTAAAATTGTAACAAATTTAATTTGAATGAAGTAAGCCCCATACATTAATTTTTAAAGCTCGTTATTAAAGTGAATTTTTTAAGTGGCAAAAAAGTCGGTTCTAAAAGTATCAAAAAATCGAACACCGAAAGGGCTATCTCCGAAAATAGGCAACTACAAGACTTCTATTGGTGGGAGGTGAAAGAAGATATCAAGAAGGATAATAAACAGTTAGGTACGCTCCAATCCATTCAATTGGTTTTAAGTTACACAGAGTCAAAGTTAAAATTTAAGAAAAGAGACGTTTTGGTCAACTTAAAAAAAATTAACTTTCAATTTTTTTTTCCTGTTTTTTATCGTAATGGGATGTTTGCATTTTCCTAAAAACGTAACCAATTAAATACGAATGAAGTAAGCCCCAAACATTCATTTTTAAAGTGCGTTATTGTAGTGAAGCTTTTAAGTGGCAAAAAAGTCGATTCTAAAAGTATCAAAAAATTGACCACCGAAGGGGACTATCTCCGAAAATAGGAAACTACAAGACTTTCGTTGGTGGGGGGTGAAAGAAGACATCAAGAAGAATAATAAACATTAATAATAATACTATTTATTTATTAGCAAATCTGCTACACGCCAAAAACATATAAATATAAATAAATAAAGTAAGAATAACCATTACGTAAGCAAATGAGTACATTTCAGACATTACATGCACTCTCACTTCCCTTTTAAAATTTTCCAAGTTTTCACAATCTTTTCATGGTTAAAATCTTGGAGGCCCTTATATAACACTGAATTCAGCTTTTGATTAATATTACACTTTTCAACTAATATAAAATCTCTACAATGTCTTGTTTGATAGTCATAAACGTCGCTAAAAAATGTAACCCTTGCACGCAAGTATGGTGGTAACCAACCCTTTTTTATTTTGAATAAAAAGATATAAATGTTATACATAATTTGCTGTTTAACAGATAACATACTCAATACTCTAAGCATTGTTGCAAGAGGTGTATACCTATTACATCTCAGAATAGTTCTCATAGCTCTGTTTTGTACCAACTGCAACTGGGCAACTTTAAAATCGCCGGACCGTATAAAAGTGTCGCACAATATTCGAGATGTGGAGCCGCTATACTTTTAAACAAAAACAATTTAGTAGTCGTTAACAGCTATTGTCCTATTCTTGCTATAAAACTAACCTTTTTTGATAACTTTCTGGTAATATAATCAACGTGAGCATAAAAATTTAAGTCTTGAAGTTGCTTGAGTTGCCTATTTTCGGAGATAGTCCCCTTGGTTGGTCGATTTTTACTTAGTTTTCAAATCGACTTTCTTCTCATTTTTGAAAAATTTACTTTTGGTGCTTATTTTGTTCAAATTAAATTTGTTACGTTTTTAGGGGATTGCAAACGTCCTAATCAGATCCAAAACAGGAAAAAAAACGTTTTTATTTTTTTTTAATTGACGAAACTTTGATCGACTTTACTTTCAGACTGATTGGACCGATTGGGGTGAATCCAATTATTGATCTTCTTAATGGCATCTTTTACCTCCTATCAACGCAATCAGTGTAGGTCCAGTATTTTCGGATCAAATTTTCGATCAAAAACAAAAAAAAATGTTTTTAAAGTTTTTTTCAAATTGACCACAGGGCACCCCTACCCGTTGAATCAAATAGGAGGGGTGTTACGTGTTTCTTCTCAAATTTTGGTTTGAATCACAACCGATTGGAGTGAATTAAATCTTATAAAAAATTTCATTCTTAAAATTCAAACTTAACGCCCTCTATCTTTTTAATCAAGCAAGGTGGATTTTGATCTATCAAAAACCCCTTCCAAATGTGCAGGGTTTCATTTTTGGTCACCACCATAGATAGTAATTATTTTCAAAAAAATGTCAAGTAATTTCTTGTAGCTTACCGTGCAACTCGATGGTGGGGACTTTATGGGCCTTGATCACCGGCACTTCTTGACCGACCCCGTTGTTGTACACGTGACTATTTTTGGCCAACACTTTCCAAAGTTTCATTGTAACCGCCAGTGTGACGGTTTTCCAAAGTCCTCGCTCACTATCGATATGTTTTCAGTACACACATCCTGTGCAGTCACAGCCACCTAAAATCAAACAAAATAGTTAATAGTTATTTGCATGACAAGGTACAAAAGTAATTCTAAACACACGAGCGCAAAATGTTGTGTATACGCTTTTTTTTCCCGGGAGGATAAACAATTTACAAAAAAATTGTTAACTCATAATATTAAAAATAAAAAAAAATTGGTTGAACCTGGGAATTGAACTCGCGACTTCGCCAATGCAATCGTGAGAAAATAAATAATTATTTCTCTATTTTAGTACTTTAAGAGATGACATGATAATAAGGAGAGGATTGGTATGTGCATTTTCTAGATAACGCTCGGCTTATTTGCATAGTTCTCGGTTCGCATAAGCTCCACTGAGATAAAAGAGAATTTCTGCTGGATCAAGAATGTTAGAGGATGTAGTTAGGAAGTTTGCGGATCTTATTAAACTTAATTGGTTCGGATATTGCCGAAAAGATAGCCACCCCTTGCCGAAAAGACCCACCCAAAGCGAATTTTCCATGGATTTATTAGAACAGACAGCATTTTAATCTCATGTATTTTCGAAATTCTTCTTAGTTTTGTAGCACCTCTCTAAATAAAAAGGAAAATATCCTCTTTCGCTTTAATTTTAAAAAGAAACGAGAGTTCGACCAGAGATCTTAGTGTATAATCGAAGAAGACTCGGGCGAAGTAAACAGCATGCGAGCTTTGCATTTATACTACCCTTAATATAAAAAGGAAAAAACTAAAAAAGCGTCTTCCACTAAACAAGAACAACTTTAAAATGGTAACTGTCTCTTTCATGTAATCGTCATGTACCTAGTTAAGCTAAACTTTTAAATTTACAAACAAACACATTAGTAGGTAGTGCAAGTAAGGATAATTGGGATAAGTGCAATTTTACCTAAAACGTAGTTTTAAACTCTCCAAGTTTTAATTTGTTGTTGCTGCTTAGTTTAATAAATTATGAAAGTTGCAAGTTCGGGTTGAAAACATTTCTTCCTCGGTCAGCGTTCAAGGAATTTCAATTAGACTGGTGGAATTGTTTATTTGGCTGAAGGTAAATAGTGCAACTTACAGTAATTAAAAGGAAATAATGTTTTATATAAAACAACAACATAGAAAGACGTATAGTAGCACTAGTTGATTCCGCAAGAGGTACATATCGACTGTGAAATACAGAGAATTAAAGAACATAAAAAATGTTGTAGCAATATCGTATGAACACTAATTGCCAATTAAAATAATATGAGTGACACATTTCTTTAACTGTAGAAAGATATTAAGGGGTTAGGCTGCCACTTCTTATGAGCCTTTGCAGCGAGAAGCGACCTCTTATTGGTCACGGGGACGGTCGCCTCGGTAACCGGGCTGTCAAGCCGCGTCAATGCTTATTAAATCGCTGCCCTTCTGGGATTGTTCTATAGAATGCACCACCATCTTGAGTTAACGAGGGAGTCCATTGAGGCTCTGGGACGCACTCATTTTTCTTTAGGAATCAACACAATAGACAAATTATAAAATGATAGGTTGTGGTAGAATTTCAAAATATTTATAATAATATTAATTTAAAAAAAAACATATTATTTTAGTTACATACTTGAGAAAACTAAACCTTATAAAATTGAAGTTGCCTAATGTAATGTGAGGTTACGTATATAACTGTCAATCAATAATACCATTAATAGCGTTTTCCATTAGTAACCCAGTAAACAGTCGAACGTTGTTTCAACGTAGAATCATCGTTTGATCCGTTGATTTATAGTTGTCACGTTGATTTTAACGTGTTGATTTCAGGTTGATATAAGCGATAAAGCACAATCATGATTTTCGACGCTAAATCAACGTTGTTAAAACGTGTTTTGGATGTGTTTTGATAATGGTTGAATTTATCTTGTTGATTAAACGTTGAAAATAGGTGACAGTAATTAAACCGTCACGAATGCGAGATTGCGAAATGTCTTTTAAAACTTATCATCATTTGTGCGGTTGATTTATAGTTGTCTCTTTCATTTTAAGCTGTTGATTTTTGGTTGATTTTTTCGAAAATGAACAACCATGTTTCTCGATGATAAATCAACGTGTGTTAAATATGTTTAGATATTGGTTGAATTTATAACGTTGATTAAACGTTGAACATAGGTTTACATGTCACATACTCTGAGCGCTAGGTGGCGTTGGCGTAAACGGCGGACGACCCAGATTTCTATAACGAGGCTTAGAGGGGTAGGACGTATTGCCCGGATCCCCAGTGTTTATCTTTCTCGCGGATGTCGGGCGTCGGCACTGTCGGCTGCTTGAGACTAAGGGCACCCGCACACGAGCGACTTTTGTAGCGCGACAGTTTTGTCGCTCAAAATGGAATTCATTATTTTAAATATAGTCGTGCATATGAGCTACCATTTAGTAGCCGCTATCAACTACTGCGAGCGACAGTCGCCTCGGATACATCTGGTTCTATTTTCAGGGTCAGACGCCGCGTCATAAAAGACGCCGGCGATTGTCGCCCTGTATCTAACCCGCAGGTCTTAACAAGTATTAGCAGACGGGCGATAATATTGTGGTAGCGTGAGATAAATTGTTTGCAGTTGCATTTTTTATTACATCTGGAATAATGGCGGAATATACCGAAAAATTGATTACTGAGGTGGAATTGCGGCCTGGGCTTTATAATATGGCATTACTAGAATATAGTGACCGAAATTTAAAGTTGAAATTATGGGAGGAAGTGTGTCGTGAAGTTATACCCGAATGGAATAATTTAGATCGCAAAGAAAAAACTGAAAAAGGTAGGAACAAAATAGATATACATATTATATATTTATATGTATATTATTAATCAAATTATTAATCATAGATACACATTTATATTATTAATTTTACTGAATTTAAAATATTTTTCTTTATATTTTATCATTCTGCCATGGAACCTCACCCCTTGGGGAGGTAAAATAATCTGCAAGATAGTCCCTGGCGGCAATGCCATGATTATCAGCTCTTGTTCCTCGTCTAGGGATATTTTCTAAAAGACATTCGTACAAAGTATCTTCATAGTTTACACCATCTCTTTTACGTACATAATTATGTAGAACACAACACGTTTGTGTAATAAGCTGGGCAAAATCAACATCAACTTCTATACCCTTATGAAAAATTCTCCATTTGTTTGCTAAGATACCAAAAGCACACTCCACCATTCTTCTAGCCCTAGATAATCTATAGTTAAATATTAATTTTTTGTTTCCCAAATTTCGGTTTGGATATGGTCTCATAATATGTTTTGATAGGGCAAAAGCTTCATCGCGAATTATTAAATACGGCATATATCTGCCATCCATATCATTTGGTAATTGTTTGGGAGGTGGAATATGAAGTTGATTTGCTTCTAGTTTTTGCCCAAGAAGAGAATGTTTAAATACATTAGAATCACTGGATTTTCCATATGCCCCAACATCAATGGCACTAAAGCAATAATCAGCATCTACAAGGCCAAGAAGTACAATGGAATAAAAGTTTTTGTAGTTGAAATATTGAGATCCTGAGTGAGCTGGGTTGATAATTCTTACATGTTTTCCGTCGATCGCACCGATGCAATTTGGAAAATTTGTTCTTTTGTAGAATTTGTCAGCTATGTGCATCCATTCATCTTCGGTTTTCTCTGGCATATATGCTGCACGTAAGGAGTACCAAATAGCATTGCATGTATGTTTAACTATGGAACCTATAGTGGTTTTGCCGATGAGATATTCGTAATGCAGTGAGGCAAAGGAATTTCCCGTTGCTAAAAACCTGCAAAAGAAAAACCTTTATAAATTGGAAATAGCTTTTTTTCTCTTTCTACTGATGTATGATAAGGTTCGAATTTCGGACGCACTGTATAGTAACAAACATTGTTTCTGATTTATCAGAATAGGAGTTGATTTTGTTTCTTTATTGTTATAGGAAAAGAACTGCAGAAGCGATGGAAATCTTTGCGGGATTGCTTTAAAAGGGAAATAGCAAATCAGAAAAAGATTCCTTCTGGAAGTGCAGCAAATAATAAACGACGAAAGTATTTGTTTTTCGATCAACTTCAGTTTTTATGTACAACTGTGGAACAGCGCCAAACGGGATCATCATTGGTTCCAGCACAACAAACGGAAGTTGAAGAACGTCCCGAGGAAGTTGCAGCTAGTCAAAATCTTAATGATTCAGAACAACGCCCCATTCCACCTACTCCGACCACGTATAGGCGTCAAAGCAACTCATTTGAATCAAATTTGCTAAAGATTCTGCAGGAAAAATCTCAAGAAAAATCATCGGCAGCAGATGATTTTGACGATGATAAGCACTTCTTACTATGTTTACTACCAACTTTAAAGAAATTTGATGAAAATGATAAACTACGCGTTAGAATAGAAATAATGAACGCTATAAAAAAAGTACAAGATGAAATTTGTACACAGAAAACACAAAACAATACAGTGAGTCAACAAAGTAAAAATTATCAGCCATTTCATGTACCAGAAGTAAGCAACTCAAACCCTGGAGAAACTGGTCAGTGGCAATATTCAAATCCTTCGACGCAATCTCCAGGCTGCTCATGGTTCCCACAGTGTCCTCCACCTATGGCGTCGCCATGTATGTCAGAAGTTTCTTTAAGCAATACAGAAAGTAGCGACATTTTCGATCTCGGTGGAAATTAGTATTCCAGTAATTCTGTTTATTTTATAATAAAAATAGACTTAATTAATTTAATTTGTATTCTTACCTTATTGTCACAGCTAATCTTTCTTCCGGGCTGACAGGCTTTCTCATGTTTGTTGTTTGGAAAGTAATATTTGGGCCTACTAACTTCAACAACTCATCATATGAGCTTATAGTCATTCTAAAGTAATTCAAAAATTTATCAGGATGATTTCTCAAATCTGGATAAATTGTATGAAATTGTCCTTTTAATAACCGTTGGCTTACTATGGGATGGACCCAATATCGCCTTCGTTTTCTTCGATGTCGCACCAAAACCAATGCAATACACGCTAGCTCTACCAAATCCATTTTCTACTGGCAATAGTGACACTTTTGATGCCACAAAAAGGTGGTTCATTTGCACACAACAACTATATCGCCAACCGCTTCGTCTCGGCGACACAACTGTCGCGCTACAAAAGTCGCTCGTGTGCGGGTGCCCGAATTAACAACTTGAGATGTTATTGTCGGCCATGACGCGACGTTCGTTGTTTGTTTCGTTTTGTTTGTTTACCGGTTTTTTAGGGTGAAAAATTTGAAATCGCTTAAAAGGTGAGTACTCATGCATGAGTTGAGAGTTTACTGATTTTCAAGACTAGAGACCAGATGGCTGGAACCTCACCACCACCATTGGTTTTGATGAGTGTGGCTATACTATTTTGCAGGCCAATTAATATAAGTAGATATGGTTAAATTAAGCTGGAGTAAATTAGGTACATATAGGAATATTAAGGCTGATGTAAATTATTTACCTATGCATCACAACAAAAATTAATGCTTGACAATCAGAACTTTATTGCTTCTGGAATTACAGTCTCATTGAGAAAGCATTCCAATCCATTAAATAGGACTAAGTCATAATATGTGTACCTACACAAAAATTCAGCAATGATTTTTGCCTTGCTCTCACCCCAGGAGAATCACTAAGCACTTCCTAAAATGTGTATACCTATCACATTCAATTTCCAAGAAAATTCTTTTAAATCCTATATACCTTATTTGCCTTGAGCTCCACTAGGTAAATATTTTGATATCTAAATGTCTTTTTTAAAAAAAAAGGCAAAGAAATTTTCAGAATCTCGAACATAAATATGTACTCATAGACAAACACACAAATAGGTAAGTATAATTTTTGTATTTCAACATTTCTAAAGTTTTCTACTTTAGGTAGTTCTGAAGAAGGCAACAGAGAAGTTGCCGAAACGTTAACTAGGTGGATCCGTCCGAGCCGTTTCCTGGATAAATTATTATTAAGAGTAATTTTACTGTGAATTGTGCGAAATTCCTTTTCCAACAATGAACGAATCGTCCAAAAATGTGTATAAGGTAGACATTACCCAAAAGTAAGTACTAAAAAATTTAATTCTTGGATTAAATTATTCCTAGTCTACAGTCACCCCCAGTCAACCCCTAAATGCTCTCTTTTCTTTGGTTTTAAGTTTTAATAATAATAATAATATTTATTTAGCATATAGCTACATAGTAAAACATTTCATAAATACAATAAAAATCTAATACAATCGACAGAAGATGAAGACAAAACTATTCCTTAAAAGGGCAAAATAAAAACATACCATACAAAATAAAATTAGGACAATACATGCTTACGAATCAGTATTTTAAAAACATTCAAATCCGTACATTCCTTAAGGGCACTAGGTAACATATTAAAATCCTGCAATCCTCTATACAGTATGGAGTTAAGCATTTGACTAGAATTAGATCTTTGCATTAATACAAAATCTGAGCAATTTCTTGTGCTGTAATTGTGGATACCTTTAAATAAGTTAATCCTATCATATATATACGAGGGTAACAAGTTATTTTTTATTTTAAAAACAAATACGTGAAGGCTAAAGGCAATCTTCTGGTTCACCGACAACAAATTCAAAACATTGAGCATTGTTTTAATAGGGGTATATCGACTGCATTTCAGAATTGTTCTAATTGCTCGATTTTGGATAAGTTGGATCTGTTCTATTTTAAAGCCCGTTTTACAGTTTGCAATTCTTCATGCAATTTATTGCAGCAATGCTTTGCAGCTGCAACGTATTGCAACCAGATATTTGACAAATTTGTTTTACAGTTTGCAATTTCTTGCCATTTCTGGAAATATTCAACAGTGCTGCCAATATTGACATTCATTTAACTTCCCAGACTGACTAAAACTTTGTGTTCTGGCTTTTCAATTAAACAAGGCCACAAAAACATATAAAAGTAATAAAAACCATACATAAACAAAACAAAATGCATGTGATGCAGACTTAACCTCAAATAATTTGTGACAGTAACTTTTGTTTGCAATGGTGGCAATTCAAAAGTGTCCAAAATTTTACATCAGAGATGCAAGTAAACTGCAAAAAAAATCGGCCAAGACCGATAATTGGTAAGCCCTTGCAGTTGCAAAAGAAGTGAAGAATTCGACCAGCTGGTCCGTTACTGCGCATGCGTATGGCAAGAGAATTGTCAATTGCAAGAAAAATTGCGAACTGTAAAACGGCCTTAAAAGCGGGCAAGTTGTACATAAGAGAAGAACAAAAAAAGTATTTAATCACGTTCGCGTGATCAATTTTTTGGTTGTCAAAAGTTATTTCTACGTCCTCAAATTTAACATGCCTCAAGTTGTGTTTTTTGCCAAATACACAGAACTTTCATTCAGATTTCAGATTTCAACGCATTTACAGAATGCTTATTGCTGCAAAGCCACTTGAATAACCCATCCAAATCATTATTCACTACTCTCTGCATACAACCCAGATCCTTTCCAGCTAAACAAAGCGTGGTATCATCGGCAAACAATTCGATCTTACGCTCATTTATAGATGTAACAATGTCATTAACGTATAACAAAAATGGCAGTGGACCCAAAATTGTCCCCTGAGGAACCCCATGCTTTACAGTCCGTGAATCAGAAATACACCCCTTAAATTGAACCCTTTGATGCCTATTAGTTAAATATGATCTAAACCAATTCAAAGCTGTATTTTTTATACCCATGTTGCTGAGCTTGCTCAATAATAATTCTCTGTCAATGGTTTCAAATGCCCTCTAAAATCCAAAAAAACTGCCAAAACATAATTGCCCTTATCAACTTCTTTTTTAAAAATATCACACAAATTAACAATTACAGACTCACACGAATGACGTTCACGGAAACCAGACTGATTGACTCCCAGAATGTTATTGTACGAACGCAAGTGAGTACTATAAAGCCGAGTGTCAGGATCGATTTTGGTTGTATATATTTGGTATTTTTTTCGTTCTAGCGCTTATAACTTTTAAACTGCTCATTTGCCATGATTTTGTAGTATTGCGGGTATGTACAGAAATTAACAGGCTTTCCAAAAATGTGATCGACTTGGTTGCAAGTGCGGGGGGGGGGGGGCTGACCAGTGGCGTACCAAAGTCAAAAATGCGTTTTTTTCAGAACACAAAAGTCTAGCGTCTTTACCGTAACTCCGGGGCTACGTGGGGTATAGGGCTCCCCGTGGGTAGATTTCCTCATATGTGTAGACGATAAATTTTGAAGTCTAATTTCGATAAGTTAAATAGGAAAATGTACAAAAATTCACAAAGTTGGGACGGTTTTTCTAAAAATTTTTTGTAATGGTCAATTTCTCGGCCCTGTGGACCCCCTTAGTTAGACGACTGGCCTAATAATGACGCTACCAGGTGAAAGGGCATATCCTTGGGCACTTTTAATCCATTCCCGCCAAAGGTGCCACTTTACTACAGAGTGGTCAAAAAAATGTCCAAAGACAATTAAGGAAAAGTGTCCAAAATAGTAAGGTAGTTTTTTGCGGTTTTTACGAAAACTATGAAGCGGTCCTGCTTCGGTTGTACATGGGCAACTAGAACACGAGGAGAGAAAAAAAAATTAGTTGTTAGTTTTGGCCTAGCTCTTATACCGGGTGAGCTACAAAAGTTTTGTGGTGCCGCATTTTTTACTAACTTTGGTGTACTTTTTTCACGTTTCACCCTGTAGATTCCACATTTTTGCATGAAAAAATCTGAAATAATTCAGGGGTGTAGCGCACATATGGGCCCTCGATCTGGCCGAAAATCAAGGTCCTAGCTTTCAATTTCAAATTTTGACGATTTTTTAAACTTTACATTTGTAATTGCCACTTTGAGACCGATTTGTGCCGAGACCGTGCATCTGATCGACTGGATTTCTATCCCAGGGGATACCTTAGAATGTTTTCTTTTCGGCACCAAGGAACCACTTTTTCGCTGGGACGTCGCGAAATGGTCTTAATTGAATTTCGAAACGAAAGATGCAGATTTTTGAAATATCGGCAAAATTTCGGATTTCGAAATTCGTTAGTTCCGGCAATTGACGCAACCGTCTGCGGGTAAACCGTGCGCTGCGATCGCATTTTTCGACGACGGAAATTTCTCGTTTGACAGATCGAACTTTAAACACCTAGACCAAGAAAAATAGGCGGAAAATCGAGAAAAACTGTATGGCAGGTGAAAATTTGAACATTTCTAGGAAGATTACATGTAAAGCCCCCAGTCCTCGAGGTCGTTTTCACAAAGACTGGTCGATTTGAAAATTTCGTGTCGGGATTCATGATTTCCGACCACGTGGAGCCCTGTGACGTCGACGCTCGGCTGGCTAGGTTTGTTCCGTACATAGTTAAAAACACTTCCCATAAGAAATACATTGTGCAATGCTTTTTAAATGGGAGCAATATAGAAAGGGTTATATTTTGGGTACCATCGATGGTACATGGTTCAAATTTGGATGGTAGGTACCTACGGGAGTATTATAAATTGTAATATAGTTGCCGTAGCTATCGTAGCTACAGTAGCTGAGTACCGTTGATATTTAGAGAACTGTTAATGTTACGTGGTTCAACTTTGAATGCTGGGTGCCCATGGAGGTACCATGAATGGTACTATAGCTCACATAGCTATATGTAGCTGACTGTAGCTGGGTTATAGCTGCTTAATGAACCGATGGTGATATCGACTTGAAAATCGAATGGTAGGTTTCCCTTATGTAAAATTCGCTAAAAATGACATTTTTAAAAATCCAAGATGGCCGCCTGAAAACGCTTGGTTTAAAGCCGATATCTCTGAAACGGTTTGAGCTAGGAAGCTGAAATTTGGTATGTGGCTACCTTATGGGACGGGCTAGAGGTCTCTAATGTCCAGAACCTTGCCGCGGGTACCCAAGGTTCTATTTTGGAAATTTTTTTATTAAAATGACACATTTTTGCTCCAACTTACTCACTGTTGCTAAAGGGCGCCGAAACCAAATATATCCGACGTTTCGACTTTACGCTTACCGTAAGCCATCATCAGGGTATTCTCTTTTATTACAAATATTGCTTTATAAATGTGCCACACCCAAACAATCAGTTTTTCGTATATGACTGACAAAATAGCTTTAACGAAGCCCATTCAACTGACACTAACTGTTCGATTTTATCGTTTCTGGGTTCCGAGATTTAACTGATTAAATTTTTCATTGATAGGGGTAGAGTGACTTCTGCCATTTTATAGCAAAGCCATTTACGGCAATAGAACAGCGGTGACTCAATTAAGTGTGAGTCGGCTCAAATACTGCTCAAAACGTTAATTATTATTTTGCTAAGTTTAATAACAGTCTCATGGGAAGTGAAAAACTATTAAAATTTTGTAAAAATTACCTAATATTTTTATTTGATCGAACATTACGTCAACTAAATTAAAAACCTCGAACGACAAATTAAGCAGGTATTTTGTGGTCGAGAATGCTCTATTCATGGGTGTCAATAGCATCGTTACACCATGTTTAGTTTTCGAATTATATAGATATAAGTATTAAAATGTTGATAAAAAGTGGAAAAATTACGTTTTTGGCGCCATTTTGAAGGGAAAGGAAATTACTGAAAATTCCAGAATTGCAATTTTATTACATATTTTTGTACCCTCTTTCATTTGAGACTGATTGTCATAGATTTTGATAAAATCTATGACAATCGATTTTGGCTGAAAATTTTCACGACCTACCCCCTTTGAAAATTTTGAAATTTTTACATTTTTCTGTTTATCTTGGAAACGGTAAGGTTTTTCGATATGACGGTTAATATGATGTATGAAGAGGTCATCAAGGGCTATCAGATGTATGTATCAGAAAGAAGCTAGCTTTCACGGTTTTTGAGAAAATTAAAAAAAAGTGCAAAATTTGTACCCTATTTTTGGGCCACCCGTGCTCAGTTACTGTTCTAGTCAGAGCCTCGAAAATGGGCTCTGCGTGTAGCCCTATTCTTCTACTTCCTTAGCTGTTCTCATACATTTTTTTATAAATCTTCATCGAAACGAGATATTAGCTGTTAAAGGCAGCAATGCACGATTTTTATCTCAAAATTTAGTTTTTTGGGCCGGTTTGAGAGCCCCATATGTTTAACATAGAATTTTCTATATGTGTCATTTAAATCTATAGTAATCGATTTTATTTGTTACTTCGAGTCGGTTTTTAATGAATAGGACGTTGATTTCTGTTTTAGATAGTATAGGGTGTCTCAAAAAATGATGCATGAAGCTAATATATGCTAATAATGCAGAAAAGGTCCATAAGCAGTGTGTATTTTACATAGAAAGGATGGATTATTAAGTACGTAGAGCAGCCAGAATAAAATGTTAGATATAGGCGATTAAAGCGTTATTACAACTTAGTAATGAAAGCAATTTTAATTATTCAAAGAGTCTGGTGTTATCAGATATTAGTAATATTTACTGCAGAACATTTCCTTCGCCATTTTATCCACAAATTGTTAAAAAACACTAAAATTATTCTACTTTTTGGGCTCCTCTTATAACTTTTGGGATAAATCCTCGTTAAAACGCGATATAAGCTATTGAATGCTGAAATTCACGATTTTTATCTAAAACTTTAGGGTTTTGAGCCGGTTGGGGAGAGTCTCATATACTTAACATAGAAATATCGACTTTACCCATATAAATCAATAGTAATCGATTTTATTCGTAGGTTCTAGTAGTCGTATGATAAATAGGGCATTAATTTACGTTTTGGATAGTATAGAGTGTCCCAAAAAAGTGTTGTAACCTAGAATTTTTGGATTTTGTCATGTAAATTGATATCTGTGAATTTATTGCGTAAGCTCCAGTAGTTTTATGATAAATAGAGCGTTGATTTCTGTTTTAAATTGTATACGGTGTCCCAAATAAGGCTGCAACATTTAACTTTAGTTTTTTTTTGTTTAACAATACTTTTTTGTAGGTTTTATTCCCTTATTATAAATAGTGCCTTTGGTTTCTGATTTAGATACTATAGGGTGACCCAAAAATTGACAAATATTACATTTTTAGGAACATCTAAAGCTAGAAAACTGAAATTTCAATTGTAGATTCTGTTCACAATCACAAACAATATGTCATAAATGGTCATAAACTTTGATATGGGTACTCGTGGTGCCATTTTATATCTTTTTATGAATTTTAGCACGTTTTTTACCTGTTTACATATTACTTAATATGAAATAAGGTATTTGAGACGTTTCGACATTTCAGTTACTTTTAGGTATCTTCAGGTTCTTTGTTAATAATTTTACGGCAATTTGGACTACTTTGCCCACAGCGTTCGGACTTCCTAAACTATGGGCGCCCCGCGCGCATGGTCAAAAACGACGCAAAAAAAAAAAAAAAAAAAAATGACGCGCGTTTGTGACAAAAGCACACCATAAACAAACCGACTCAAGAGTTTTGCTGACCAACTTGTTATCCGAACGCAAGTGAGGATATACGGGGTGTTCATTATAAAAATTAATCTAGCAGGCTATGAAATTTTGACAGAAAAGGATGATATAATCAAAATAAATGGACTTTTGTTTCTCCATCTTTTTCTTTTGACATTTCACCGCCAACTAGATGAAATTTTATAATGAACACCCCGTATAACGAGCAGCTTACTCTGACTTTTTGGTTGTATATATTTGGTATTTTTTCCCTTCTAACGCTTATAACTTTGAAACTGCTCATTTGACGCGATTTTCATTCAATGGGCGTAGATACAGAAATGAACGGGCATTCCAAATATGTGGTCCTTTTTTTGGTACGAGCGGGGGGGAGGGGGGGGGGGGGGGGGCTGACCAGTGGCGTACCAAAGTCAAAAATTTTTTAGGTACCCAAATTTACGGCGTCTTTGTCGTAACTCCGGGACTATGTGGGGTATAGGACTCCCCAAGGGTACAATTCCCCATATATGTAGACGATAAATTTTGCAGTCTAATTTCCATAACTTAAATAGGAAAATGTACAAAAAATCGCAAAATTGGCACGTTTTTTTGATTTTTTTTTGTAATGGTCAACTTAGGGCCCTTCTGGACCTCCTTAGTTAAACGATCGGCCCAATAACGATGATACCAGAGGAAAGGGCATATCCTTGGCTACTTCTAATCCTATCCCGCCAAAAGTGTCACTGAGTGGTCAAAAAAATGTCCAAAGAGAATTAAGGAAAAGTGTCCAAAATAATAAGGTAGTTTTTTGCAAGAGAATGCTGCAAAATTCCATCATTAGATCAAATCACAAGTAAACTTAAAGGTGCAAAGGTGTTCAGTGCACTGGATGCTACCCAAGGGTTTTATCAAATCCCACTTGATGAAGAAAGTTCAAACTTGTGTACATTCAGTACGCCTTTTGGAAGATACAAGTTTTTACGACTTCCTTATGGAATCAAATCAGCACCAGAAGTGTTTCAGACCCGTTTTCAGTCCATTTTTGATATGGAGGGAGTCGACATATACATTGATGATATTTTTGTTTGGGGTAGCACTAGGGAAGAACATGATGATAGGCTAAGGAAAGTGTTGGATCTAACTAGGAAAAATAATATTAAGCTCAATCTCCAAAAATGTAGGTTTGGTAAATCAGAGATTAAATACCTAGGACATACAATCTCAGAAGAAGGAATTAAACCAGACATTTCAAAAATTTCTGCCATATTGAATATTGCTCATCCTGTAGATAAACAAGGTGTACAGCGTTTAATGGGGTTACTGACATATGTAAGTAAATTTATTGATAACTTCTCAAGTAAAACAACAGTGTTAAGACAATTATTGAGGAAAGATATATTATTTGAGTGGGGCGGGGAGCACCAGGCAGCTTTTGAGAACATTAAAAAGGCTTTAACAGAACATCCAGTGCTACAATTTTACGATGTTACAAAAGAAACAGTGGTATCAGTGGATGCCTCAAAGGCTGGCTGTGGGCCTGTTCTTTTGCAGGACAACCTTCCTTGTGCATATGCATCTATGGCTTTTACAGATACACAATGTGGCTATGCGCAGATCGAGAAGGAACTGTTAGCCATCGTGGTGGGCATGGAAAAATTCCGTCAGTTTGTTTTTGGGAAAAGGGTCATTGTAGAAACTGACCATCTACCATTAATAAATATATTTAAAAAACCCCTTAACAAGTGTCCTGCTCGATTGCTGCTACAATTACAAAAGTATGAAATTGACTTAAAATATAAACCAGGTAAAGAGTTGATCTTTGCAGACACACTGTCACGTGCATATGTTAGTGATGAGAGTAAGTTCGAGTTGTGTAAAGATATTGCAGAATATGTGTGTCAAATTGTGTTTAGGATCAACATCTCAAAGAAAAAATGGCAGGAATTCCAAGTTCAGACAAGTGAGGATGAAGAACTTCAATTGCTAAAAAAAACTATTCTAGAAGGTTGGCCTAACAACAATAAAAATGTTCCAACAAGATTGAGAAAATACACTCAACACAAAAGTGAATTGACAGTTATAGACAATTAAATTTTTAAAGGTGATGCAATTGTGGTTCCAAAATCTTTACAGTCAGAAATGCTGGACAACATTCATACTTCTAGTGCTAGAGTGATTCACACAATGAAGAGTATTTTTTCTCGTCACGGCATACCATTGACTGTTGTGTCGGATGGAGGACCACAGTTTAGTTCACGGGAGTTTAGGGACTTTTCTAATGAGTGGGAGTTTGAACATGTGATAACTTCACCCACCAATGCACAATCGAATGGTATGGCGGAGCGAAACGTGCAAACTGCTAAAAATATCTTAAAGAAAACTATAGAAGACGAAAAGGAAGTGTTTTTGTCTCTTTTGTTATATCGGAACATGAAAATTGATAACGGTTCTTACACCCCTTCAGAGATTCTAATGTCACGTAAGTTGGGAACAATTCTCCCATCTGCCACAGTAGAGATGAAACCGCAAAATATTAACTACGAAAATTTGAATACACTGTTAGATAAAAGGCAACAGGATAGTAAGAGATATTATGATAGGCATGTAAGTGAACTTCCACTTTTAGAGATAAATCAACAAGTGATGGTTCAACTTAGACCTAATGGAACTTGGGTCCCAAGAATAGTAGTTGATATACTTAGAAGTAGGTCTTATAGAATAAAATTGAAGAACGGGAATATCTTAGTGAGAAACAGAAGGTTTTTAAAACCTTGTCAGAATTTGCCTAAATTAAAATTACAAAGTCAAAAAATTCTTAATTTTTATCTGGCGAAAGGGAAGAAGAATGGGGTCAGAGAAATCAGAATGTAAAAATATTCTTAGAGTTAGAGAACAGTGCCGATAGTGATAATGAAAGTGTCGTAAGTGAAAGGGTGAACGAAGATATAAACTCAAATCCAGATAGTGACATTTCATTGGATTACTTGGATTCTAACCAGGATAATGATAATGAGCTAGAGATGTTTTACTCGGATAGTGAGCTTACTGATTTTAGTAATAGACAAATAAGTTCTGAGGAAGCTTTCCTAAACAGTGAAAAAATTACAACTTCAGGCAGAATGGTAAAGCCTCCTCAGAGACTAGATCTATAAAGAACTTTAAGAAAGGGGATGTTAAGATAGCTTAGTATGTAAGATAGTTTCAGAGTAATCAGAGTACTTTGGCGTGCACTGGTTGGCACTGGTCCGAACAGACAGTGATAACTGACGGGTAGATGTCAGATTAGATGGTTCTAGAAGGAGAATAAAGAATAAAACGCACCTCGTGTTTTCTTTAATTTATAAATAATTAACAAAATACATAAACAATCTCCAAGTTTTGATTGTATCTCCGACTAGACTGTAGAAATCTCTTTTCCACTGGCACATGTTAATATTAATCCGCCGTCCTTGGTTGTGCGTCCCATAGAGACGCTAATGCCTAGATTTCCCGGCCTGACTCTGTCTTGCAGATCTTTTTTAATTTTCTTAACATCATTTTGTTGGCTCTTCTGTTTCACTAATAAGACCTTGTTGTTTACATCATTTTGTTGGCTCTTCTGTTTCACTAATAAGACCTTGTTGTTATTAGGTTGTTTTGTCACAGTCGATGCGTATGTTAATGCCAATGGGGCCGAGTGGGCGACAGTGCTGTTGATTGACAGTTTTTTCAATTCAGTTACGGGGTGTTCATTATAAAATTTCATCTAGCCACCTATGAAATATGTTCGATGGAGTACAGGTTGCGCCATCTATGTGTGAGCGGCTAGACCCTTTGGGTGAGAGAACTGTACTGCCGTGTGACATTATTGGGGTCCACACAAAATCATCCAAAGTAAAAACATCCAAAAAAAAAACCTCCAAATTAATTCAGTCCACTGATGATTTTGTCCAAAATAAAAACATCCACCGAAATTCCATCCAAATCAATTTACATCCAAAGTATTAACATCCAAAATTTTTCGATCCACCGTATTTTCATCCAACGAAAAATCATCCAAAGTGTCCTTAAATGACCTTCAAACAGGGAGTGCTTGAAGCTACTTTCCGGTATTTACTACCAGACTACTTTCCGGTATTTTAATATTTCGAGTGTTGTCGTTCGACTATGTTAATTGTTATAAAAAAACATAACCTAATTTTACAATAAAGGGATTTTCCATTTAAGTAGAAATTGTTCATCTTTAATGTTTAATATTTCAGTTTTTCTTACAATTTTAGCATTAGTTGCTATATTTTCCAATATTACAAGATTTAACACACGTCAATAACAAAATTCCTTAGTTTTATGAAGTGCTGTGTTACAATAATTCCAAAAATTGATGATTCTTTCTATGTATACAAAAGCATTAAAAGCCGTTCATAAATCATAAATTTCAAATCTTTCCCTGAAAAGTCAACAAGGCTCCTGTGGCTGTTACTTGTAAACAGGCATCTGCATATGCAGATATGCTTTTTCACTAGAAGCCAGGTGCAAGGCCAGCTAATTATAACGAAGGTAAAACGCATAAATATATACATAGTGTTTATTAACTATGTATATATTTATGCGTATTTTGTTACTAGTTTGGTTACTTTTTAAGGCCCCAATATGATATGAAAAGGAGTATTAGATGGGACCGTCTAAAACATCATGCTGTACCATCATGCAATTTACCTCAAACTGTTCCAAATGCAAAATTGTGGATTCACAAGCCACTCGAGAACTTCAGGCAAAGAAAAGAAACCTAAAAGAATTGAAGCTGTCTGTGAGTGCAATTATGTACTTATAAGTTTTATCAAAAAACTCCTAATAACCATTAATAACAGGGTTATTGATTATAAACATTATCATCAATTTATAAGATATTCAATTCATTAGTACGCAGCCTGCAACACAACCTCCATCAGACCTCAATATCAGTCATCGAATTGGTGATGAAAAAGAAGGGGAATTTTCTAAGATGCATGAGGGCCATTGTGAAGTTGGGTGAGAGGTCTTTTAGAGACGTAGCAGTGCAAGTAAATACCCCAAAGATTAAAAAACTTTGCAATTTAAATAATCCAGATTCAAAGTTAAATAGTGAAATTTTAGACATACATTGACAGACATTTATTTCAAGAAATGTGAAATATTCTTCTAGGGACAGTCTCATATAGTTGTGAAGACAAGGACAATGAAGATGTTCAGGCTAAAGCATACACAAACAGGGATACTTTTTTAAACTTTCGTATTTATATGACTTCAATTTTTAATTCAATTGTGGATTGAAGAAGCTAAGCTGTGAAATTAAAAGTGATGTTATATTTTTATCTGTCCTATTTTTTAAAAGTGGAGGGATAAAGCGCGCGAACTTTTAATTTGAGTCGCAAATTTATTTTATGATTGCTTGTTGAATAGTTGTAAAGTTGTAATATTAAATTATATTATTCAATAAACTTTTCATAATACCAAACCCGATTTATTCGTAATTATATTAAGACTTTAGCGTTATTTTACATAAAAGGGCGCAGATGTTTTGTGAATAATTGGAAAAGTTTTTTGTACGTTCATTAAAGATCAGTATCTTGGTGGGTTACGTAGATGAATTTTTATCACCAAAATTTCACGTAAAATAAACGTAATATTTTTTTCATTTTCATTGATATTTATGACGTTTAATATGGTCATATAATCACGTTATATTCACGTCATAGGTGATTTTCTGGTCGACTGGATATTGTCTAGGGGTCCTTAACTTTAGATTTACCTAAATTTGCTTGGCGCAAATAGGGGTAAGAAATTCGTTGATGTAATGTTGACATTAATTTTGATACCAATGTGTTTCTTATGGACGTCAAATATAGATACGAAGGTCGGGTTTAGGCATTATTTTTTTTTGTTTATGCACCCTAGAGCATTATTTTTAATATAAATGACTTTGATAGAAGTCAATTATATAGACCGGTCGCACATTAACGTTACTTTGGTCCGCAATGCAAAACCTCTTAAAACGTTCTTGGTTACTCTATTAAAGTAAAGCGTTACAGAAAAATCGTTACTTAAAAAGTAACACTTTATCTTAAAGCAAGGGTTACTTTGAAGTAATTCGTTAAATACTATAAAACAACGTGTTACTTGTAGAGTAAAGCGTTAATTTTGGAGTACAACTCTGAGAGCAGGTACTCTCATCTTTAAATTTTGATATAGTCGATGCGAATTCACAATCTTACCATAAGTAGTTCGAAGGCATAGTTTCAATAACTGCAAACAGGATTGCTATTATATTCACATATACCTATCTAATTATATTAGGTTTATTCAAACACGCCAGAAAACCGTTCCAGAATCGTTAGAAAATCATTCTGGCCAACATTCTAGTAAAAATTCCAAATCGAAATTAGCAATTTAAGTACTCAGAGAAATTCCAGAACCTTAGGTATAAGGTTTGTTCTAACCCAACAAGGAACCTTCGCAAAATCCTTGCAGAACCACTATGGACAAACACATTGGTTTTCTCAATTTAAAATATATATTAGTGAATCGACCAAAATGATTTTTGAACCGTTCCGTAACCGTTTCTTGGTTGGTTGGAACAAACCTATTAGATCAACCCCGTTTTCAGAAAATGTAGATGGCCCACTACGAGTTCCTCGTAGTGGGCCCTTGGAGGGAGAGCAGCCTGAGCGTTTGACCGAAGACGACCCACATCTCACATCATGTGGATAATACATGCTTGAACGATGTTTTTAACTGTTTTTTAACGAAGGCTTCAAAAGTGATTATTAAACACATATTTATCATTTTAAGTTTCTGGAAGTATATAAGTTCTTTGGGTTCTAGGTTTTATTTAATTTCTTAAATTAACACCAAAAATTAATTAACACAAATGTATTAACAAGAAACCCCAGAACCGTTCCATTAACGAAACCTGACTTTAGTAAATGATTCCATCCATCCAGTTCTAATAGAGTTGTTAAAGGTGAGTTTTACAACTAACAGTAAAACTTCAGTTTGAAGATAAAACACCAGTAATGACGATAAATGAATTTTAAAAACAATGCAATTTACGTCATTACTGGTGTTTTATTTTCAAACTGAAGTTTTACCGATAGTTGTAAAAGTTACCCTTAAAGGTTAGAGATTCATTTTTTTTACTACTGTAAAAGCACAATGTTAAAACTGTCTTTAAACCCACTCGTATAAAACAACTTGAGAGCTTGAGATCGGCCAAAGAAGGCAGAGATCCAAAACGTCAACAAGAAATTCCATTGGACCATCGCTTCAAAGCCCAGAAAACACTTTAGATTGAACAGTCAACGTAATTTGGAGCTTTTATTTGGGCACATAAATCGAATGACTACAAACTTTCCATTCAAATTCTATACTTGTTTCCTCATGGAGTTCGTCTGAATTCATACGCTCCTAATATGTTTTATCATACGAAGGCTAATCAAAAAATTGTTCATTTTTATTTTCGTTTTGAGCGGTGTCACTTTAATCACTAAAGATCGCCACTTTTGGGTTTCCCAATACCTGTAGACTATAAAATCCTTTTCCCTCAGGAACCTGCAATTTCTTGCACCACTTTTTTTTTTGTGTATTTATGTTCTTCGGTTGCATTTACTCTTCTTTCTCGTAAAAACTTCTTTAGGACATATGTCCAGTGATTGCATTTACTTATTTTTTTCCGGAAATTCTTTTCAAAACTGCAATTCTGCTTTTCGCTTCAATAGTGTAATTTTTTTCAATTTCTTGTTTTAGAAGTGATTTTAGAGGAAATTTTTTATTTATCAACATCCAAATGGAATTTTCCAAATTTCCTTAAAATGAGAAAAAGGAGAACGTCAAAAGTCTGGAAAAGATGTGTTTGGTGGCAGTAGAACAAAATTCTATGTTGTTTTTTTGCAGAATTTTAGAGAGAATTAGGTGTTCTTCTTCGTCGGCCTTATGCGTTCCTCAGGCCAAACCACTTCCGTAAGTTCGCGAGCCAGGAAATTCTCCTTCTACCTGGTCCTCTTCTTCCCTCCACTTTACCTTGCAGGAACAACTGTAGTACAGTTGGATCGCTGAAAAAATGCCGGTGTGACGTCAATGCAAGGTTATAAATTTCGTATGAATCAAATCAAAGTTCTGGGTTGAGTTTCGAGTTACGTTAACCTATAAACGGACGGAGATAGTGGACCTTGGGAGGTGAGATAAACTAAAATTTTGCGACCCTGAATGCCTGAACAGGCCTTTCGCCCTTAGAAGTGGCGATTTTCATACTGATCCTTTGACTTCTGACGACGACAAAGCACCCCAATCACCAGCCCCTGCACGGTGTAGCCTTTGGGAAGAGGAGTTTTTAAGGCTTGGCTCTACTAACTACAACTGCAACCGAAAGTAACTACAAATCATTTTGTGTTTGAAAAACTGAAAACTAGTTTTAAAATCATTAAAACAAGTGTATGATTCTAATGTTTTATCTCTGAAGAATCGGAAATGGAGTTGATTTTCAAAGGTATTGTAAAATTAAGTCATTAGGGCTGAAGACGAAAATAAGTTTATAAACATATTGTAGGCTCAATTCCTGAAGCTAAACCTGCAAATCTTGCACCAAAATCGGTATTGACTGCGACCATTAGGACCTAGAAGAAAAGATGTTTCTAAAAATGTATGTGTCAGTAGCTACTCTCGAGGCTTAAATTTGTGTACAAGTGTAATAGTTCTCTTCGTTCCCCAGCCTGGAAAAGCTATATGCAACCATACACGTGTGTACATGCATAAACCATTTTGGGTCTGAAAGCCACTTTTAATGTGATTCAAATGTATAAATAACTGAGATGTTTTGTCAGCATCACTATGAAGTCAGAAATTGTGTTGATTTTAAAAGTAAAATAATAATTAAAATATTAGCAGTATAGACAAAAATAACTTTATAATAATACCTATTATAGGCTTGAATCTTGAAGCATATTCCTGAAATCTTGGAACAGATCAGTATGGACTTGATGGGCGTATATGGCATTTTCATGTTCAATAATAAATGGTAACTTTTTTTTATAATGACAAAGTAGTTTAATGTGTGTTAAGTTGCATCAATAGCTACTAAATAATGCAGGATCATCCAGGTTCATATTCCTAATTTATAGTTATAAACTGAATTTGTTTAAAAATGTTATAGACAGACATCAAGTTTACGTTGATAAGTAATTAATGGTATTAGACTGGATAATCTTGGTCAATGACCAGATCTGTAGTTTAAAGGGTTGCTGTTCACCATGTTTCAAAACAACAATTTACAAATTGGCTGGTTAAAACCTGTTTATTCAAAAGCAACAGTGCTCAATTTCTATGATCATAAAAGTCCTTTTTGGAAATTGCAATCCATATTGCGTCGATCATTATATAGCTTCATAGTATATAGTTTCATAGTATAAGCTTATTTTCAACCAACTCGATTGGCTGTCCTATTATCAGTCATCAATCAAGTTGGATGAAAATCGAGCTGTAGAGATCAATCTGCTCCAGGTTTACCATTTCCAAAAAGTCCTACTGTGTCTATACTAATAGGAACATGAATGATAAAATTTGAGTCACACACTTTGTCACAATAGGACTTTTCGGAAATATTGATCCTAGTTCAGACTGATCCTTACAGATAGTTTTCAGGAAACCAGACTGATGACAGTTTGAATTTGATTTCCACTCAATATGAATGGTAGAAACTCAGCTGATAGTTATCAACTTGTTCCGAATTACAGTTTTTGAAAAGGGCTTGTATCTCCTATTGGTACACGGAAAATTGACATATAGGTTCAATGGTATATGTGTTTAGTGTGTTCGATAAGACTTTTAATAATGCTAATCACATTTTGTTAATTTATTTTGATATTTTTATTGAGTTTTGGGAAGTCATGTTTCTAATCGCTTATCAACTGTTTAACAATAAATTGATCTTCGTTATTAAACATATTTTATAAATGTGTACAAATAGAAGCAATATAATTGACAATTTAATAAATTGAATAAAAAAAATTAAATGATATTAATGAAGAATTTTATGTAATTTTTTCCAAGTGCTAGCAAAATGGGGTGTAAGGGGTGAAGGTCCAATATGCCAACCCAAACGTCAACCTCACCTACTCGAGTGATAACAATAATGTTATCCGGTGCACCCTGTTAGAAAACTGACGAGGCTCTGACGACCGAATGATTGCCGGAATAAGCAATCCACCTCTAACTTGTCAACGGCTACGGGCGGAGGAACAAGTAGAGGAAAGGGCACTCTCTTGTCCTGAGGCTGAGAAATCGGCCTCAAAGGCGGATGAATTACTAACAGTAATCAACGGCACGAGAATGTAGAAGGCAATGGAAAACCACTACATTAAAGGTTCATGGAACATTCCTAGAAAAGACATTATGGCAAGCTCATATACATGTAAGGCCCCTAGTCCGCGGCAGACCTTAGATGGTCAAGGGGTGCTAAGAATCCCCGCGTCTCAAGCTAGGAACCACCCGAAAGTGAAAACGTACAGAAAAAAGAATATAAATACTCTATTATATTTTATATACTACTACTCTATATTTCTAAAAATTGGTACATGGAATGCCAGATCACTTTATGCAGCAGAAAAAACACACAACATAATTGCAGAGATGAAAAGAATGAGTGTAAACGTCCTCGGAGTCAGCGAAGTCAGGTGGCCCGGAACAGGAAGAATAAATATAGAAGATCATACAATGTATTACAGTGGGAATGATGACCCGCAACATTACAACGGAGTTGCAATTATAATAGATAACAAAAATAATAAGTCTGTCAAATCATTTGTACCACTATCAGATTGAGTCGCACTATTACAACTAAAAGCCCATCCTAGAGATATCAATATTGTCCAGGTATACGCCCCCACAACAGAAAGCCATGAAAATGACATACTCAGGTTCTATTCAGAAATCAAACAGTTGTTGAAGTTGACAAAAAAGAATGAAGTCAATATCATTATGGGAGATCTTAATGCCAAAGTAGGAGAAGGGAGAGTGGATGGCATAATTGGAAATTGGGGTTTGGGTGAAAGAAACGAACGAGGCGATCTATTGGTGGAATTCTGCCAAGAAGAAAATTTTGTTGTGACAAATACGTGTTTCAAATTGCCAAAGCGAAGGCTATATACATGGAAGTCCCCCGGAGACACTAAGACTAACATAATTAGAAATCAAATTGATTACATATTAATTGATAAACGCTACAGAAATGGGATAAGTGATGTGAAAACGTACCCTGGAGCCGATGTCGGGTCCGATCATAACCCTGTCGTGGGAAGAATACTCATAAGACTAAAGAAGATCAAGCATCATATACAACGAAGACCCGATTTCGAAAAACTTAAACATCCAGAAATCTGTACAGAAATCACTGAACAACTAAACGTAGTATAGAAGAATCATGGAGTTCTCTAGAACACGCAGTTAACCAAATACAAACAGAAAAACTTAGTAAAGAACCAACAGCAGCAAAGAAACCCTGGATGAGCAATGAAATTCTGGACCTAATGGAAACTCGCAGGAAATATAAGAACATAAACATCGACAAATATAAAGAAACCCAAACCAACATTCAAAAATTAATCAGACACGCAAAGGAGAAGTGGATGAACGATCGATGTCAAGAATTAGAAGAACTACAAAAGAAACTCGACCAGTTTAATATATACAAAAAAGTTAAAGAAATCACAGGAATAAGAAGGAAAGCTCAACAAACCAACTTCCTTAAAACAGAAAACAGTGAAATAATTACAGACCAGGAAGAAATAAAAGAAGAGTGGTCAAGATATATTCGAGAAATGTTTGATGATGAAAGGATGGAACCGGAACTAGAACGCGACAATGATTTGACATTAAATATCTTACCATCCGAAGTAAACGCAGCAATAAAAACAGCTAAAAGTGGAAAAGCTGCAGGACCAGACAATGTATACACAGAAATGCTAAAATTGCTGGACCAACAAAATCTCCAACGACTCACCGACCTCTTTAATAAAATCTACAGTTCAGGAACGTACCCCCGTGATTGGCTCAACTCAGTGTTCATACCGATTCCCAAGAAAAACACATCAAGAAAGTGCTCCGATTTCAGATTAATTAGCTTAATGAGCAATACTTTGAAAATTATGTTAAAAATATTACATCGACGTATCTACTTGAAATGCGAACAAAATATAAGCCCCGAACAATTTGGGTTTAGATTAGGACTGGGAACACGGGAAGCACTTTTCGGATTAACGGTTTTACTCGAAAAGTGTAGAGACCGAAGAAAAGACGTGTATTTGTGTTTCATTGACTACGAAAAGGCGTTCGATCGCATCAAGCATCCAACACTGTTACAACTGCTCCAAAAACAGGGTCTAGACTACGAAGACATAAGGCTTATAAAAAATTTATATTGGGAACAGAGAGGGTTTGTTCGGTTTGGTGACACCGTATCGTCAGAAATACCGATAAGAAGGGGAGTACGACAGGGCTGTGTTCTCTCGCCTCTTTTATTTAACATTTACTCCGAGTGCATATTGCAGCAGGCGTTGGAGGACTGTGAAATTGGCATAAAGGTGAACGGTAAAATACTTAACAACATACGCTACGCAGATGACACTGTCATCTTCGCAGACACTTCAGAAGGCTTACAGGAGCTGGTAGACAAGATTGTGAAATCAGGTGACCAACACGGCCTGAAAATAAATACAGCAAAAACCAAAACGGTGGTCGTCAGCAGAAATCAAAATCTACAAGCCAATATACGAATATATGGTACTCCAATAGAAGAGGTGAGAAAATTCAGGTATCTCGGTTGCTGGGTTACCCAAAACCTGGATCCAGAGACCGAAATTCGAGCTCGAATTGAAAACGCGTTAGAATGAAGACATTTCTAACGAATACCACCCTGTCGCTCGATGCTCGATACCGTTTCGTGAAGTCATATATTTATTCTGTCCTCTTATATGGCACGGAATCCTGGACAATGGGAAAGAGGATGATGCAGCGATTGGAGGCATTTGAAATGTGGATCTTCCGCAGACTTTTGAAGATACCATGGACCCGAAGAATAACAAATGAAAATGTTATAAGAATGATGGGAACAGACAGGGAACTTTTACAACATGTGAAAGAGCGCAAAACTGGTTATCTGGGACATGTATACAGAGGAGAAAAATATAAACTTTTGAGACTGTTTATGGAAGGAAAGATAGAAGGCCGAAGAGGACTCGGAAGACGAAAATGCTCATGGCTTAAAAATATAAGAGAGTGGACAGGATTGGACACATGCACCCTATTGAGAGCAGCAAGAAATAGAGAGGAGTTTGCTGGTATTGTCGCCAACCTTCAGTAATGAAGAAGGCACTTGAAGAAGAAGAAGCTAGCAAAATTCAGTGGCTTATACAGGTACCTATCTAATTGGTAATGCTTGAAGTGTCCTAGTGACCAGCCACCTTCACAGAAAAGCAGACCAATCAGTCAGCAAGCTGTGATTCCTACCCAAACTCTCAATTTTTTAGGGTGTAGTCCTTTTTCAATTATTTCATGGGGGTGTTTTCACTAATCTAAGTTTCGCGAGTTCTTTGTTTTGCGAGTTCACATAACCACTTCACTCAAATCAAGCTTCATCACTAAATATGGATTTTTGGAAAATGTGCTGTTTATTATCCCTATCAATACACCAATTGCAAAATTGAAGTCTTCGGGGAAAGTCAGGTCCATGCAATTCTTGCACATCTGTGAAGCGATATGGGTAGACTTGCAGATTTTTATGTAAAATTGCGTGGGTGGCACCTACAGAAAGGCCTATTTGATGGTGTAACTGTCGAATAGAAGTACCAGGTGTGTTTTGCATTATTTCTTGTGCCTGTGTAACCACTTTATTGGTATGTTTTTTGTGAGATTCACTGCCTGGTCTTTGTAGACTACCTGCTTCTGTAAACAATGCTAGAACATGCTCCAAAGTTTTCTGGAACTGCATATAGACCACAGCAAAGTTTGGAAATTCGGCCTTGAAATCCTCCTCGTAGTTTCGAATGGAATAAACCTATTCGCCATCCATTTTCCATCAAACTCCACATAAAAAACTTCATGTTCTAAGGCGAAGGCCATGTTGTCCAATTACAAAACAGGTCTTATAGCAATAAAAATTAATAGCGAAAATTTTGTTGGTAAAAATAGAAAACAACAACAAAAAAGTGGGAAACGGGAAAATTTGCCAAAAAGGATAAATACAACACAAGATGGCCGCTAATAACGTTGAAGCGCTGAAAGCTGATTGAACAGTGGCAATGACAAATCTGTTTTGATGGCGAGTCAAGTTACGACGTACTTTTATAACTCTCTTTCTTTCTCTCAAAAAATCATAGCTGGCTAGACGAAATTTTATAATGAACACCCCGTATTTCCATCTTAAGAAAGTGATTCTCAGCTAAAAGTTTGTCCATTTTATTGCTTACCTCAATGTTATTTTGGAGCAACATATTCAATGTTTGATTTCTTCCTTCAATGAGACTCTGATCAACGCAATCATCCACTCTACTCCGTTTTCTAGATCTAAAACCACCTCTATCTTCTCCCTGGGCGTCCGTGCACTGCTTACAGATTTGTTTCTTCATGTGGAATCCCCTCAAATCAACGTTTTCGCATTTCGATCGGATGTTTCGACAGTTCGGCCGCTACACGCCATCAGGCTTTTAGGCCATGTGCCCGTCACCACTCACTTATGGAAAAGTGTTGGTCAATTCCTCTGTATGGGAGGAATATTGATAGAGTCATATTTAGGATACTATTATGGCACATATTTAAAACTGGGATGGTAGGGTACTATATTGTGACATAGCTGGATGGTTGGTATCATAGACACGGTAACTAGGAAAGAGCAGATTTGTGAACCGAGAGTGATATCGAGTTGAAAATCGAATAGTAGGTTTTCCTTATTCAGGGTTAGCTAAAAAGAACATTTAAAAAATCCAAGATGGCCGCCGTGAAGAAAATCGTTAAATGTTGATATCTCAGAGACGGTTAGAGTTACGAAGGCCATTAGGACTATAAGAAGGGCTATAAGTCAAGATATATCGGATTGTACCGATGGTTCCAGGGTCGAAATATTTTTACTACAACTCGGAGACTATTGCATAAAACCCTTAAAAACCAAATACATCAGACGTTTCGACATTTCATCTACTATACGCCACCATATTATGGCGTATAGTAGTCATCATATAAGTCTGCTATGCTCACACGAGCGAACTGTCGCATATGACGAGCAAAAAAGCTATAACGAAGGCTTTTCGAGTAGCTGTTAAAACATGTTTCAATCCCCCACATTTCACAAAGAAAACGAATTGTCGCATATGACGAGCAAAAAAGCTATAACGAAGGCTTTTCGAGTAGCTGTTAAAACATGTTTCAATCCCCCACATTTCACAAAGAAAACTCTCATTTTGGAAAAGTAATTTTACTTGAATACGTCAAAACTTTGCTAAAACTTTATGTTGAAATTTTGATAGGCGTTTATACTGCTATAAAGTGAAACTGGCAGAGCATATGTCACAACCATTTGAAAACGTTTACTCGCAGTAGAGGACCCACACGAGTTAATCCCTAAACTGAAAAACTGGAGTTACTAAAGTACTTCGGCTAAGCCTCTTGTCATCTAAAAATCCAAAGTGAAAACTTAACAAACAACTACTATTTTATTTAATGCAATGTCTGTTTAAAGCCGAGGACCTCGTTTAGAAGACAATTTCATCTCTCCGGCTTTTTGTATTCAATGGGTAAACTTCGAGATTTAAAAGGAGTTTTGCCGGAGAATATTAAATATACCTCAAAGTTTCCTTGTGTCAGTTGGCTCAAACGAGGCCAATTTTTACGCTCGATATGAATAAAGACGTTTTAAGGATTTGCAGAAGTAAATTAAATCAATTTGACTCGATGTGCCATTTATCACAGTCTCGACTTCTCGGCAAAATTTATTAATTAATTGTTAGACATCTAAACACGAACAAGCCTGACTTGACACCCTAGAATACGGTAATCCTATAAGAGCAACTTTCGTCAACAAAGTTTCACAACATTAAGTTTCGGTTGGTGAAGTTAGCAGAGAAAGTTTCGGTTTTGATATGCCGGGATGCTCTAAGCCTATACTTTGTTCCCCTACCAAATTAGAGGGCCAGAGAGCTTTTGTCTAATTTTTCCGTATAATTGACCCAAGTAACCAAAGAACGTATGTCAAATGTCATTGACTGACGTCTTTCAATTACGTATAAATAACGTACCAAATCACGTGAATAATGGCCATTTCCATTAACGGCCATGCGAACGGCTCTTAGTCCCACCACACTGACTGTAACAGTTTGGTTTTGCCATTAGAATTATGAGAATAAACTTGCCTTCTTGATTGCTCTTCGGCTTCATTTCACTCGATAAATTTGCCGTTGATTAGTGGGATATTATTGCAAAGTACATTTTAGCTTGCTGATTGACTTTCCTCTGGTTGATTTCTGAAAGGTTGTCCACCAATTTTGTCCACAACCACCTGACAATATATTGATATTCAGCTTGTTGGCAAAAGTTAAATAGGGCTTAGATAGCGTCAGAGGGATAAATGAGTTAAAACTGCGGGAATAATATCATTATTCCCGCTCGCCATTTAAGTTATGTATTGTTACGATTCGCAGCAACGCCGCATGGGAGGCGGGGCAACGCGTGTTGGTTGGTGGAGCTTCGCGACCTATCCGCGCTGCGTCATGGCTGACACGAGTGATTTATTGCTCGGTTTAATCTAGAAGGAAGTTGTTTACAACCTTTTTTTTATGTGAGATTATTCAAGAATTCTTATAAAGAACTTTCTAGGTTTTTCTGTAATTTTAGGATTGTATATAAAAGGCGCATAGAACGCGCAGAGTAGAGTAGTCTTATTTTAAGCGAGCTATAAGTAAGCTAAAGTGACGAACCGATAATAGAAGGCTATAAAGTGTTAAGTAGTGAGTTATTTACTAGTAGTTTACTAGTAGTCGAGTGTATTTGTGGAATAAATAAATAGTGTTTTCGTGTTAAATCGTTGCACTGCAATTATCGAACCCTAGTTCGCAACAATTGGTGTCAGAAGTGGGATTCCAGTGGGAACTTGAGAACTAATATTGCTGAACTGTAAGTGAGTGCTTCATTATCGCACGTTACGTGTTTATGCCAGTGACCAGAAGCCAGCATCAAGCGATGGAGGATCAACTTGCCGCCATGCTGTCCCATATGCAACAACAGAAGGAAGAGCAAGAAAGACGTTATGTGGAACAAAAAGAAGAACAGGAAAGACGTGATCAAGTACAGGAGCAAAGTTATCAACACCAGAAGGAATAATAATAATAATAATAATAATAATTTATTCATGCCAAGTACAGGAAACTGTTTACACACGTCATAAAAGAAGAAAAAATAATTTTTTTGGCGAGTCAGCTGGGGCGCCCTCAACCAGTTTAAACAATCACACACATATTAAAATCATGTCAATTGACTAAAATTAAAAAAAAAAATATTCGTTAAAACTATAAAATGCATTAGCAATAAGTACATTTCTAATCCCATTCTTAAAACTATTCAGGCTGTTTGATCTTAAGAGAGGAGGTAAAACATTAAAAAATTTTATGGCCCAGTAGTTGCGGCCGTCCTGACACCTTCTCAGTCGACAATATCCAGGAACAAGGCTATCCCTGGCCCGGGTATCATAGCCATGCACACCTCCATGGGTGACAAATCGATCAGTGTTTTGTTTCACGTACATCAGGCATTCAAGGATATAAATGCAAGGAACTGTCAACAGACCGCACCGGACAAAAGCAGCCCGACATTCCTCTCCGAAACCCAAGCCCGCCAACAACCTGACAGCCCGTCGCTGCATAGAGAACACCCTACTCATCCCTGCAGAATGTGCCCATGCAAGAATGACATACGAGGCATGCGACTGGAATAGAGAAAAATAGGCCGACCTGGCCACTCCATAAGACACATTATTCATTAGATTTCTAAGAACATATAAACCTCTGGCAGGCTTTCCGCACAAGGCATCTACATGTCTATGCCAGAGCAGTCCCGGGTCTAGGGTAGCCCCAAGAAACTTGGCTACCTGAGGATCACTCTCAAAACCCCCCAAACTACGCAGAGTGAACACTACACTTATAGTTTTGTCGCCATTCAGCAACAGCTTGTTGGAATTAAACCAGGCCTCTGCAGCACGCACAACCTCAACAGATTTGTCAATGCAGCCCTGCAGGGAGCTGCTGCACACTGCAATAGCTGTATCATCCGCATACAGGCTGTATCTCGCAGGATGCTGGCCACCAGGGAGATCATTGATGTAGATCAAGAAGAGTATGGGACCCAGAATAGACCCTTGGGGGACACCGCATGTGACCCTTCTTTCACCCGAAAATCTATCACCCACCTTGACTTTTTGGTGTCTGCCCGAGAGATATGAAGCAATTAAATGTCTACTAGAGTTTTCAAAGTTATAATACTTGAGCTTCCTGATAAGGATCTCGTGGTCAACGCAGTCGAAGGCCTTGCTCAGATCACAAAAGGTGACCCGACCATAGTTCCCGTTATGAAACTCCCCCAGCAAGTGTCCAGTCAAGTCCAGTATACTGGCCCTTGTACCTCTGCTCGCCCTAAAGCCATATTGTGAGGGCGCAAACAAGTTATTTCTTTCAAAATACTCCACGATTCTTGTGGCCATGCATTTCTCCATCACTTTAGATAGAATCGGCAATAGTGAAATGGGTCGGTAGTTTTCAGGCAGCGCAATATCTCCCTTCTTATGTATGGGTTTAACAATGGCCGTCTTTAAAACATCTGGAAATTTTTGGCAATGGAAGCAGGAATTTATCAATCCAGTCAGTGGTGCCATTATGAGGTTCTTAATAGTTTTTAGAATTTTGATATTAAATCCAAAAATGTCACGTCCCTGCTTATTACTTAAACCAACCATAATATCACGCGTCTCGACAAGTGTTACCTCTCTGAAACAAAATGGAACCTGCGGCACCAGTAGATTTGTCCCGGCCAAGAGCTCAATTGGGTCCGCCGAAGCGGGCCGCAGGTTGTCCATTATACTACTTGACACATCAATGAAGTAGCTATTCAACTCATCAGGCGCAACGGGAATGTTCTCCACCGGACCACCAACAGTACCCGATCTATGTTTGTTTATCACATGCCACATGGCTTTGGTGGGGTTTGGGGCATTTCTTATGTAGTTATCCCTGGACACTCTCTTCGAGTCCCTTATGGCAGACTGGTACAGATTACGGTAACTCCTAACGATATCCCGGATATCCATATGGTTGTTTTGCCTTTCCAGATCCATAAGGAATTGGAGGCGGTCACGCATCATTCTGAGCTCATCCGTAAACCAGCTTATATTATTCAACTGGTCAGATCTCACTATATACTTTTTTCTTGGAAAACAATCATCAAACATACTCATACTCATACTGCACACAGGACCCCGAAGAAAGTCCCAGTCCATAATCTCAACCGCATTGTAAAAGGCATTTAGACCTCTCTGTGTTATTGGCTGATAGATTCTACTAGTGCTTACTGCAGAAGCCAAAACACCATCAAAAGAGCATTCTATAATCTGGGCGAGATGGTCTGACAGCCCCGGGTTGACAACCTCCACACATCTCACATTAGTACTGTCAACAGTAACAAATATATTGTCAAGGCAAGCAAGGCCGCGAGTCGGCCGATAGATGGTCCTGCGAAGGCCATAGCCCCCCAACACGTCATACAGACTAGCGCCATCCATGCCATCAGCCTGGAATTGAACATTAAAATCACCAAGAGCAACAATATGTCTCTCAGATCTCAGACTACTCAATATTTCATATACAGGAAGAGCAGGAGCGCCGTTATCTAGAACAAAAAGGAGAGCAGGAAAAACGTTGTAAGGAACAAAAAGAAGAGCAAGAAAAACGTTATAAAGAACAAAAAGAAGAACAGGAAAAACGTGATGAAGTACAAGAGCGACGTCATCAACAATTCAAAGAAGAATTAATGAACCATCTCGCAGTCAGGGAGCAACAATTGGAAGAAAGAATAATGCAATCCGTTAACGAATCCGTTAACGAAGGACTCGAAGCTGTCAACCAGAGGGTTCTCGAGCTAGAAAAGAAATTCCGGGAACAACTTGAGGACGAGAACGTGTCTACAGAGAGTTTTAGCACAACCAACGCTAAAATTAAGCCTCCCGATTATGACGGTACTACAGCATGGGAAATTTATAAAACTCAGTTTGAGGCAGCTGCAAAAGCTAATGGTTGGTCCGAGCCCCAGAAAGCTACATCATTAGTGGTAGCACTTCGAGGAAAAGCGGCTGAGTTACTCCAATCTCTGTCGGCAGCGGATCAAAGTAATTATGCGGCTTTAGTACACACTCTGAAACTACGATTTGGAAATGAGCACAAAGAAACCGTGTTCAGGCCCAGCTGAGGATGAGACAGCAAAAGTCAGGTGAATCCTTACAAGAACTTGAGGCGGACATAGACAGACTCATTCACCTGGCATATCCATCGGCCCCTGAATCTTTTCAAATGCAATTTGCCGCCGAAAGGTTCATTGAGGGAGTTCGCGATAGTGACATGAGATACCACTTACGTCTAGTAAGGCCCAAGGATATCAGCGAGGCACTAGTTCGGGCCCTGGAATTCGAGGCGTCGTGAGTGTCCTCTAGTTCATCTCCACGTGTAAGAATGGCAACTTGCAATGAAGAGGAGAATACGTCTATGGCTGATTCCATGGCCAGTTTACATAAAGCGATGAAGGATATGGCAGTCAGTATGCAAGCCCTGTTAGAAAGAACTCCTCGATCAACAGACAATCGGGGCATAAAATGTTTTAACTGCGGCAGACTGTGTCACATCAAGAGTAACTGGCGTAATAGGGCAAGAAGTCCGTCGCCGTTTAGAAGACCGAGCGGCGATCAAGACCGCCCTAGATCCCAGGAAAACTAATTCCGGTCAATGCAAGGGGGCAATTGACCGGGCCCGTTAAGACCCCCAGGATCTTTAAAGTCAATAATTTGGGTGGAAAAAGTCTCACAGTGGCCGGACGCATTAAGGGACAGAAGATCCAGATTACCATCGATACAGGAGCAGATGTGACCATTGCAAGGCTAGATAAACTTGTCGGATATACCATACAACCATTGCCCAACCCTATTAGGTTAAAATCAGTCACTGGAGAGTCTTGCCCTATAGACGGAGAAGCCGATGTCACTATTATTATTGGAGAAAGACTTGAAGTTCGGCGTAAAGTGTTGGTTGCCAGGATCAAAGACGAGTTTATTTTGGGAATGGATCTCATCAGGAAACATGGATTCTCCTATGATCACAAACGGAATATTCTCACATTTGGAGATGAGGAGTTCGCATTAACCAATGGAAATGTGGAAACTAGTGTCCGTCTACAGGTGGTGGAAGATGTGAAAATTCCTCCAAATTCAGAACAAATTATCACAGTGACTTCTGAAAATGATCCTGGGTGGTCCATAGGACTTATAGAACCTAACCTGGATTTGACGACTGAAATCATGGTAGCACGAACTTTGACCGACACGAAGAAGACTATGCCAGTACGAGTTGCAAATATTGGAGAAAAGACCATCAAGCTCAAAGAAGGAACAGTTCTTGCCAATTATGAGCCTGTGCAATGGGTATGTAATTGTGTCGAAGCAGAGACATCCAAAGTTAAATCTTCTAACCAAGCTTCCCCAGAAGTTATTGATGCTTTTAAGCGACAGTGGAGTCACCTGTCAAAGGAACAACTTCAGTCTGCTATAAAATTTGCTATGGATGAATCTGATATGTTTAACTTCAAGAGCAACGACAGTCAAACCGATTTAGTTGTCCATAAGATCAACACAGGAGATGCCCAGCCAATACGACAACATCCACGAAGGGTCCCTCTGGCTAAACAACAGTAAGTTAACAGTTTGCTGAATGAAATGTTAAAGGAGGGCGTCATAGAAGAATCATCTAGTCCATGGTCGTCGCCTGTGGTTCTTGTTAAGAAGAAAGATGGCTCAACGCGGTTCTGTGTTGACTACAGGAAACTTAATGACGTGACCAAGAAGGACAGCTACCCTTTGCCACGTATAGACGACACCTTAGCAACTTTATCGGGATCAAAGTGGTTTTCCACTCTAGATTTAAAAAGTGGGTATTGGCAAATATAGATTGCTCCCGAAGACAAAGAGAAGACTGCATTTTCTACTGGTTCTGGGCTATACCAGTTCACTGTTATGCCTTTTGGATTGTGCAATGCTCCATCAACTTTCGAGCGACTAATGGAACTTGTTTTGAGGGGGCTGACTTGGAAAACTTGCCTGGTATACTTGGATGACATAATTGTCATGGGATGTAATTTTGACGAGCATTTGAAGAATTTAAGAGAAATCTTCCGCAAGTTACGGAATGCTCACCTGAAGTTAACCTACAAGAAATGCAGCCTATTCCAAAAGCAAGTCGAGTACTTGGGGCATACTATCTCAGAACAAGGCATTCAAACTAGCCAAAGTAAAATATCTGCCATTAAAGATTGGCCAGTTCCCCGAGACAAACACAAAGTAAGGAGCTTTTTGGGACTATGTACTTACTACAGGAGATTTGTAGAGGGATTCGCCGACATCACAAAACCGCTGCACAAATTAACAGAAAAGAAAACACCCTTCTTGTGGAACCATGATTGCAGTCAGGCATTTGCAAGGCTTAAAGCTGCCCTCTGTTCTAGTCCAATCTTGGCTTACCCTATAAAGGACGGACTGTTTATTCTGGACACGGATGCAAGTAACTGTGGTCTAGGTGCAGTACTCTCTCAAAGACAAAACGGGCAAGAGAAGGTCATTGAGTACTACAGTAAGACTTTAAGTAAGCCAGAAAGAAACTATTGCGTCACTAGAAAGGAGCTGTTGGCCATCGTTAAAGCAGTCGAACATTACCATCGCTACTTATATGGAAAAAGGTTCCTGATTAGAACTGACCATGGAGCCTTGAAATGGTTATTACAGATGAAAAACTCTGAAGGTCAAATATCCAGATGGATAGAGCGCCTGCAGCAGTACGATTTTCAAATTGAACATCGACCAGGAAGGTCTCACGGAAATGCCGATGCATTGTCTAGACGGCCATGTAAAGAAGATTGTCGGCATTGTCAAAGAACTGAGCAGCGTGAGGGACTTCCTTCTGTAAGGAGAACGTCGGTGGAAGTAAACGATGGCTGGACCACACAGACGCTTCGAGAAGAACAGTTGAGTGATTCAGATAGTGGACCCATTATCTCTGCAAAGACTGACGACAAGAGACCAGAATGGCAAGAAATCGCTGGTAAAAGTCCAAACCTGAAGGCGCTATGGGCCCAGTGGCACTTACTGAAGAGAGCGTGGGAGAGTCCGGATGGCAAGTACATAGTCAGTCAGTTGGTTCTTCCTGGTAGCAGAAAATCAGATGTACTACAGGAAATGCACAACGGAACAAGCGGAGGCATTTTGGGGTCAATAAAACATTGGCAAAAATTAAAGAGCGGTATTACTGGGTGAATTATCATAAAGACGTCGAATCTTGGTGCCGCAAGTGTGAAGTTTGTTGTGCCACAAAAGGACCTCGAACAAGATCACGGGGCCGAATGGTGCAGTACACTGTAGGTGCTCCATTCGAGAGGGTAGCAATTGATGTCGCGGGACCGTTTCCTCAGACTGAGTCGGGCAATAAATACATCTTGGTCGCCATGGATTACTTCACTAAATGGCCTGAAGCATACGCCCTGCCTAATAAAGAAGCAACGACTGTGGCAACGGTACTAGTAAATGAAATGTTCTGCAGATTTGGAGTCCCTCTCGAACATCATTCTGATCAGGACCGAAATTTTGAATCGGCTGTTTTCCAGAAGGTCATGGAACTTGGAATTCGCAAGACCAGGACAACTCTTTTGCATCCACAGTCGGATGGGATGGTAGAGAGATTTAATCGGACCATGGAACATTACCTGTCTAAAATGGTGGCAGATCATCAGCGTGATTGGGACCAACATCTACCTCTCATGTTGATGGCATATCGAGGCTCTACGCATGAAGCCACTGGTTATACTCCGGCGAAAGTGATGTTCGGAAGGGAAATGAGGCTTCCTGCGGATTTGATGTATGGAACACCAGAAAAAGACTCGCTCAACTCTGAGAACTTTGTGGAGGAGCTCAAGGAGAGGCTGGACAATGTTCATGAACAAGTCAGGAATGAACTGCGGATATCCAGTGATCGAGCCAAAGCAAGATATGACTTACTAGCTAACTCCCGCGGCTTCCAGGATGGTGATTTAGTGTGGCTATACAATCCGAGGCGAAAGGTGGGAAAGTCGCCCAAACTTAGCCAAAATTGGGAAGGACCTTATACAATTATAAAGAAGATTAATGATGTGGTGTATAGGATCCAGCGGACCCCTAGGTCAAAGATGAAGGTCGTTCATTTGGATCGATTAGCACGATACCATGGAACTCTATCTGTTCGGGACGAACAGCCTTAGGAGGAGGGCAATGTTACGATTCGCAGCAACGCCGCATGGGAGGCGGGGCAACGCATGGGAGCGTGTTGGTTGGTGGAGCTTCGCGACCTATCCGCGCTGCGTCACGGCTGACACGAGTGATTTATTGCTCGGCTGATTTAATCTAGAAGGCAGTTGTTTACAACCGTTTTTTTTATGTGAGATTATTCAAGAATTCTTATAAAGAACTTTCTAGGTGTTTCTGTAATTTTAGGATTGTATATAAAGGCGCATAGAGCGGCGGTTAAATAATAGTCTTATTTTAAGCGAGCGATAAGTAAGCTAAAGTTACGAAGCGATAATAGAAGGCTATAAAGTGTTAAGTAGTGAGTTATTTAGTAGTCGAGTGTATTTGTGGAATAAATAAATAGTGTTTTCGTGTTAAATCGTTACACTGTTGAACTCCGAGTTTGCAACATTATGTATGTTGCCTTGGCAACCAGTAGGAGTAGGCAACAACGCAATATCAAATGCCGCAGCGTAAAAAATGCACTGGTGGCACCGGTTTTGCCCTCAAACACGAGTGTCACTGTGACATTTCAATAATTTTATTTACACTATGTATCTATAGATTTTATAATTTGTAATTATTAGACAAAGGCCGTGGACAAAGTATAGTATTATACTCGCTTTTTATGGCCCTTATTCCCACGGGAGACTTGCGCCCCTCGCCTGCGGCTTGTGATGCAAACGTCCCCCTAAGGGAATAATGGCAATCATAAAAAGCTCGTTTAATAATTTACTATTAATCTTGCCGTTAATAATATTGGGTTTATTTGCATTTGCTATTTTCGAGGTTATATTATGATCAGCACGGCTGTGCGGTATCAGGGTTGTTCCGGGAGATTTTTCTATTGTGCATATTGACCACAAAAAAGTGTGCATTTTTATCTCAAAATGTGCATTGAGGCCGCCGTCACATACAGCGGAACGGAACGAAGCAGAAATGTCAATAACGTCATTACACATGTCAATTCCCGTTTTAGCTTTTATCTGTTGATTGGTTTAAATTCGACTGTCAAATTACGCTCCGTTCCGCTTTTAATCAAATTCCGCTGTATGTGACGTCGCCCTGAGACGAGCCACCAGTTGTTTGTTGTTAACCTTTAATTAACATGTAATATAATATAGCTTTATTTAAAAAAAGTAGGTAATGCTGATGTAATGTAAAGGTAAAATGTTACCTGTTGTAAATAACACCCTATTGAAGTAGGAACATATACACCTAACTTGTAATACCTACATATGTTTTGAAAAACAGTTTGTAAAATAAAATATAATGACGGCACTTTTTACACTCAATATTTTCGTTACTTATACTATAATTACATATCTCTTTAATGAAATTGCATTTGTTGAAATTGTTCATAAGTTTTCCATTTATTGTTAAACAATAAAAATTTATTTGGGTTGTGGAAAAATTATTTTTAGGGACAAAAACTAAAACCTATTTAGGTATGACTGATTTATCACTTTATTAACCGCTATACATAACTGTGATAACAACTGACAACAAGTAATAGCAAATACAAATAATAAAAGATATAAATACAAACGATAATTGACTAGTACTGTAGGATAGTGGAAGGAATGAAGTAGGAACTAATATAAAATATAAATATAATTACCAATAAAATTTCCTATTTACTTTGGTTCTCTGTGACATGACACCTGACATTTATAAAGATATCAAAACGTTTCAAAATTATGGATTCATGCATTTACCACATTTTCAGAAATCATGAGATGGCTTGCTTGAAGAAATGCTCTGTACATTTGGCTATTTGACCATATGCCTGAGTAAAAAAAAACTATTCATCTTCATCTACATTAACTTTTAATAATTTTGGTTTATCATAGTTGAGCATAGCTTCTGAAGGTCTCCATTGTAAAGCACCTCCTTCTATTTTTCTTAAATGATCTTTAAAAATAAGAAGTCCCGCACAAGTTGTGACCAATAACCTGTTCCTAAGCTTAGTTTTTATTAAATTTAGATATGAAAAAGCTCTCTCAGCTGCAGCTGACGAATGTGGCAATGTCAAGATAACTTTAACAAGACATTAAATTTACAAACATCAATTCATCAAGTTCATTTTTCATATTTGCTACCTTGGACCAAAAGGCTGTCAAACTAATGTTATTTAGATCTTTTTCAGCAATTCTGACAAAAGCAACCATTCGGTTTTGGCTGCGTCAATGTTAACCTCTATATGTGTAAATAAAGTAGTAAATTTTCCAATAGACAAAACTTGACCAGAAATTACTCTATTGGGAGCAAAATTGGAGGAAAATTCTAGTATGGCATTATTAAAGTTAAACCTTTTTTTAATTTGGGTGCATAGCTCTATATAAAATTCTAACCCTTTAACTCGAAATGAATGCAAATCCGAACTTGAGATATTATTCGGTCCAGAAAGAAGATTGTCAGCTCGAGCCCCAAAAAAAAACATTTTCAATTTGAACATAATTAGCAGGATTGGAAACATTTATATTTTGTAATGGCACCGAGTGCAAAATGTCCTGTTTAATAAAACTTTCTAATTTTGACATATAAAGTGGCACTTTTCAATACTGATGACAGTGACGTAACGTCCTACTTTTCGTAACTAGTTACGAAAAGTAAAATCTTTCGTAACTAGTGATGAAAAGTTGGTGTCACCACCAGTTGCAGGTTTCGGCTGTGGCACACCGTTGCTATAGTTTTACGGTATTAAGTTGATACAAAGTGGTTTAAAAGTAAATATTGAAGTTTAATAATTATAATTCTCTCTCTAAGTAGGTATTTGTAGTCAAAATTAGAAAAAATCTTGTATGAAACACGTGACGAAAAACCTTTTTTGTGTATCTCATTCAAATTGCGGGAACTCGCTGCGCTCGTCCCGCAAACATTCATTCGTTACACAAAATCGGACTTTTCGTAACTGGTTACATAAATAGCTATTAATATTAGTCTATAGAGAGTTTCGATTTTTTCCATAAAAAATGGTATCTGAGGATGTTCTGATTGAAACTGAATATTTATGGTCACTATAGTCTCTAAAACATGTGATAGTAATAAAAGATAAACCTTGTAGATATCTCCTTTTAAACCATTCAAAATTGCTTTTGCTGTGGGGAGCTGATTTTCTAATGCAGCTCTAGTAAAGTATAGCGTTAAGTACTGCCCATGATCCAATATTCTATTGACCACTTGCTGAAAAAAATGTTATTTTTTATTAGAATATTCCATTTTTTAAATGCTTCCAAAGTAGTAGGTCATGGACTTAACCTGCTCTGCTATTAATTATTAGTAAATGAGAGATAAGACGAATTGCATATATTTAAAAAACCTCTTATTCTTAGTTACCTTCAATGACAGCCATCTTGTCTGGCTTGGGTACAACATTTTTGTAGGGTGTTTCTGCGCAAAAGTTTGACACTCATTTAGTTCTTCTATTCTTTGGCTACTATGACAAAAAAAATGCATATATGTCCCTGGTAAATTGCTCAACATTATTTGCGAGTTTTTTTTTGTGGCTGCTGATGCACACAAATGCAGGGAATGGGAAGCACAGCCTTGGACAAATAGATGTGGTGCTAGCACTTTTAATTTGGCCTGGACTCCATTAAGGTGGCCCATCATAGTACTTGCATTGTCAGCACTAAACCCTATAAGGTTCTTCCAAGGTATTTCAAATTTGTCCAATAACTGTTTTATAGCACCAAATATTCCTTCTGCGGTACAGTCTTCTACTCTTATGAGATCAAAAATTACATCACACACCTTTGACTCCTGTTCTCTCCAATATCTGACAATAGCAACTAATGATTTCTCTACAGATACATCTGTGGTTTCATCTATGATAAAGAAGAAATAGATATTCTTAATGTCTTTTACTGTTTGGTATTGGATTTGAGGTGAAATTACACCAATTATAAGTTGAGTGGCTTTCTTCTTTTTTATTTTGATTGAAGCTGCAATGTTTGAATCATGATATAATGATTTACAGAAACATGGCAATGAATTCATTAAAATAAATGGCAGGTTATGTTCTGTTATATATGCACAGTACCTCAACTCAGCCTCTCTTATTCTTTTCTTATGTTGATATTTAACTGATTGTTGATCTATCAAAACTTGAAGTGGAGTGTTTTGTGCTTTACTCATATTTTTTATGTGAGTCTGGCTCCTACTGTGCTTAACAACATGGTATTTTGTACCCTCTATTTTGGAATTGCATTCCTTGCAAAAAAAAACCTTTTTCTTTGTGTCAAGCCATCTATATTTATCTAGAATCCTTATTTTTAGATCACTGGACCCTTCATATTGTCTCGGCACTTTTCTTTTTTTAGACTGCATGTCAGATTTGCTTTGCAAAGCCTTAGGCAAATCATTTCTTGATACATCCACATCAACATGTGAGTCGAAAAACATTTGATTGGATAATAAATAACTGTTACTGTCAGTTGTAACAGGAACACCGTGTTCAGAAAAGGTTGAACAAAGTTCAACACAAGTGTGACTGTGAGATGGTTTCCTAGGTTTGGCTGTGGCGGAAAAAAGCACAGGCTGCCAAACAGGCATATGACGACCACTCGCATTGCAAGAGTCACTTGTAGTTACAGTTACAGTTGTTAATTGGGTAACCAATTTTGTAGGCTGCAAAGGTGTCAAAGGATTTTCATTAGTCTTGTTTTGGGGCAAAAAGTAACTGAAATAAAAAAATGTGTTGAGCTGTTACTCTAACCACCATAAATAATAATTTATTTAAGTTAACTTATCTTTCTAGCTTCTTCATTAGGTTTAAGTATTTTGTGATAAAAAAAGTTAAATTACATTTCACATTTTCGAATTTTTTTTTATCGCTTATTCGCTTATATACAACGGTAGGTAACTCGGACGACTGAAAATTTTGACAATTTGACAGATACTGACTGACCCTGATAGTTGAGCTTTGACAGAACAGAAAACAGAAACCGGCAGTTGAGCATAGTATACCAGGCTGTCCCAGCAGATGGCGTCACCATACAGTGCTTACTGCTTATTATTAGATAATCGACAGTTGTTTTAATTTGTCATATGTCAAATTTAATGTTAGGAATGTTGTTAGGATACAAGGTATTAACCCCCTTTTGCAGTATAGATTCACAATAACGCAAATGGGCAATTTTTGGCGTTGGTGTGCAATGTGTGCAAATCTTCTTCAAATTGGGCCGAAAATGCACAATTGTGCATGTAGGAACAACCCTGTGCGGTATCAGTGCTGTAATTATCTGTAATTTGACATACTTTCGTTTCTCGTTCTGGCGACACACTAGGCGCTTTCCATCTTGCGGTGCAAATAGCTCGGAACAGTTCCGAAGCGTAGGGTTCGTTTTTGTAATTTTTACGCACCTCGTTCCTTTATGCAGTTAAAATATCTCAAATCTGTATGGACTTGGCGCTCTGACAGCGTGGCGCTCAAGTTCTTTAGTATAGTTGGGAAGAGGCTAATGTTACAATTTGGGCCAGTCAAACATGGCGGAGGCCCGGCCCGAAAGCAGGACCATTTCTGGTGAAGGGTCGCCATTTGTTGTTTCCCTTTAGTCTCTAAGTCTATGACTTTTGCCTTCTTGCTTCTGTCATGGTTTTTCTATTTGTTGTTTTGAAATTAGCTGCAGGCGTGAAGGGTTGGTCGTTAAAGAAGAAAAGTTGAATTTTGTCTCAGGCATCTTGAAGATTTGTCAACTTTTCTTCGAAGAAAGTGTTTGAGTGCCGACTGCAAAGTGTTGATTTTGGTGTAGAAAGGACTACTTTTGAGAGAAATTCTAGTGATGGTTTGTGTCCCCCTTTCTGCAATTTCATTATTAGTATTTCACCTTTCTCTCTTGCGATTTTCTTCTGGTGTTCGACTATTATAGTTCGTTATAACTCTAGGTACTAGGTAGGGCCTCTAACTCCTGCGCGCCTTACGAGTGCGAACGACTTACAAGCCCCCGCGCTTGCTTGGGGCTCGTAAGCATACAGTCCCAAAACATCCACGACTTGTAGCACTGGTCCAACTCCTTGTGACACCTCCTTGAGCCACCCGCGCACCTTATTTGTGTGGTTGTCCTTCTTGCTGCTGTGGCTATCATCGTATTGTCCATCGAGCCAACTCAGGACTACTGTAACTGAGCCAATCCGAGACCCACATCTCTAGTGTAACTGACCATATTTAGAGACTGTTACAACCGCAACATCCGTAGTACAACGTCTGTATATTAGTGGTAAGACTTTATTTTTGTGACCTTTTTATATTGGTAAAATTTGGCCGACTTTATATCTTTGTGAACGTGGTAAAATTGGGCAGACTTTATTTTGCCTCATTACGTACGGCCACTCGTATTTTGGAGCAAACCTTTGCTGTGGCCCTAATTTCTTGAGGTTTATCTTATATCTGGAAAGCATCCTGTTGAGCCTGTGAGCAACAGGTGGCGCACCCACACCTATTATGGCCGCGCGTGATCTGAGCCGCTTCACAACCTCAATTTGTCGGCAACAGTAAGTGCTCGCTTAAGAGAGCTTTTGGCCACCCATATTACACCACTACTACACCATTACCACACCACACACCACCTGGAAGGGTAACCATTGTACATTGTTAAATTTGTTTTATTATTCATTAATAATAAATATGACCACACAAGGGCGTCCCAAGTGTACTCGTGGCTTCCTTCAGGGCAACAAGGGTGGTACTTCCTTTTACTGGGTCGATAACAAATTTGAGAAAGCACTTAATTACTCTTCGACGTGTGGTCATTCGTCTATCTAACGTAACACCCCAAAAGAAATCAACCCGAACTTCAAATCTTGGAATCTTGCCTACGTGCAAATCACCGAGCAAGTCCCCAAACCAGACTCCCTTCGTTAGTCTCCAAAAACGACTTCTTTTTCTACTTTTAAACAATGGGCTGGTACCTGATGGTGGTCGTCCGTAATTCCGGCGTAATGTCGACCTCCGACCAGCCCCAACGCGGCTTCCCGCACCGACTTCTCGTGAGTCCCCCCAAAACTGGTCTCTCTTCGTAAGCACCCAGACTAACACTCTCAAAAACGCTCGTGCTAACTTTTTTTATTGTCAGGTTACTACTACACCATTACCACACCACACACCACATGGAAGGGTAACCATTGTACATTGTTAAATTTGTTTTATTATTCATTAATAATAAATGTGACCACCCAAGGGCGTCCCAAGTGTACTCGTGGCTTCCTTCAGGGCAACAAGGGTGGTACTCCCTTTTACTGGGTCGATAACAAATTTGAGAAAACACTTAATTACTCTTCGACGTGTGGTCGTTCGTCTATCTGACGTAACACCCCAAAAGAAATCAACCCGAACTTCAAATCTTGGAATCTTGCCTACGTGCATATCACCGAGCAAGTCCCCAAACCAGACTCCCTTCGTGAGTCCCCAAAAACGACTTCTTTTTCTACTTTTAAACAATGGGCTGGTACCTGATGGTGGTAGTCCGTCCTTCCGGCGTAATGTCGACCTCCGACCAGCCCCAACGCGGCTTCCCGCACCGACTCCTCGTGAGTCCCCCCAAAACTGGTCTCTCTTCGTAAGCACCCAGACTAACACTCTCAAAAACGCTCGTGCTAACTTTCTTTATTGTCAGTTTACTACTACACCATTACCACACCACACACCACCTGAAAGGGTAACCATTGTACATTGTTAAATTTGTTTTATTATTCATTAATAATAAATGTGACCACCCAAGGGCGTCCCAAGTGTACTCGCGGCTTCCTTCAGGGCAACAAGGGTGGTACTTCCTTTTACTGGGTCGATAACAAATTTGCGAAAACACTTAATTACTCTTCGACGTGTGGTCGTTCGTCTATCCGACGTAACACCCCAAAAGAAATCAACCCGAACTTCAAATCTTGGAATCTTACCTACGTGCAAATCACCGAGCAAGTCCCCAAACCAGACTCCCTTCGTGAGTCCCCAAAAGCGACTTCTTTTTCTACTTTTAAACAATGGGCTGGTACCTGATGGTTGTCGTCCGTCCTTCCGGCGTAATGTCGACCTCCGACCAGCCCCAACGCGGCTTCCCGCACCGACTCCTCGTGAGTCCCCCCAAAACTAGTCTCTCTTCGTGAGCACCCAGACCAACACTCTCAAAAACGCTCGTGCTAACTTTCTTTATTGTCAGTTTACTACTACACCATTACCACACTACACACCACCTGAAAGGGTAACCATTGTACATTGTTAAATTTGTTTTATTATTCATTAATAATAAATGTGACCACCCAAAGGCGTCCCAAGTGTACTCGTGGCTTCCTTCAGGGCAACAAGGGTGGTACTTCCTTTTAGTGGGTCGATAACAAATTTGCGAAAACACTTAATTACTCTTCGACGTGTGGTCGTTCGTCTATCTGACGTAACACCCCAAAAGAAATCAACCCGAACTTCAAATCTTGGAATCTTGCCTACGTGCAAATCACCGAGCAAGTCCCCAAACCAGACTCCCTTCGTGAGTCCCCAAAAACGACTTCTTTTTCTACTTTTAAATAATGGGCTGGTACCTGATGGTTGTCGTCCGTCCTTCCGGCGTAATGTCGACCTCCGACCAGCCCCAACGCGGCTTCCCGCACCGATTCCTCGTGAGTCCCCCCAAAACTGGTCTCTCTTCGTGAGCACCCAGACTAACACTCTCAAAAACGCTCGTGCTAACTTTCTTTATTGTCACTTTACTACTACACCATTACCACACCACACACCACCTGGAAGGGTAACCATTGTACATTGTTAAATTTGTTTTATTATTCATTAATAATAAATGTGACTACACAAGGGCGTCCTAAGTGTACTCGTGGCTTCCTTCAGGGCAACAAGGGTGGTACTTCCTTTTACTGGGTCGATAACAAATTTGAGAAAACACTTAATTACTCTTCGACGTGTGGTCATTCGTCTATCTGACGTTACACCCCAAAAGAAATCAACCCGAACTTCAAATCTTGGAGTCTTGCCTAGGTGCAAATCACCGAGCAAGTCCCCAAACCAGACTCCCTTCGTGAGTCCCCAAAAACGACTTCTTTTTCTACTTTTAAACAATGGGCTGGTACCTGATGGTGGTCGTCCATCCTTCCGGCGTAATGTCGACCTCCGACCAGCCCCAACGCGGCTTCCCGCACCGACTCCTCGTGAGTCCCCCCAAAACTGGACTCTCTTCGTGAGCACCCAGACTAACACTCTCAAAAACGCTCGTGCTAACTTTCTTTATTGTCAGTTTACTACTACACCATTACCACACCACACACCACATGGAAGGGTAACCATTGTACATTGTTAAATTTGTTTTATTATTCATTAATAATAAATGTGACCACCCAAGGGCGTCCCAAGTGTACTCGTGGCTTCCTTCAGGGCAACAAGGGAGGTACTTCCTTTTACTGGGTCGATAACAAATTTGAGAAAACACTTAATTACTCTTCGACGTGTGGTCATTCGTCTATCTGACGTAACACCCCAAAAGAAATCAACCCGAACTTCAAATCTTGGAATCTTGCCTACGTGCAAATCACCGAGCAAGTCCCCAAACCAGACTCCCTTCGTGAGTCTCTAAAAAACGACTTCTTTTTCTACTTTTAAACAATGGACTGGTACCTGATGGTGGTCGTCCGTCCTTCCGGCGTAATGTCGACCTCCGACCAGCCCCAACGCGGCTTCCCGCACCGACTCCTCGTGAGTCCCCCCAAAACTAGTCTCTCTTCGTGAGCACCCAGACCAACACTCTCAAAAACGCTCGTGCTAATTTTCTTTATTGTCAGCATATTTTTCCCAAACGGTTGCAACCTTCTTTTCCATGGCGTCCATGAGAGGTTCGATGTACCTACATGTGTGCCGACCATTTCTAAGAATGCTTCAATTTTATGTTTTTTGCCTCTTTACGACATTATAATTCGAACATTTTTTACAGATCTTTTGTCTCTTTTCGAGGTGTTCGCGGAGGTGTGGACTACAATTAAGTTTATGCCAAAAAGTTCTCTTTTGCTTCATCCTGTATACATAAATAAGTTCTCATTAAAAGCAGCTTCTTAACCATCCACTTTTTATATGAAGCCCTTTCTCCTAGCTTGTATAGGCCCGGTGATATGTAGCGCCTAAATACAGTTGGGACATCCTGTACTTAAAAATATATAACAGATATCGGTCAAATACTGAAAGAAACGCAAAGCTTCGTATTTTGTAAATTGGACCTAATTTAACGTTCCTCAGAAATTTCTTTTTTTATCCTTCCTTTTTTATATTAAAGCAAATGCATTTTAATAGTAAATTAATTCTATTTTTTAAATCATACTTATCAGCTCTCCCCAAATGGAAAAATTTAAATATTTTTTTTATTTACCTTTTTTAAAGCCCTCAAATGTACCAAAAAAAATATACAGGGTGTCCCAGATAAGACTGAACCAGTTTTTAATGAGACTGAGGTTTAAATGTGCTTTCATTTGAGATCAAAATTATGAGGTTCTAACATAAAGTTCATAAGAAAAATAAACTTTTTGTACGTAACTTGCCGATTAAACAAACCCGATTTATACTGAGTTATTTTTAATCAGTTTTTAATGTTGCGTTACACAAAAACCTTTTTTTTTGCAAGCAACTCAGAATAATCAAAATTTAAGTTTTTTTTATGTTTGAACAAAATCAGATGAAAAACTAAATTACGATGAATAAAGTAGAACTAAAATGCAAAGGCAAATCCAAAAATAAGAAAACATTCAAGTTGTTCACTTGAAAAAAAATTTAAGTTTATGCCAGAAAGTTTACTTTTGTTTCATCCTGTATATCCTTTTCTTTTACTACAGAGCAGACTTTATTAATTGTAATTTTGTAGTCCGGGTTTTGTACTATATTATTTGATGTTTTTTTTTTATAATTGAAAGCCGGAATTTTATTATTTTAGTTCTACTTCTAAAGTGCTTTTTTTCTGATTTTCCAATAACAAATTGGAATTTATGATTTTTTTTTAGTCGACACCAGAAAAGTGGTTTTCAATCTCAATTTTGTGGTATTGTTTTTGTAGTACATTCCTTGATGTTTTCTTTTTTAATCAAGAACTGGAAATTTAACATTTTTTTTTAAGTTCTACTCCAGAAACGTGGTTTTCAATTGCAATTTTCTGGTTTCTCTTGATTTAGTAGTAAAGAACCTAAAATCTCATATTTTTTGTAGATTGGCCCCAGAAAAGTGTTCTTTTTTATTGTAATTTTGAAGAACTTTCCGTCATGGTTTCCTTTTCTTTTTTGCACTTAAAAACTAAAATTTTAATATTTTTAGTTCGACATCAAGAGTGGTTTTTTTTTTGCTTACTTGAAATGAAAAACTGAAATTTAAAATATTTTTTATAGCGCGATTTTAAAAAAGGTTCTTAGGTACAATTGTGTAGTTGTGTTTTTGTACTATGCCTCGACACCAAAGTTGTTTTTTGCTGATTTTGTGATAAAAAATTGGAAATTAATATTTTTTGTAGAAAGTTTTTTTCTAGTTACAGTTTTGTTGTCGTGCTTTTATAAAATTTTTGGTGTTTTTCCTGTAAAGGTAATCTAAAACTGGATATAGTGTTTGTAGTTTGATTTCAAAAGAATTTTTTCTATTGATTTTTTTGGTAAAAACTAAAACTTACTATTAATCGTAGTTACTCCAAAAAAGTGGTTTTATTTTTTTTGTAATCAATAACTTGACATTTAATAGTTCTAACTTGATTTCTAAAGTGGATTTTCTGTCGATTTTGCAATGATAAACTAAAATTTTTATTTTTGTTCTAGGAAAATGGGTTTTATTTACAATTTTGTAGTCTTCCGTAAGTACTACATTTGCAACTCGACGTAAAAGATGTTTTTTGCTTATTTTGTATAAAAACAATTTAAATGTAGTATATTTTGTAGTTTGACTCAAGAAAAGTGTTTTCTAGCTACAGCCTTATTTTTGTATTAAAATGTTTTACGTTTTTCTTTATGTAATCGACAACTGGAATATGTAGTAATTGTAGAACTTAAAAAGTAGTTATCCATTGATTTTCCAGTAAAAAAATGATCTTAAAATATTTTGTAGTTAACCCCAGAAAAGTGGTTTTTAATTACAATTTTTATTCCCGTTTTGATACTACATTCTTTAATGTTTTTTTTTTATGAAATCGAAAACTGAAAATTAATACATGTAGCTCGAGTTCTGCAGTAGTTTTTCTGATTTTGCAGTGAAGAATTGAAATTTAATATTTTTTTAATTTCACACCAGAAAAGTGGTTATTAATTGCAATTTTGTAATCTTGTTTTTGTATTACATTCTTTGATCGTTTTCTTTATACGTAATCGAAACTGGAAATTTAATATTTGCCGCCAAAACTGGTTTTTTGCAATGAAAAATTTGAATTTAATTTATTTTTTGTTTGACTCCAGAAATGTAGTTATTAATTGGAATTTTGCAGTTCTGGTTTGTATTACAATTTTTAGTGGTTTTCTTTTTATGAAATCGAAAACTGAAAATTAATAACTTGTAGCTCGACTTCTAAAGTGGTGATTCTACTGATTGTAGATTCTAGAAAAAAAAATTAGTTACTAATTTGTAGTGTTATTGTCCTACTAAAATGTTATGTACCTACTAAAATTGTTAATGGCTTTCTTATTATATAATCAAGTCAAAATTTATTTGCGTCTTTGGCTGTTTTTTTTTTCAATTTTGCTCAAATTAAAATTTAAAAAAGTTTAAAGTTTCTTTTAAAGTTTCTTGTAGCTCAACTCCATAAAAAAAGTTTAATATATTAAAGTTCTTTAGTCCTGTTTCGTATCACAGTTTTTGATATTCTTTTATGTAATCTAAACCTGGAAATGTAGTATTTGTGGCTCGGTTTCAAAAGTGGTATTTCTATCGATTTTCTGACCACTTTTTTGGAATCGAACTACAAAAAATATTAAGTTTAATTTTTTTACTACTAAATCAATAAAAACTACAAGTACTGCATTTTCCAGTCTTCGATTGCCTACCTAAAAAAAAGACATTTAAAATTGTAATACAAAAATAGGACTACAAAACTGTAATTGGAGAACATGTTTTTGGAGTCGAACTAACAAAAATATTAAATTCAAGTATCAAAATATCATTTAAAAAAAAATATCTTCATTACAAAATCAGCAAAAAACCGAGCTAAAATATGAAAATTTTGTTTATATAAAAGTAAAACCATTAACTATTGAGTACAAAAACAAGACCGCCAAATTGTAACTAAAAAAAGTTTCAGTTTTTCACTACTAAATCTATAGAAAAGCCACTTTTAAAGTCGATCTACAAATGCTACATTGTCCAGTTTTTGATTATATAAAGGAAAACATTAAACTATTTAATACAAAACCAAGACTCCAAATCTGTAATAAGAATATATTTTTCTGGAATCAAACTACAAAAAATATTGAATTCTAATGTTTTATTACAAAGTCAGCAAAAGACAACCTTCGGAGTCGAGCCACAAATATTAAGTTTTCGGTTTTTTATTATAATATAAAAACCGTCAAAGATTATAGTACACATACATGTATACAAAATTGTACCTGAAAGATTTGTTGAAAAATTTCTAGAATCGAACAGAGAAAGAAATATTTAGGCTTAGTCTTTTATTAGAAAATCAGCAGAAAAACCAATTTAGAAGTTGAGTAATAAATTTTAAATATCTACTTTCCGCTTATATAAGAAGAAAACCATTAAAATGTAATAAAAAAGCTGGGCAACAAAAGTGTAATTAAAAATCACTTTTCTAGAGTAAAACTACAAAAAAATAATAAATTTTAATTTTCTTATTACAAAATCAGCAAGAACCTTGAAGTCCAGTTGCAAATAATAATTATTATTATATTAAATTTTGGGTTTTTCATTGTAAACTCAGCAGATAAACCAATTTAGAAGTAAAACTACTAATTTTAAATTGTCAGTTTTCGATTACATAAAAAGAAAACTATTATGAAATGTAGAACAAAAACAGGGTCACAAAATTGCAATTAAAAAAAAAACACTTTTCTGTTAATATGAAGTTTCAGGTTTTCACTAATAAATCAATATTGAAGTTGAGACATAAATATTAAATTTTGTAGTGTTCAATTACATTTAAAAAAAAATGAAAAGTTGTAATACAAAAGCAGAATTACAAAACTGAAATTAGAAAACATTTTTCTGGTGTCGAAATACAAAAATATTAGATTCCTATTTTTCATTACAAAACACTTTTGGGGCCGGGCTACAATTAGTATAAATATTCAGTTTGTGTTTATATAAAAAGAAAGCCTTTAACACAATAACATGACCAGTTGTAAACAAAAACTTTTTTTTAGAATCAAGCTATAAAAAAAATTATTTCGTTGCAAAATCCGTAGAAAAACCAATTTAGAAGTTGAGCTACAAATATTAAATTATCTTACCTAAAAAGAAAACCATCAAAAAATGTAGTAGAAAACAGAAATTAAAAATTGACTAACGTGAACTAACCTGAACTAGAAGAAAATCAGTTTCAGTTTTTTTGTTACTAAATCAATAGAAAAAACCAAATGTAGAAAATTGTAATAAAAAAACAGTGATCAGAAAGTGTATGATCTTTGAAAATGTCCACCGGAGTTGTATAGGAAAAGGAAGGAATAAATTCCATTGAACCTTGGTTTCAAAACCTCGAAAAGCACTTTAGAAGGTGTTAACACATTTTCTTTATTGCAGATGTAGCACATGTTACACCAATTCAGACTTTTTTATTTACAAAAACGATTTTTTTTGTATTGTAAATTACACCTGATACTATAAATAATAATATCTACACTTTTTATTGATTGTAAACTAATTCGCTATAATCCAAATACTTTTTTTCTTGATTTTGAAGTATGTCGCAACAATTTCTTTATTGCAAACTAAGAGCACATTTCACTATTATTTAAATACTTTTTTTATTGGTTGTGAATTATGTATCACAAAGTTTCACAACATTAAGTTTCGGGGTGAAGTTGGACGAGAAAGTTTCGGTTTTGATATGCCATGGTGTTCTAAGCCTATACTTTGTTCTCTCTACTAAATTAGAGAGCCAGGGAGCTTTCGTCTAATTTTTTCCGTGCAATTGAAGAGGCATCCATGCGATAGAGCACTTAGAGCAATTAAAGTGTCGAAACTTTAGGGACCAAACTGCAGAGCGTGCCATGAATTATGACATTTTTTCAAAGTTGGAATTTACGACAACGTTTTGCGTGATTAATGACCCATTTACTCCCAGAAATTTTCTTCTAAAAATTAGCTACGAAATTATAAACTGGAAACCCTTACGTGAAGAGTAATTGAAGTACAATTACAGGCCTAAGACTCAAGAAGTCTATCTTCCATTAACACCAGAGCAAATTCTCTAATTATGTCGTTTTCCATTTAACGTTCGGGGAATTAAAGTGCTCCCGCTCGCGTTGCACTGCATCGAAGCAGCAGTTAGTTGTTCCAGACATCAGCGTGTGCCAGATATCCTGGATGGAAGTTTAGACGTAACCAAATTGCGGGATGAAATTCCAGAAGTTTGCGCCAAAGGACGAAAGGCCGCTCGCTTTCCGCCTTCGTGGATACGAGAATAGACTGAGGTTAAACAGATCTTGTGCTGTTGGGTTTCAATTATTGTTGTTGTAGTCCTTTATTATTGTTTGTAACGGAGAAAACTTTGCCAAACATAAATTAAACTGCATGATTAAGTGAACTTTGAGAAAGAGCCCAACTATTCCATTCTGAAATTTTAAGCGGTTCTTAGCAAGAGCAGATGGCTTGAGTTGGTTTGTTTTATTTAGTGTGCCTAGCCACTGTATGCTTCGAATTTATTTATTTTTTTTATTTAAGAACTACCTGAGGATCTCTAAAAGTAGCTAGAATGTCGAAACGTCGGAAATACTTTATTTTATATTCGCAAATCTAGTAGCATTTGACCAATGGCAAAAAAACCTCTTAGAATTCATGTAAGGAACGTGTAAATGGTACCACCAGTATTGAATTTCTCAATCCGTTTTGTGCTGATTTTGCAAAGAAAATTTGAAATTTAATATTTTTATTGTGTATTGTGCAACTAGTGTCGAAAATTGCTCTTTTCACACGAGTCTGACGGTTTGGACACGAGCTGTAGGCGAGTGATACGTCACAAGAGTGTGAAGAGTGATTTTCGTACGTGTTGCACACTACAGTTTTTCTACGACTGCGATTTTGCTCCATAAATGATCATTCGTATTATAAAATATAATATGCAAGGCGTGTGGAAAACAATCAGAAGCGTGGGCAAAGTGAACTTGGCACACGCTTCTCTATGGAAGCCTCGCTGTTCAATATGCCATTTTCAACGGTAGTTAGTAGTGCGCATTAGCTCATTTTCGAGGCAGTAGTAGAAAAAAAAGGTTTTCAGTTACAGTTTTGTAACCCTGTCTTTGTACTACATTCGCTCATTTTATGAAATCGAAAGCTGGAAATTTAATATTTGTAGCTCGACATCTAAACTGGTTTTTCTGCTAATTTTGCAATAAAAAATTGATATTTAATGAAAATTTTTAGTTGCACTCCAGACAACCTTTGAACTACACTCCTTGGTGGTTTTCTTTTTATGAAATCAAAAAATAAAAATTTTATATTTGTATCTCGACTTCTAAAATAATTCTTCTGCTGATTTTGCAATAAAAAATTGATATTTAATATTATTTTTTAGTTTCACTACAGACAACTTTTGAACTACATTCTTTGGTGGTTTTCTTTTCATGAAATCAAAAACTGAAAATTTTATATTTGTAGCCCGACTTCTACTGGTTTTGCAATGAAAAATTGAAACTTAACATTTTTTGCAGTTCGATTTTAGAAAAAAAGGTTTTCAATTACAGTTTTGAAATCTTGTTTTTGTACTACAATCATTGATGATTTTCTTTTTATCAAATCGAAAACTGAAAAATTAATATTTGTAGCCCAACATCTTAATTGGTTTTTCCGCTGATTTTGCAATAAAAAAAATTGATATTTAACATTATTCTTTAATTTCAATTTATTAATTAAATTGAAACTTAATATTTTTTGCAGTTCGATTTTACAAAAAATGTTTTTCAGTGACAGTTTTGTAATGTTGTTTTTATACTACAATCGTTGATGGTTTTCGTTTTATGATATCAAAAAGTGAAAATTTTATATTTGTAACTCGACTTTTAGAAAGGTTCTTCTGCTGATTTTGCAATGAAAAATTGATATTTAATAATGTTATTTAGTTGCGCTCCAGACAACCTTTGAACTACATTCCTGAGTGGTTTTCTTTTTATGAAATCAAAAAATTAAAATTTTATATTTGTATCTCGACTCCTAAAATGGTTCTTCTGCTGATTTTGCAATAAAAAATTTAAATTTAGTATTTTTTACAGCTCGATTTTAGAAAAAAAATATTTTCAGTTACAGTTTTGTAGTATTGTATTTTTTGCTACGGAAATTTAATATTTGTAGCTAGACTTCTAAATTGGGTTTTCTGCTGATTTTGCAATAAAAAATTGATATTTAATATTATTTTTTCTGGTGATTTTCTGATGGTTTTCTTTTTATGAAATCAAAAAGTGAACATTTTATATTTGTAGCTTGACTTCTAAAATGGTTTTTCTGGTGATTTTGCAATGAAAAATTGCAATTTAATATTTTTTGCAGCTCGATTCTAGAAGAACAGGTTTTCAGTTACAGTTTGTAGTCTCGTTTTTGACCTCTAATCCTTGATGGTTTTCTTTTTCTGAAACGGGAAACTGAAAAATTGATACTTGTAGCCCAACTTCTAAATTGGATATTCTGCTGATTTTGCAATAACAAATTGATATTTAATATTATTTTTTATTTTCACTACAGACAACTTTTGAACTACATTCTTTGGTGGTTTTCTTTTCATGAAATCAAAAACTGAAAATTTTATATTTGTAGCCCGACTTCTACTGATTTTGCAATGAAAAATTGAAACTTAATATTTCTTGCAGTTCGATTTTAGAAAAAAAGGTTTTCAATTACAGTTTTGAAATCTTGTTTTTGTACTACAATCATTGATGATTTTCTTTTTATCAAATCAAAAACTGAAAAATTAATATTGGTAGCCCAACTTCTTAATTGGGTTTTCCGCTGATTTTGCAATAAAAAAAATTGATATTTAATATTATTCTTTAATTTCAATTTATTAATTAAATTGAAACTTAATATTTTTTGCAGTTCGATTTTAGAAAAAAATATTTTTCAGTGACAGTTTTGTAATGTTGTTTTTATACTACAATCGTTGATGGTTTTCGTTTTATGAAATCAAAAAGTGAAAATTTTATATTTGTAACTCGACTTTTAGGTTCTTCTGCTGATTTTGCAATGAAAAATTGATATTTAATAATGTTATTTAGTTGCGCTCCAGACAACCTTTGAACTACATTCCTGAGTGGTTTTCTTTTTATGAAATCAAAAAATTAAAATTTTATATTTGTATTTCGACTTCTAAAATGGTTCTTCTGCTGATTTTGCAATAAAAAATTTAAATTTAGTATTTTTTACAGCTCGATTTTAGAAAAAAAATAATTTTCAGTTACAGTTTTGTAGTATTGTGTTTTTTGCTACGGAAATTTAATATTTGTAGCTAGACTTCTAAATTGGGTTTTCTGCTGATTTTGCAATAAAAAATTGATATTTAATATTATTTTTTCTGGTGATTTTCTGATGGTTTTCTTTTTATGAAATCAAAAAGTGAACATTTTATATTTGTAGCTTGACTTCTAAAATGGTTTTTCTGGTGATTTTGCAATGAAAAATTGCAATTTAATATTTTTTGCAGCTCGATTCTAGAAGAACAGGTTTTTAGTTACAGTTTGTAGTCTCGTTTTTGACCTCTAATCCTTGATGGTTTTCTTTTTCTGAAACGGGAAACTGAAAAATTGATACTTGTAGCCCAACTTCTAAATTGGATATTCTACTGATTTTGCAATAACAAATTGATATTTAATATTATTTTTTATTTTCACTACAGACAACTTTTGAACTACATTCTTCGGTGGTTTTCTTTTCATGAAATCAAAAACTGAAAATTTTATATTTGTAGCCCGACTTCTACTGATTTTGCAATGAAAAATTGAAAATAAATATTTCTTGCAGTTCAATTTTAGAAAAAAAGGTTTTCAATTACAGTTTTGAAATCTTGTTTTTGTACTACAATCATTGATGATTTTCTTTTTATCAAATCAAAAACTGAAAAATTAATATTTGTAGCCCAACTTCTTAATTGGGTTTTCCGCTGATTTTGCAATAAAAAAAATTGATATTTAATATTATTCTTTAATTTCAATTTATTAATTAAATTGAAACTTAATATTTTTTGCAGTTCGATTTTAGAAAAAAATATTTTTCAGTGACAGTTTTGTAATGTTGTTTTTATACTGCAATCGTTGAAGGTTTTCGTTTTATGAAATCAAAAAGTGAAAATGTTATATTTGTAATTCGATTTTTAGAATGGTTCTTCTGAACTTTAATACTTTTTGCAGCTCGATTCTAGAAAATAATGTTTTCAGTTACAGTTTGGTAGTCTTGTTTTTGTACTACAATCGTTGATGGTTTTCTTTTTATGAAATCAAAAAGTGAAAATTTTATATTTGTAGCTCGACTTCTAAAAGGGTTCTTCTACTGATTTTGCAATGAAAAATTGAAATTTAATAAATTTTGCAGCTCGATTCTAGAAGAAAAGATTTTCAATTACAGTTTTGAAATCTTGTTTATGTACTACAATCTTTGATGGTTTTCTTTTTATCAAATCGAAAACTGAAAATCTACTATTTGTAGCCCAACTTCTTAATTGGTTTTTCTGCTGATCTTGCAATAAAAAAATTGATATTTAATATTATTTTTTAGTTTCACTCCAGACAACGTTTGAACTACATTCTTTGGTGGCTTTCTTTTCATGAAATCAAAAACTAAAAATTTTATATTTGTAGCTCGACTTCTAGAATGGTTTTTCTGCAGATTTTGCAACGAAAAATTGAACTTTAACATTTCTTGCAGCTCGATTCTAGAACAAAATGTTTTCAGTTACAGCTTGGTAGTCTTGCTTTTGTACCAAAATCGTTGATGGTTTTCTTTTTATGAAATCGAATACTGGATACTTAATATTTGTAGCTCGACCGCAAATTGATTTTTCTGCTGATTTTGAATTAAAAAGTTGATATTTAATATTATTTTTTAGTTTCGCTCCAGACAACTTTTGAACTAACTTTTTGGTGGTTTTCTTTTTTTGAAATCAAAAGCTGATTTTAAATTTGTAGCTCGACTTCTAAAAAAATGGATCTTCTGCTGATTTTGGAATGAAAAATTGAAACTTAATATGTTTTGCAACTCCATTCTAGAAAAAAAAGTTTTCAGTTCAGTTTTGTAGCATTGTTTTTACACTACAATCGTTGATGTTTTTTTTTTATGAAATCGAAAACTAAAAAATTAATATTTGTAGCTCGACTTGTAAGTTGGTTTTTCTGCTAATTTTGCAATAAAAAATTGATATTTAATAATAATTTTTAGTTGCACTCCAGACAACCTTTGAACTACCTACATTCCTTGGTGGTTTTCTTTTTTATGAAATCAAAAAATTAAAATTTTATATTTGTATCTCGACTTCTAAAATGGTTCTTCTGCTGATTTTGCAATAAAAAATTTAAATTTAGTATTTTTTACAGCTCGATTTTAGAAAAAAAATATTTTCAGTTACAGTTTTGTAGTATTGTGTTTTTTGCTACGGAAATTTAATATTTGTAGCTAGACTTCTAAATTGGGTTTTCTGCTGATTTTGCAATAAAAAATTGATATTTAATATTATTTTTTCTGGTGATTTTCTGATGGTTTTCTTTTTATGAAATCAAAAAGTGAACATTTTATATTTGTAGCTTGACTTCTAAAATGGTTTTTCTGGTGATTTTGCAATGAAAAATTGCAATTTAATATTTTTTGCAGCTCGATTCTAGAAGAACAGGTTTTCAGTTACAGTTTGTAGTCTCGTTTTTGACCTCTAATCCTTGATGGTTTTCTTTTTCTGAAACGGGAAACTGAAAAATTGATCCTTGTAGCCCAACTTCTAAATTGGATATTCTGCTGATTTTGCAATAACAAATTGATATTTAATATTATTTTTTATTTTCACTAGAGACAACTTTTGAACTACATTCTTTGGTGGTTTTCTTTTCATGAAATCAAAAACTGAAAATTTTATATTTGTAGCCCGACTTCTACTGATTTTGCAATGAAAAATTGAAACTTAATATTTCTTGCAGTTCGATTTTAGAAAAAAAGGTTTTCAATTACAGTTTTGAAATCTTGTTTTTGTACTACAATCATTGATGATTTTCTTTTTATCAAATCAAAAACTGAAAAATTAATATTTGTAGCCCAACTTCTTAATTGGGTTTTCCGCTGATTTTGCAATAAAAAAAATTGATATTTAATATTATTCTTTAATTTCAATTTATTAATTAAATTGAAACTTAATATTTTTTGCAGTTCGATTTTAGAAAAAAATATTTTTCAGTGACAGTTTTGTAATGTTGTTTTTATACTAAAATCGTTGATGGTTTTCATTTTATGAAATCAAAAAGTGAAAATTTTATATTTGTAATTCGATTTTTAGAATGGTTCTTCTAAACTTTAATACTTTTTGCAGCTCGATTCTAGAAAATAATGTTTTCAGTTACAGTTTGGTAGTCTTGTTTTTGTACTACAATCGTTGATGATTTTCTTTAAATGAAATCGAATACTGGAAAATTAATATTTGTAGATCGACCTCTAAGTTGATTTTTCTGCTTATTTTGCATTAAAAAGTTGATATTTAATATTATTTTTTGGTTTCGCTTCAAACAACTTTTAGGCTACATTCTTTGCTGGTTTTCTTTTCATGAAATAAAAAACTGAAAATTTTATTTGATTGTAGTTCGATTGATTTGTAGTTCGACTTCTAAGATGGCTCTTCTACTGATTTTGCAATAAAAAATTGAAATTTAATAAATTTTGCAGCTCGATTCTAGAGGAAAAGATTTTCAATTACAGTTTTGAAATCTTGTTTATGTACTACAATCTTTGATGGTTTTCTTTTTATCAAATCGAAAACTGAAAATCTACTATTTGTAGCCCAACTTCTTAATTGGTTTTTCTGCTGATCTTGCAATAAAAAAATTGATATTTAATATTATTTTTTAGTTTCACTCCAGACAACGTTTGAACTACATTCTTTGGTGGCTTTCTTTTCATGAAATCAAAAACTAAAAATTTTATATTTGTAGCTCGACTTCTAGAATGGTTTTTCTGCAGACTTTGCAATGAAAAATTGAACTTTAACATTTCTTGCAGCTCGATTCTAGAACAAAATGTTTTCAGTTACAGCTTGGTAGTCTTGCTTTTGTACCAAAATCGTTGATGGTTTTCTTTTTATAAAATAGAATACTGGATACTTAATATTTGTAGTTCGACCGCAAATTGATTTTTCTGCTGATTTTGAATTAAAAAATTGATATTTAATATTATTTTTTAGTTTCGCTCCAGACAACTTTTGAACTAACTTTTTGGTGGTTTTCTTTTTTTGAAATCAAAAACTGATTTTAAATTTGTAGCCCGACTTCTAAAAAATGGATCTTCTGCTCATTTTGGAAAGAAAAATTGAAACTTAATATGTTTTGCAACTCCATTCTAGAAAAAAAAGTTTTCAGTTCGGTTTTATAGCATTGTTTTTACACTACAATCGTTGATGTTTTTTTTTTATGAAATCGAAAACTAAAAAATTAATATTTGTAGCTCGACTTGTAAGTTGGTTTTTCTGCTAATTTTGCAATAAAATACAATAAAATTAATATTTATATTAATTTTTTAGTTTCACTCCAGACAACTTTTAAACGACATTCTTTGGTAGTTTTCTTCTTATGAAATCAAAAACTGAAAATTTCATATTTCTAGCTTTACTTCTAAATGGTTCTTCTGCTGATTTTACAATGAATAATTAAATTTTAATATTTTTTGCAGCTGATTCTAGAAAAAACGGTTTTGAGCTACAGTTGTATAGTCTTGTTTTTGTACTATTGGTTGATGGTTTTCTTTTTATGAAATCGAAAACTGAAAAATTACTATTTGTAACCCAACTTCTAAAATAGTTTTTCTGCTGATTTTGCAATAAAAAATTGATATTTAATATTATTTTTTAGTTTCACTCCAGACAATTTTTAAACTACATTCTTTGGTGGTTTTATATTTATGAAATCAAAAACTGGAAACTTTATATTTGTAGCTCAACGTCTAAAATGGATCATCTGCTGATTTTGCAATGAAAAATTGAACTTAAATATTTTTTTTGCAGCTCGATTCTAGAAAAAAAGGTTTTCAGTTGCAATTTTGTAGTCTTTTTTTTGTACTATAATCGTTGATGGTTTTCTGTTTATGCAATCGAATACTGGAAATTTAATATTTGTAGCTCGACCTCTAAATTGGTTTTTATGCTGATTTTGCAATAAAAAATTGATAATTAATACTATTTTTTAGTTTCGCTCCAGACAACTTTTGAACTACATTCTTTGATGGGTTTCTTTTTATGAAATCAAAAAGTGAAAATTTTATATTTGTAGTTCGACTTCTAAAAAAATGGATCATCTGCTGATTTTTGAATAAAAAATTGAAATTTAATATTTTTTGCAGCTCGATTCTAGAAATAAAAATTTTCAGTTACAATTTTGTAGTCTTGTTTTTGTACTGCAATCGTTGATGGTTTTCTTTTTATGAAATCGAATACTGAAAAATTTAAATTTATAGCCCAACTTCTATATTGGTTTTTCTGCTGATTTTGCAATAAAAAAATTGGTAGGTATTTAATATTACGTTTTAGTTATACTTTCAGACCCCTCTGGGACAACACTTTTTGGTAGTTTTGTTTTTATGAAAACAAAAACTCATAATTTTTTATTTGTAGCGCGATTTCTAAAATGGATCTTCCGCTGATTTTGCAATGAAAAATTGAAACTTAATGTTTTGCAGCTCCATTCTAGAAAAAAAAGTTTTCCGTTCAGTTTTGTAGCATTGTTTTTACACTACAATCGTTGATGTTTTTTTTTATGAAATCGAAAACTAAAAAATTAATATTTGTAGCTCGACTTGTAAGTTGGTTTTTCTGCTAATTTTGCAATAAAATATAATAAAATTAATATTTATATTATTTTTTTTAGTTTCATTCCAGACAACTTTTAAACTACATTCTTTGGTAGTTTTCTTCTTATGAAATCAAAAACTGAAAATTTCATATTTCTAGCTCTACTTCTAAATAGCTCTTCTGCTGATTTTACAATGAATAATTAAAATTTAATATTTTTTGCAGCTCGATTCTACAAGAAAAGGTTTTCAGTTAGAGTTTTGTAGTCTTGTTTTTATACTACAATCTTTGTCGGTTTTCTTTTTATGAAATAGCAAACTGAAAATTTAATTTTTGTAGCTCGATTTCTAAAGTGTTTTTTTCTGCTGGTTTTTATTGCAAAAATTCATATTTAGTATTATTTTTTAGTTCGACTCCAGAGAAATTTTAAACTACATTCTTTGATGGTTTTCTTTATATGAAATCAAAAACTAAAAATTTAGTATTTGTAGCTCGACTTTAAAGTGGTGTTTCTGCTGATTTTGCAATGAAAAGTTGAAATTTAATATTTTTTTTGTAGCTTGTTCCTAGAAAAAAGGTTTTCAATTACAAGTTGTTGGTGAAGTTAGCGGGATTAGGACAAATAATGCACCTCTTCTTTATTTGAAAATGGCCGACGTTTCGACTATTTATTTAGTCTTCATCAGGGCTAGTCTCACTTAGAGAGGGTAGTTAGTTAAAGTACGATTTAAGATAGTTACGGTAGCAAACTCCATTCGATCGTTAAATCGTACTTTAACTGACTACCCTCTCTAAGTGAGAATAGCCCTGATGAAGACTAAATAAATAGTCGAAACGTCGGCCATTTTCAAATAAAGAAGAGGTGCATTATTTGTCCTAATCCCGCTAACTTCACCAACAACTTATAACTTAAGGACAACAATGTTTTCAATTACAGTTTTGTAGTTCTGTTTTTTCTATTAAAATATTTGATGTTGTTTGATCTTAAAAAAATTAAACTTATATTTTTTTGTAGTTTTCTATGTGCAAACTAACTAACTGCAAAACTGTGTAACTGCTGAAAAGTGATTTTTAATTGCAATTTTGTGGCCAGGAAAATAATAACACCATTAATAGTATATTATACAACGAGCATTTAATGAGAGTGATTATTCTCGAAGGTAACGTTTGAGCCCAAGAGCGAAGCAAGTGGCCCAAGTTGCCCGAGAGAATAACGCTCGTTAAATGCGAGTTGAATACTCTACTTTATCCACGACCAAGGTTCCGAGTTTTCTCAAATATATTATGTTATAGCTGTCACTAAAAAGATGGCGCGACGTTTGATGCGTCAGATAGATGACGGTCTAGTCGTCCGTGCATGTTCAGTTCAATGCTACGAGGGTGGACGGTAAATTGCTCATTTTATGGCCTATTGTAAGTATTTTTTAGTAAAAAGTACATTTTTTAGTGAAAAAGAGACACTGTAACCTACATTTGTGTCAATACATCCTAATAGAAAAGAAATAATTATTTGAATGAACCAAAGGCAACTACAGATTTTCTGTTTAGGGCAGTTTACTTTTTGAGTTGCCAGTTGCCTAAGCCATATTTCCTTTCTATGACAACTCATTATCCTTTTGTGAATGATGTTCATAGTTCACAAGTGAATAAAAATTAGCATTAACCAGAAATAATATGATCATTAGAGTACGGTCGTGGATAAATTTATTTGTCGAGTTGAGAGTGTGCAAACAGATTTTATTTATCTAAACTAAGCATCGATTTTGAATGGGGAAATTTTGAATGAATTTTAGAACTGTCTATCTCGAAAGCCACTAAACCGATTTTCGTTGGAGATGCCATTTTGGTAAGATCTATCATTTCGGTAAGATTATATTCCATATGAAAACTTTATCAGTATTTGTATTTTGGGACAAATTGGAGTCCCAATGTTAAATGATACCTTTTATGGAAAAAACTAAATATCTATGGAACCAGGCAAAATATCCAAAAATCACCAAATATGGGGTGTATTGGGGGCAATTTGGGGTGTATCGTTTCAATTGATTCTTAGTTTATTACGGTTTTATCAATACCCCCAAATTCCATCGAAAAGGTGCCACCCTGTATATATTTGCATTGTGAACCGTTTTCGGAATATCAGCGGTTGAAAAATGACAATGTTTACCTCTTGCAGAGCTCTAACTTCCTTAACTTAGATGGAAATGGTTTTCACATTCCGATTTCAACTTTTTAAGAGGGACCAAAATTAGTAAAAAAATTGGCAGATGTTGTGCAGATGTGCAGAAGTGCAAAATTTCAATTAATCGGGAAAGTTAAGAAAGCAATGTTACAATGATTTGCGAACAATTTTTCAGAAGTTAGAGTTTTCAGAAAGGTAATAAGATAAAATTGTAATTTTTACCTTTTTCAGAACTGTCAATACTTCAGGTACGTCAGAACTGTCAATACTTCAATACAAACGGTTAAAAATGAGAATGAGGTCTGCTATGTGAAATATTTTAAAAATCATATCTCAAATGCAAAATTACGAAAAAAAAAATAAAAAAG
>OX638299.1:39998175-40255187 GCA_951812265.1 Taphrorychus bicolor | reverse complement strand
CCTGTAATATTAGAACAAGTGAATCGACTGGAGTGAATACAATTTGTTTTTGATGTATTACTTCACCTCCAGACTCCTCCTGTAAATGCAATATTTTCGGAGATAGACCCTTTCGATGGTCGGTTTTTAGGCACTTTTAGAAACGAATTTTATGCGATTTAAAAAAAACAATTTACGGGTTAATTTTATTAGAACGATGTTAGGAAATGTTATTTCGAGCAAAAACAACAAATTTTCCGAAATTTTTATGAAATTGACCAAAAGGGCGGGAAGGTGGGGGGCGAGGGGGTATCCACTCATGGCAATACATGTACAAATTAGGTTACAATACTTCACAATACCATGACAATACCTCACAATACTGTTGCAATACTTGGCACTACTTTGACATTAGATGACAATACCAGGCAATACCAAAAAGTATTGTGGCAATACCTCACAATACCGACCGGCAGTACCTGCAATGATCAGAGAATACCACAATACCTGAGACAATTTGCCATTAAAATTAGCTTTGGCGACGCTGCGAAATAAACCAATATGGCGCCGTAACAAGTAACATAAAGTGGCATTTGCAAAATTTTATGGAGATAAAAATCTTTTAAAGGATTATTTTCACTTTCTAAGATGTTTTTAGTGTATAGTGCGTTTTTAGACATTGGCTATTTAAATTATGTACGTAGTTAATCATTCTATAGTTTAACAGTTGGTTCTGTACATATTTTAAAGTGTTTCTTGAAAGCAGTTGGAAGCTTCCATGTGAAAAATTTTAGTTTTTAACTATTCCGTCAATAGGGAACGTGAGATGGCCCAAAAAGTGGGATTGTTCAAATGTCGGCTTCCTAAGTAGGTACCTCCAAACCCGGTGCTAGCATCTTCTTTCTTCCGGGCTACACGATGGTGGCGCCCCATTCACCCCCTCCCCCCCCGACCCCCGGGGGGCTTTTTTCGAATAGTTATATCGAATTTGTTGATTTTTTATCCCCCCCCCCCAATTGTCTCACCCCCAGCGGGTGGTATCTTTGAATAGGGCTTACCTCATTGATTAACTTTTGAAAGAAACATGTCCCACCCTAATTAGTGAGGCCGTGGGGACTAAACACCACATTTGCAGTCGGAGGGGAAAACCGTCGTCACATATAGGGCCTTGACCCCCACTGAATCCGAAAGTAATAAAATTACTCCCCGGGGGGAGGCACAGGGGATGGGCCCACGATTTTTTTAGATTTTTAGGATTTTAGGGGATAGCAAACGTCCTTTCTAACCTGAAAACAACAAGAAAAAGATTACTACTTACTAACTTTTATCACCTGTGACTTTGGAACCAGTGGACTGATTGGAGTGAATCCAACTTCTTTCTGTTTTTCTTGATATCCTCTTTTAACTTCTAATAACGAAAGTACCATAGGTGCAATATTTTCGATTATAAACCCTTTCGGTGGTCGATTTTTAGACACTTTTAGAATTGAGTTTTTTGCGATTTAAAAAAAAACACTTGAGGGGTTATTGCCACTCGAATTAAGTTTCTTACATTTTTTGGAGATGCAAAAATTTCGAAAAAAGTCGAAATTGTCATGAATTTGACCGGGGGGGGAGGGGAGGGAGGTGGGTTCCGTCTTGTTTCTCGATTTTCAACTTTGATCGCCTGTAATTTTAGAACAAGTGTTGTTTTTGATGTCTTACTTCACCTCCAGATTCTTCCTGTAAATACAATATTTTCGGAGATAGACCCTTCGATGGTCGGTTTTTAGGCACTTTTAGAAACAAATTTTATGCGATTTTTAAAAAAACAATTTAGGGGTTAATTTAATTAGAACGATGTTAGGAAATGTCATTTCGAGCAAAAACAACAAAAAAATTTCCGAAATTTTTATGAAATTGACCAAAAGGGCAGGAAGGTGGGGGGCGAGGGGGTATCCACTCATGGCAATACATGTACAAATTAGGTGACAATACTTTACAAAACCATGACAATACCTCACAATACAATGAAAATACCTCACAATACTGTTGCAATACCTGGCACTACTTTGACAGTAGATGACAATACCAGGCAAAACCAAAAAGTATTGTGGCAATACCTCACAATACCGACAATATCGACCGGCAGTACCTGCAATGACCAGATAATACCACAATACGACGCTCCAAAATAAACCAATATGGCGCCGTAACAGGTTACCTACAATGACATTTGCAAAATTCTATGAAGATAAAAATCTTTTAAAGGATTTTTTTCACTTTCTAAGATGTTTTTACTGTATAGTGCGTTTTTAGACATTGGCTATTTAAATTATGTACGTAGTTAATCATTCCATAGTTTAACAGTGGTTTCTGTACATATTTTAAAGTGTTTCTTGAAAGCAGTTGGAAGCTTCCACGTGAAAAATTTTAGTTTTTAACTAACCCGTCAAAAGGGAACGTGGCCCAAAAAGTGGGATTCTTCAAATGTCGGCGTGTGTTCCTAAGTAGGTACCTCCAAACCCGGTGCTAGCATCTTCTTTTTTCCGGGCTACACGATGGTGGCCACCCCCCCCCCCCCCCGACCTCCTGGAGGGCTTTTTTCGAATCGTTATATCGAATTTGTTGATTTTTAGGTCCTGTTTTTGGCCCATGTTCCCCCCCCCCCCCCCAATTGCCTCACCCCCAGCGGGTGGTATCTTTGAATAGGGCTTACCTCATTGATTAACTTTTGAAAAAAAAAATGTCCCACCCTAATTAGGGAGGCCGTGGGGACTAAACCCCACATTTGCAGTCGGAGGGGAAATTCGTCGTCACATATAGGGCCTTGACCCCACTGAATCCGAAAGTAATAAAATTACTCCCCGGGAGGAGGCTCAAGGGATGGGCCCACGATTTTTTTTTAGATTTTTTTTTTAATTCTATTTTTATTCGATTGTAGCCATCGGCGAGCCCTTTCCAACGATGTATATAAGTCTGGGATAAAAAATATACAAGTCCTCAAAAATCAAAATTTTTAAAATTTCACTAATAAATCGAGGGAGGGCTATCGAGTGCCGCAAATTTTGCGCCCCCTTGATCTCCCTAAATTGCAATAAAATTAGATTTTAGAACCATTTCTTCCCCCCCTTTTAGTGGGGGCGTTTTTAAGTTTTCCACAGTCATTTTATAGCCCTTTAATAGACCTTTCCAACGAGGTACATAGGTCTCCACTTTATTTTATCGTAAGGCTCCAGGATGGTTTCGAAGGTATGCTGAAGCAAATGTGTGCCCCCCCCCCCCCAATTAACGAATCAATTTTATCGTTTTAATTTTTACAAGTAGATCGATAAGGTAATCGAGTACGCGCTCTCAAATGGCGTAATTTGTTTAACCTTTAAATCGCCCCCGTGTGAAGGGGGGCACTAAAATTGTAATTTTATTTTTCTAAATACCCGTGGAAAAGCCGAAACACGGAAATTCTTTGGCCTTCGGTGGTCTAGTGGGTAGGATACCCGACTTTGGACATTGCAGTGGTGGGTTCGGTCCTCGGCATTGCCATGTACTTTTTTTTATTTTTTGATAAAAATTCGTATTTTGGCGTTTTACGACCAGGTCTTATTTTTTTCGATTTTTTTAATCTGCTACTTTTTTTTTCTCGCAAAAATAAATTATTTTGCGATTTTTATAAATAAAATTAATATTAAAAATTAAATAACTTTCTTCCTATTCAATTTAGAGAGCTGCGGTTTTCACTGCTAGACTTCTTTTATTAGTCCTAATATGACATAAAAATATTCACAAAATTTGTGTGGGCCTCCTTACGAAAATTTTACTTTTTTAATTTTTTTCATTTTCTGCCGAAACGATTTGGTATAGGGCAAAATAGGTAAGCACAACAAATAAGCGCATTGACAGTATTCGATGGATGTAATTAGAATATCGTACCGTTTACCGTTATTGAAAAAAAAATTAAAAAACTGAAAACACAAAATTGCAAATTTCTCTGAAGCTAAGAAAGTTACATTCAATTTAATTTACGCAGATAATAGCCAGTCACAAGGCCCAAAAAAAATATTCTATACTTTGTTACCCTAATTGTTTTGTTATTGAGCATACGGCAAAAAACTCTTTACCTAGGGGGTACTTTTAGCACTACTGTTAAAAGTAGCTTACTTTTAACACTAGTGCCTTAAAATGCTATTTTCAGTAGTTTATTAGCGTATTAGCTTAATTTAAAAAAAATCCTATCCCAAGTTCGCAATACTTGCCAGTACTTTACAATACCTGGCAATACCTCTTGCAATACAGATAATAACTGAAAGTCTCTCTTGCAATACTCACAATACCTCTCACAGTCCCAACAGTACCTAAAAATACCACCACAATACATGTACAAAAAATAAGCAATTGGATACCCCCTCGGTGGGGGTATTTTGTCTTTTTGCTCAAATTTCAAATTTGAGTGCTTGAAATTTTAGAATGAGTGGACCGATTAGAGAGAATCCAACTTTTTTTTGCTCTTCTTGATGTCCTTTTTCACCTCTTAGCAACGAAAATCCCGTAGATACCAGATTTTCGGAGATATACGCCTTCGGTTTGCGATTTTTAAGCATTTTTAGAATCGAGTTTCTTGCGATTTTTTAAAAACCGCTTCAGGTGTTAATTTCGTTCGAATTAAGTTTGTTACGTTCTTAGAGGATGGCAAATGTGCCATTCTGATCTATGAGGGCAAAACAATTTTTTTTTGAAGTTTGCCTAAAGGGGGTGGGATTATTACGTCTTCTTTTCTTAATTTGCCACTTTACGCGCCTTTAACTTTTGAACGCGTAGACCGATTGAGTGAATCCAACTGCAATTTGTTCTTCTTGATGTCTTTTTATGCCTCCCACCAATGGAAGTTCCAGAACATTCGATGGTTAATTTTTAGGCACTTTCAGAATCGAGATTTTTGCGATTAGAAAAGCCTATAGAAGTTAATTTCATTCGATCTAAAATTGTTACATTCTCAGAGGATGGCAAACGCGCCATTCTGATCAAAAAACAGCAAAAAAAAGCTTTCCGACATGTTTTTGAAGTTGGCCAAAGGGGGGGGGGGGGGGGGTATTACGATTTTCCTCTCAACTTTTAACGTTAAATGCGTGTAACTTCAGAACGAGTGAACAGATTGTAGTAAGTCCAATTACTTTTTGTTGTTTTTGATTTCCCCTTTCACCTCCCACAAACCACTTTTTTCAATGTAATTTTTTGAGTTACTGTTGCGTGACCTGTCAACCGACTTGCCGGTTAGTTGACAGGTCACGTACTGCACGTAACATGTACTTTGTCTACTACTTAATTTATAATTTTTTTCCCGACTCCTTACAAAAGCAGTCAAAATTGGGAATGGTGGCCCAAGAAACTTTCGCCAATACAAAGTCGTGCGTTATGAATTCCCAACGCATGATCGTGGATTAGCAAAAACAGTTGAATGATGGACTTCTCTGGCGAAGTGGAATGTTCATTGAACACAACATATTGTCTATTTTACTCAGTAGGCAAAAAATAAACTCAAACTTGTAACTTTACATAACTACTTTATTCGGATTCAATAAGTAATAAAAGCAGCAAAAATTAGTTCTTTAATTCAGATGATGACATTTATTTTATTGTAAAAATCACGCAATTTGGGTCAATTGTCAAAGGGATCGACATTAATTCATTGACGTATACGGCGCGTATGAATCAACGCCAGAACGCTCGAATTGCGGTTGCGAGATTACGAGTTCAAAACCCAGTCCCGACAAAATTTTTATTTTTATTTTTTGTATAATACGGCACATATTCGTAGAAAAAAATAGTGTACACAATTAGCAGGAAAGTCCCTTGACACATTTTCAAAAACAAAGATGCAGAAAATTATTCATATAAACAATGAATATTATTAACCTGTAGCATCTGTTTTAGTCAAAAGGGTACAAAGACATATTCTGTTATGTGTTTAGAAAGTGACCTGAACCTGAACTAAGCATATTATTGTAGAGCCGTGTACCTAAAGCGACTCAAATTGCATCGCGGCGCTCTCTAAAAACCCTATAAGGAAATATTGCCGTACAAGAGATTACGGTTATATATTCAATGTCTTTGTATTAAACGCAATTTTATCTGAACCGCGTCTCGGAGCACACAAAAGCCCTTTATTAAACGGTCGAATAAGAAAAATGGTTTTTTAACTCAAAGGAATTCTGCGGAATAAATCATGGCCGACAGAAATTAAATCGCGATTTCGTCGAAACCGAATTCAGATCGGACATGTTTCGTTATTGGGGTGAAAAGAGCACATTCCGTTTGATCCTGCCCATGCTTTATTATTCCATATTGCAGAGACAGGGCAAAGCCGGCTCTATACGAGTGATAGAGCTTAATCAGGCGCTACCTGGTAAAGGTGGAAGTGTGATTTTCTCGGAAGAGAAAATTTTTCTCTGGAGCGAAGGTAACAGGAGCATAAGGGATATCGTTGCAAAGGCAATCTTCTTAAATTAAATAAACAGCCGTTTCGCTTAAGCTCTTAACGATTTTATTTTGGAGGGCTTCCAATTTCCTTCTTGTCTGTCAGGGTGGTTAATGGCGCTATGGCTAGCTCGAAAAAAGCTTCTTAAATTGCCCTGCATAGCAGAAATGTTTTCTATTAAAAATATCTTTGTGGATTATGGCAACGGCAATGTATAGAATAAAAAAATAAGAATGCCCATTAAAAAAAACATTAAAACTAGTTATAAAATAACTAAATAGTTTATTACTGCTTGGTTGGTACGACTGCGTTTCCAATTAATTTAATAAATTAATAAATTAAGTCAGTTAATTAACTTTTAATTAAGCAAAAAAAAACATGCACATCAGTGCAACTCATGTGCAAACTTTGCACTCCAGAAAACAATTCTCTAAAGGGAAACTACAAAAATATTAAATTTAAATTTTTTATTACGAAATCAGCGCAAAACCACTTTGCAGTCGATTCACACAGATAAGGTTTCTATTTTCGATTATAGAAATACACAGTCAATGATTGAAGTACAAAAAAAAGGCTACAAAATTTTAACTAAAACCCTTGTTGCAAGAATTATGCTGCAAAAAAAATTTAAATGTGAGTTTTTCATTGCAAAATTAGCAAAAAAACGATTTAGAAATCAAGCTAAAATATTAAATTTTCAGTACTCGATATCATTAAAAAAAATTAAACAGCATTAAAGAAAACAGAAAATGTAGTACAAAATCAGAATTGCAAAATTGCAATTAATAACCACTTTTCTGGAGTCAAACTTATAAAAAAATTAAATTCTCCAAATTGTCAGAGCTAAATCCTCAGAATAACCACTTTAGAAGTCGAGCTACAAATATTAAATTTCCTTTTGGGCAACTATTTATTTCAATGTTTGATTACATAAAAGGAAAACCGTCAAGAAATGAATTACAAAAACAAGACTATAAAATTGCAATTGGTAACCGCTTTTCTGAAGTCAAACTACAAAAAATTTTTAGTTTTCCAGTTTTTGAAGACAAAGAAAAACACAAAAAGGTTAACAAATAAAAAATTCTTAAATTTCAATTTTTCATTAAAAAAATCAGCAAGAAACCGCCTTTGGAGTCGAGTTACAAATATTAGATTTCCAGTTTTTCATTAATAAATAGAAAACCATCAACGATTGTAGCACAAATCGAGACTTCAAAATTGTAACTAAAAATTATTTTTTCGAGATGTGAGTAAGTCGATCGGAAAGTCGTAAGTTAGAAAACCATAATGAAATATAGTACAAAAATAGGATAATACACACACAAATATTTTTTTGATATAAGGAAGTTCGTTCTTTTAAAAATACTGTTTTTGTTTAAAAAATATTTTATCAAATCAAGCAAGTTTTTCTTCGACGGTTGAGTGTTGTCTATTGTAACTTTTTATTGTCTTCTCTTACCAATAAAATATATTTTATCAAATTTGTGTAAAATGATTATTTTATATGTGATACTTATGGGTAAGAAAATTACGTTTTTTTTTCAGAAAAAAATATAAAATTTGTGTTGTCTTACATAGATGTCGCTAAAATAATTTAAATAAAGAAAAATTTAGAAAACCAATTATTAAAAAAAAAACACTAATTCGCTTTCTTGACGTGAATAACCAACCACATATTTTTTTTACCTAAAAATATATTTTGGTTAAGAATGTCTTAGTCCCGAACGGCAACCATTGCATTTTAATTAAGCCATTTATAATTATTTCCAATTAATACAAAGGTTCAGTCCAAGTTTTAAAGCTCCTCGAGATACAAATATTTTACAAAATTTTTCATTTTCCAAAATCGATTACGTAGTTTCTGTTTCCGCGTAACTAATTTTCTTCCAACAAACGTGGTAGTCTAATCTATTTTTTTTTGGAGTCTCAAGCCGTTCCCAAGATATTTAATAGTTTTCCAAAAAAAGCCTATAAAACTTATATTCATTTTCAACAAAATTTTTAAACCAAAGTTTCAGTCCAGATTACGAAACCTCAAACGGTTATCGAGATATTTACACAGCTTTTTATTTTCCAAAATCATCACAAAGTTTATGATTCTATATAGCTCTTTTTTTCAATCAAACATGTTAGTTTAATGTATTTTTTTGAAGTCTCAATCCGTTCTCAAAATTTAATGATTTTTTAACTTTCCAAAATAAATCCATAAAATTTGTATTAATGTTTAACTAATTATTTCTAATGAAACCAATGCTTCAGTACAAGTTTTGAAACCTCAAACCGTTCTCGAGATATTTACACGTTTTTTTATTTTCCAAAATCGATACACGGATTTTCTGTTTGTATATAGCTCATTTTTTCTAACAAACATGGTAGCCTAATGCATTTTTTTGGAGCTTCAAGCCATTCTATTTATTAAATATTAGAGTCATGATATCAAATAATATTCTAATTTTCCAAAATAAACGCATTAAGTTCATATTAAGTTTTAGTTAAATTTTCAGTCGTTTATCCAAATCTTGGTAGCCTCAAACCGTTCTCAAGATATCTATTAACGTCTTTATTTTCCAAAACAAATCTATGAAGTTCAAATTAAGATTATGGCCAAAATCAATTAAAAATTACTAAAAGCGTCAAGAATGCAAATTTAAAGTCTTGGAGATCGTTTTATTTTAATTAGAATTTCTGATTTTTTTAAAAACTCATTTTACCTAAAAATATCAATATTTATGTTTCTTGAAAAAGTCAGACTAAGATTAAGGCCAAAATACGTGAAAAATTACTTAAAGTGTGAAAGAATACAAATTTGGAGTGAAGTTAAAAATAAAAATTAAGTTCAGAAAAGTAGAAAAAATTTAAAAAGTAAATGCCTAAATTTAAAATATTTCTAGTTTTGTGCTAAATTTTCCTTATTACAATATGTATTACAAATGAGTATAGATTCCAATTGGTTAGTGTTTAGGAAAAAATAATTTTCTGTCAAAATTATCTCAAAAGAATTAAATCGTAATGAAAAAATCCAATTTGATAAAACAAAAAAAAATTAGAAAAGAATTAGAACTAAAATTGTTTCTTTGTTTTTTTTTGTTTGTAAAAAGAAGTCATTATACCAAAAACGACAATTTTGATGTTTTTTGAAAAAGTCAGCCCATAATTAAGGCCAAAATACATGAAAAATGACTCAAAGATGGTAATTATAAAAACTTGGAGGCTTTGGAAAAACAAAAATTAAGATCGGGGCCAAAATCAACAAAAAATCACTAAAAGCGTCAGAAGTAAAAATCTGAAGTCTTGGAGAATGTTAGATTAGATTTAGAATCGAAATTTTTCGAAAAAACCCAATTTTACCTAAAAATAACAATTTTTATATATTTCGTAAAAGTGAGGCTAGAAATAAGGCCAAAATAAGTGAAAAATGACTCAAAGAGGGTAAATATACAAATTTGGGGGCTTTGAGAAAAATTCAAATTAAGATTACGGCTAAAATCAGTTCAAAATTAATAAAACTGTCAAAAAACTCCGATTAAAAGATTCTATCCAAATTCACGTTAGGATGAATATAAAAACTGGAGAAGAAATTAGACAGAGCGTCAAAAAATGCAAATTTGGTGTCTTTCAAAAAATTTACAATATAATTAGGGCTAAAATTGTTTAAAAGTGACTCATTTTATCAGAAAATTACAATTTTTAAACTTTTTCAAAAATCAGAGTAGGATTAAGGCCAAAATACGTAAAAAAATTACTCAAAATATGTCAAAATACAAAGTTGAAAATTTCGAAAAAATTCAAATAAAGATTATATGGCCAAAATAAATTAAAAATTACTAAAAGCGCCAAACATGCAGAATAAAAGCAAATTCAGGTTAGAGTTAGGATTTAAAAATTACACAGAGCGTCTAAAAATGCAAATTAGAAGTCTTTGGAGAAATTCAGAAATAAAATTGTTTGAAAAGAACTTATTTTACCTAAAAATAACAATTTTAATGTTTTTTGAAAAAAGACACTCTCAAATTAAGGCCAAATTACATGAAAAATTATATAAAGTGTGTAGAAATTTTACAAACATATGTATAATGTATATGTATAAAAAATACAAATTTGGAGTGTTTGACAAAATTTAAACTAACATTTCAACAAAATTAATATTGTTATAAATAAAATATAGAAGAAGAAAAGTGGAATAAACTAAAAAACTATCCAAAATTTGCAGGTAAGAAAATAAATTTAAAACATTTCTAGTTTTGTACCAAATTGTTCTTAATAGAATAGGTATTACAAATTAGCATACATACATTGGGTTAAAAATAATCAATTTTGTATTAAAATTCTTTGAAAAAAATGAAAACCGATATCTTTTCTTCGATCCAAAAATCCAATTGAGGCCGACGAAAAAAAAATTAAAAGAACAAAACATTTGTACAAAATATAACAACGAATATTTGAAAAAGTTTGAGAAATTTATATTAATATAATATATAATAATATAAATATAATATCATAATTATTAAAACGAATATTTGAGAAAACAGTAAGATAGAAACACTTGGACATAGAAAAAATTACAGCTAAAGCTAAAGAAAGAGCCGCGAGAAATGTTTATAGCAGAAGGGAACGCAAACAATTCCAAATAGCAGTAAATTTTGTTTCGGCATTTTGTTGGTGACTTAAATGAGAAACAAATAGCAAACACGAGAGACAATAATTGCATTAGAAAATTAAATAAAATAGAAAAACCATGAATAAAACCCAATAAAAAGTCGAATTTGGTCAATGAAAACAAATATGTGAGAAAAAAAAACAAAAAACTGTAGAAAACGTGACAAAGCGTAGCAATAAAAAATTATTAATACAAATGTGCACTAAAAACATTTTCTAGAACCGTGGAATTGTTAAGTATTATTCAAAAAAAAATTTTGTTTTGATGTAACACCTGAGGTAACACCTCATATTTTAGGTCTGTTCCAACTAATTGTTTTAAAAATGATCATACTGTTTCTTCCTTAAATAAATTAACTCTTTGACATTTTCTTGTGTGGAAATAAAGTTATATATAAGAAAAATAATAAATTCGTTTCTTATAACAGAATGTATTTTTCAAGAAAATTAGTTCATATTTATATAAGATAATGAGTGTTGAACTAATGTTTCATACAAAGTAACTAATTCTGAAGAAACTAATTTTTTTAATGAGAAAAAGTATTATTTTTGTTATATGGAAAGCAGAAAATATTTCACTTAAAAGCAAGATGCTTTGAACGTAGATAATTCTTTTTTGTGTCTAAAATTTCAATTGAAAACAATTTTTCTAAAAACGAATTACAAAAAATACAAACTTTTTTTTTAACTTTTTATTACAAATATAGGTATACGCCGATAAGCACAATGCATGGGGTATTGAATATGCTTTCTGTGGAACAGAAGATAGTTTTTGATGTTCACGTGTTTCTCTTCATACTGAAAAATAAATTATTGCCTGACTCTATTTGCGGCAAGGTAAGATTTTTCTCTGAGGTGCACACTTATAATACTAGACACGGTAGAGACTTCATTGCTGAAAAGAAATTTAAAACAAAACAAGCTGTGAATTCAATTATTTACAACGGACTGTTGAAATTCAATATGTTACCACAAAGCATAAAAGCCTGTACAGATCTGAAATATTTTAAAGTGATATTACGAAAACACTTTTAAACAATGCAATGAGTTTGATAATTTATATTTCAATTTTAAAAATTTTAAATTGGATATTAGGTCTTACTAGGTCTACTTAATAAGTTCGACGTTTTTTATTTTAAAATTCATTTACATGAATAAGTACCTACCTACTTTTAATATATTGAGTAGGTTTGTAGGTTTTTTTTATATTTATAGATTTTGAATTTTGTAATTTTCAATATTGGTGAATTATGTTTTAATTATGACTATTTTATATTTTGTCTACTTTTTTTATAGCATTATGCTAAATAAATCTTATTTATAAAAAACAATAAAAAACAATTTTAAGTCCAACTATAAATACTACATTTTTCAGTTTACAATTAAGTAATAAAAAACCATGACAAATTTTAATACAAACAGCACTAGAAAACTGTAAGTAGAAACATTTTTTCTGCCGTCGAACTACAAAAAATATTAAATTTCTATTTTTTATTACCAAATCAGCAAAAATGACACCTACGGGGTCGAGCTACAAATACGAAATTTTCAGATAATGTTTATTTAAAAATAAAACCATCAAAGATTATAGTAAATGTAATAAAATCTTTTTTTCTAGAAAGGAGCTACAAAAATTATTAAATTAGGTTTTTCACTGCAAAATTCGCACTTCTTTTCTAGAGTTGAACTACAAGAGATATTAAGTTTCAGTTTTTTACTACTACATCAGAAAAATCTACAAATACTACATTTGTCTGTTTTCGATTTCATAAAAAAAATCATTACAAATTTTAATACAAAAATAGGAGTACTAAACTGTAAAAAGAGAACATTTTTTCTGGAGTCGAACAACTAAAAATATTAAATTTTCATTGTTTATTACAAAATCAGCAAAAAACCACTTTTGGAGTCGAACTGCAAATATTAAATTTGAAGGGTGAGAAAACCATAAGGAAATGTAATACAAAATCAGGATAATTAAATCGCAATTGGAAAGCACTTTTTTAGAGACGACTACAAAAAATGTAAACTTTTAGTTTTTTATTACAAAAACAATAGAAAAACTATTTTTGAAGTCCATCTACAAATACTACGTCCATCTACAATTAAGTAATAAAAAAAAAATGAAAAATTTTAATACAAAGAGGACTAGAAAACTGTGAGTAGCAAAAATTTTCTGTTGTCGAACTACAAAAAATATTAAATTTCTATTTTTTGTTACAAAATCAACAACAAAAAAACACCTACGGCCGAGCTGCAAATATGAAATTTTCAGATTATGTTTATTTAAAAATAACACCATCAACGATTGTAGTAAATGTAATAAAACCTTTTTTCTAAAAAGGAACTACAAAAAATATTAAATTAGGTTATTCATTGCAAAATCAGCACTAAAACTTGTTTTCTAGATTCGAACTACAAAAGATATTAAGTTTCAGTTTTTTACTACTAAATCAGGAAAATCTACAAACACTACATTATTAAGTTTTCGACTACATAAAAAGAAAAACATTAAAAATTTGAATACAAAAATAGGAGTACAAAACTATAGTTAAAAAACATTTTTTTCAGGAATCGAACTACAAAACATATTATATTTTAATTTGTTATTACAAAATCAGCAAAAAACCACATTAGGATTCGAGATGCAAATATTAAATTTTTGAGTGATAAAACCACAAAGAAGTGTCATACAAAATCAGGATAATAAAATTGCAATTGAAAACCCCTTTCCAAGAGACGACCCACAAATGATGTAAACTTTTAGTTTTTTATTACAAAAACAATAGAAAAACTATTTTTGAAGTCCAGCTACAAATACTACAAGTTTTAGTTTTCAATTAAGTAATAAAAAAAAACTTGAAAGCACTAGAAAACTGCAAGTAGAAACATTTTTTCTGCCGTCGAACTACAAAAAATATTAAATTTCAATTTTTTATTACAAAATTAGCAAAAAAAGACACCAATACGGTCGAGCTGCAAATATGAAATTTTCAGATTATGTTTATTTAAAAATAACACCATCAACGATTGTAGTGAATGTAATAAAATCTTTTTTCTAGAAAGGAGCTACAAAAAATATTAAATTAGGTTATTCATTGCAAAATCCGCACAAAAACTTCTTTTCTAGAGTCGAACTACAAAAGATATTAAGTTTCAGTTTTTTACTACTAAATCAGGAAAATCTACAAATACTACATTTTTCAGTTTTCGATTTGATAAAAAAAATCATTACACATTTTATTACAAAAATAGGAGTACAAAACTGTAGTTAGAGAACATTTTTCTGGAGTTGAACAACAAAAAATATTAAATTTTCATTGTTTATTACACAATCAGCAAAAAAAACACATTTGGAGTCGAGCTGCAAACATTAAATTTGAACAGTGAGAAAACCATAAAGAAATGTATTGCAAAATCAGGATAATAAAACTGGAAAGGAAAACCACTTTCTTGATGCCGAACTACAAAAAATGTGAACATTTAGTTTTTTATTACAAAAACAATAAAAACAAAAGGGGACCAGAAAACTGTAAGTAGTAAATTTTTTTCTGCCGTCGAACTAACAAAGCTATTAAATTTCTATTTTTAATTACAAAATCAGCAAAAAAGGACACCTACGGAGTCGAGCTACAAATATGAAATTTTCAGATTCGGTTTATTTAAAAATAAAACCATCAACGATTGTAGTAAATGTAACAAAAACTTTTTTTCTAGAACGAAGTTACAAAATAGCTATTTATGTAACCAGTTACGAAAAGTCCGATTTTCGTCACGTGTTTCATACAAGATTTTTTCTAATCTTGACTACAAATACCTACGTAGAGAGAGAGTTATTATTACTAAACTTCAATATTTACTTTTAAACCACTTTGTATCTACTTAATACCGTAAAACTGTAGCAACAGTGTGCCACAACCAAAACCAGCAACTGGTGGTGAAACAAACTTTTCATCACCAGTTACGAAAGATTTTACTTTTCGTAACTAGTTACGAAAAGTAGGACGTTACGTCACTGTCATCAGTATTGAAATGTGCCACTATATATGTCAAAATTAGAAAAAATATTAAATTAGGATTTTTATTGCATATACAGCACAAAAACTTCTTTTCAGTCGAACTACAAAATATATTAAGTTTCAGTAACTGGGAGGGCTTTCATGGCTGGTCAAAATACAATCTAAAGTATTTTTCGGGCTTTGAAGACTTGGCCTAATGGAGTTTTATTCCTGACGCTTGGTCTACAGCTGCGGCAGACAGATACCAATAGCGATAAATACGAAGAACGATAACCAATGGCGATGAGGAAATGGGCGAAGTGATCTCCGTTGCTTCCTGACGTTGACTGATTCGACTATGGTGTTCTCCGTGGTAATTATTCCCCCGCCGTCGCGCCGCAGTGGAGGGACTGGGGTGGGGGTAGTGGTGGCGCGGGGTTTCAGCGTCCTTGAGGTATTTCGTAGAACTCGCTTCTAGATTTTCTAAATGCATTATATTTTCTAAATGCACCTCCTGTGTTACCCCCCCGTCCACTGCAGCGCGACGGCGGGGGAATAGATACCACGGAGCTCACCATAGTCGAATCAGTCAACGTCAGGAAGCAACGGAGATCACTTAGCCCATTTCCTCATCGCCGTTGATAATGTCTGCCGCAGCTGTAGACAAAACGACAGGAAGAAATTCCATTGGACCACGGCTTCAAAGACCGAAAAACACTTTAGATTGTATCCTCCAAATGTGGTTTTCTCATAATTTTGTAATAAAAAATGGAAATTTAATATTTTTTGTAGTTCGACTCTAGAAATAGTATATTGTTTAACAAGTGACGAAAATAGCATTTTCGCTCGTAAGAGAACAGTTTACCAACCGAGGCGAAGACGAGTTTGGTAATGTTCTCGAGCTATAGAAAATGCTTTTTTGACGAGTAAAACACTATACTTTTTCTTCGACCATGCTAACATTAAGTCTTCATTAACTTTAAAAACAATCTCCATAAAGCATTTCTTTCAAAAATTAAGGCGCGCCACTGTCAAGGCGCCACTGTCAAGACGCCTCGATTGTCAATGAGTTCAGATTGATCAAATTTCAACACTTTGATTTGCTTTTCTGAGGACCAGCCAGGCAAAATATACATGTTTTTGTATGATATCACCAATTTCCATGGTGCTTTACAAGACTAGGCCAGTTGAATTGAATTGAATTGGCGAAATACAGGCGAAATTAAAACAACTTACTTTCGTCAATAGAGACGAAAGTTAACGCTATGGGATTTTCTCTCACTAGAGACGAAAAACGAAAATTACGTTTTCGGCTAGAGCAGGATATGACGAAAGTTGTCTATTTTTAATTGGTCGTAGAAAACAATATTTTCTAATTAGAGTTTTGTACTCCTATTTTTCTATTAAAATTTGTAATGTTTTTTTTTTGTATTCGAAGACTGAAAAATGTAGTATTTGCAATATTTTATTATACAAATACTACATTTTATTATATGTATTTTATTATATACATACAAACTCTGAAAGCTCAGAAAACACTTTATATTCAATTAAATCAATAAAATATGCAAATACTTCATTTTTCAGTCTTCGATTACAAAAAAAATATTAAAAAATTTAATGCACAAAATAGGAGTACAAAACTATAATTAGAAAATATTTTTTCTAGAGTCGAACTACAAAATATATTAAATTTTCATTTAGTATTACAAAATCTGCAGAAAACCATTTTTGGAGTCAAGCCACAAATATTAAATTTTTAGTTTTCGATTATAAAAAAAAACATTAACGATTGTAGTACAAAAACAAGACTACCTTTTTTCTGAAATATTACAGTTTTGTATTGCAAAACCAGCAGAAAAGCCACTTTACAAGTCGAAATACAAATATTAATATACCAATTTTCGATTACCTCTAAAAGAAAGAAAACCATCAGGGAATATAATCTAGCTGCTTTAGGTAATTTTTTAACCAATTTTGGGCCCTAATTATGCATAAAAACAATTAGCTTAAAATAATGGAGCAAAAACCATTGGAGTATACTGTAGATTAATAATTATTATTATTCAGTTAGTGCAGTAATGGTCAGTTAATTAACTTTACAATATCAACCAATTAGTGAGTCGATTAATTAAGCAACAAAAAAAAACCTAAGAGCTGCAAAAAAATGGAGTGTTGTAGAAGATATTCGAAAAAAAATATTATACTAACTAGTAAAAAGAATGTCTTTCTGGAGAAGTCAAAAGATCGAAAATAGCGACGTCATGTTCGAGACGATATACGAGCACATAAATTAAGCATCCATTAACGGAAACATATACAAATCCATGTAATAAGGTCACACAGACATTTTCGTATGTTTACACTTAAGTTGAGTATTTATTGGACAAGAGACTACTAATTGTTTTAGAGTTAAAGATCGATTAGTATTTTGTGCGAGATTTTTTCTTTGTGTTAATTAACAGACTGAGGAATGAAGTCAATTTTGTTTCTAGAAAAAAATTAAATAGTTTTGTTTCGGAACTAGTTAAGTATTAAGTTTTAAAAGATGATATTGTTCTTATTATATCAAGAGGTATGAAGGGAAATATGGCACCGATCAATTTCTTGTTTACGTTATTTCCACAGAGGAAGAATTATTAACTAGAGTCCTTTATTTACAAAATTTTGTCTGACTTCATTTCTAAAGGTTCGGTGCGATGTCCGCGCTCAGGGTCCAACTACATAACCCATATGTTATATGTTGTATTATGTTATATGTTGTTATATGTAGCCGTACAGCACGATCAAAACATACGTAGAAAATCTGCTTAAATAACGAATTGGCAACAGTGCTGCCAATTCAATGTGTGTGTCAAACTCATCGAACTGATGTCAACCACAAAACATCAAAATGTGTTTCCTTTGTGTTTGAAGTTGAGACAGTGCTTGCAAACGTGTTGTGCGATTTTTTGATGTTTTATTAAAAATTTTATCATTATGGTGAGATATTATGGCATATGTAAAACATCTAGTTATAAAAGTGGGACAAAAATTTTTCGTATCACAGGTAAGTGCATCTACCATGTTTTAACCGATTACCCGACTCGGCGGCCATTTTTTCATTTCCCTCGCGTCGCGCGCCCTCTATGGTCAATATGCATGTTGGAAGTAAATAAACCTGACAACCTATGATTGACTCACTGAGTCTACCTAATTTGAAAGACGATGGTTATTTCAGGTTAGATGCATTAACTCTAATGATATTACGGAGCCTCATAAAAATTATACACATTGGTCAAAATTTCAGTCCATGTCCACCATATTTTGCAATACAAAATATTCCAGTTAATTCAAGGTTTACCCAAGTTAGGTTCCCCATTCCAAACAAGAAACCAATCTATCGTTGGTTGACATTAAGGCAAATTTCAATTTTAAATGTGTCACTACAAAATCAGTAGAAAAACCACTTTTGGTATCAACATACTACAAATAACAAAGTTTCAGTTTTCGATTACACAAAAAGCATTAGGGAACGTTGTACAAAAACAAAACTAAAAAACTGCAAATAGAAACAGCTTTTGGGGAGTCGAACTACAAAAGTTTCAGTTTTTTATACAAAATCCCTAGACTAGAAACCCTTTTGAAGTCGAACTACTAATACGAAAAATATAAAAGTTATACTCAAATTATTTTTACTTACCTAAAAAAAATATCAAACATTGTAACAAAAATAGAACTACAAAACTGTTCTTAGAATAAATTTTCTGGATTCGAACTAAAAAAATATTAAATTCCAATTTTTTGTTAGAAAATCAGCAAAAAACCACCTTGAAAGTCGAGCTACAAATATTAAGTAAATCTTCAGTTATTGGTTATATAAAAAGAAAACCACCAAGTATGTACAAAAACAAGCAAACAATTGCAGTTAATACTCCTCTTTCTAGAGTCAAACTAAAAGACATTTTAATTTCCCCTTTTTTATCACAACATTAACAAAAAAAAAACAGTTTGGTTTTTTTTTGCGAGAAAGCTCGAGCTGCTAATATTAAATTTTTAGTTTTCGATTGATTAAAAAGGAAACCACCAAAAAATGTAGCACATAAACAAGACTGTAAAATTACTAGGTATTAATAAATGCTTTTCTTGAGTCGAATTTTAAAAAATATAAAATTTCAATTTTTTATTACAAAATCAGCATAAAACACTTTTGATATCGAGTTACAAATAACAGATTTTTATTTTTGAATTATAAACAAAAGAAAGCTATCAACAATTATATTACAAAAGCAAGACTACGAAATTGCAATTAATAGCCACTTTTCTAGAATCGAATTAAAATAAATATTGATTTCGAATTTTTCATTACAAAATCAGCAAAAAGCCACCTTTGGACTCAAATTATAAAAAACAAATTTTTATTTTTGAATTATTATTTGAATTTGAATTATAAAATAGTGAGAATTATCAGCAATTGTAGTACAACAGCAAGATTAAAATATTGCAATTAATAGCCACTTGTCTAGTCTAGATTAAACGTCTTAAGCAAACGTTGATGAAACGTTTCAAGAAAGGTTGATAAAAACGTTGATTCACCGGACATAACTACGTTGAAAAAACGTTTGGTTACAGGTTTTTTTTTAACGCTGAATCAACTTTCAATTGTTTTCTGGGTTATGACAATCTAAATGCTTTTTTTGTTGATTACGAAATACGTTACTTCATTTTTTTTTTAAATACGAGCTGTACATTTTACATTATAAACTACTTTTTATTTTTTTTTGTTGACTGTTAATTACGTTTTTGTGCGCTCATCCGTTTTTGCCTACTTACCGTCACTGTTTTGACAACGGTATGTGACATTTACTGCTAGGCCTAACAGAACGGTAAGTACTTTACCTATCGTGAACGGCAAATGAAATTCATCGATTAGTGAAACATCTACGAAAGTGTTGGGTATTATTTATTAGTACGAAACTTAAATGTGCAATTATTACAATTAGAACGGAAGAAGGAACAACGGAAGAAGATGAAGAAAAGCGCGGATGGACTAGCCTACTATACAAGATCGGCCGGCTACTGAAAAAGCACAATGTTAAAACTGTCTTTAAACCCGCTCGGTGTACATTGGCACCACAAAACGCAGTGCCAACACGAGGATTACGGAACAGAAGAGGAGTTGCAGACTGGGACAAACACCAAAGTCACCAGTAGGATAGTATGAGGAATATATATATAACAGTAGCGTCACTCTATCACGTGACCACTCCTCGCCAACAATTCTTCCCCTCTTACTTCGCCTAAGATTTCAGCTTCGGCTAAAGTAAACAAAAGTTTGGCCACTTTACGCCACCGGCTTATACTGAATACATTGCCCAATTAGCTATTTCACGCTCGAAAAAAAACCAAAACGCTTTTGAACTCGGAATTTCTTTAATTTTATGTGAGTTACTGGTATATATTCTTTATACTGTGGCAGAAGCAGAGCACGCTCTCTCCGAAGGTCACGATAACCTTTTCAATGAGGTAGACATCTTATATCAATCGCAGCGTTTCTATCCGAGACTTGTAGCGTTTTCTTTTTCACAAATAAAACCTACTGTCAAATAACTGTAAAATAACATTTTATTTCCAAAGAAATATGACTACCTTGGCCGCCATGTTTGTTCACCTTGATTATCGTTTCTATGCAATCCTTCTACTTCGAGTTCTAGGGTTAGAAATCCGTTGTAAGGTAACTTCTTTTGGACATTGACATGTGTCAATGGGTTGATTAATTATTTTGCTATCTGGACAGCATTGCCAAATTTCCCCAATATTTTTACTTAGATTCCCTTATTTTCTTCATGTGCTCTTCTAATACTTTCCCTATATTTATCTTTTATTTAGCAACAATGGCAAGTATTAAAAATAATGTTCATAACTGGGATAGTTTGGTGTCTTTGTTAAAAAAGGATTTTCTTTCTCCCTATATGGATGAGGAAATTTGGGAGCAAATACGTAATCGAAAGCAGAAGCGTGGTGAATCTTTTATTATTTTTGTTGCTCAATTAAATAATCTATTTAATCGCTTGACTCAAATTCCTGCTGAAAGTACCAAAATCAAATATCTAAAAAAGAATCTTCTTCCAGAATACATAACTCAATTAGCACTTCAACAGATTAATACCATTGATGAACTAATTACTCTTGGTAAAAAATTAGAAGAGGCTAATTCTCTAAATAAGAGGGGAATGTCAGGTATGTGTCCTTTAAGTCATTTCCATAATCATGATAATGATAAAACCGATCACTCAAATATTGGTAAAGGTATCGCTGATTCTCGTTTTGTTTCTGAGCCTAAATCAAGTTTGTCTGGACCCCAAAATAGTGAGCTTTCTGTGGATAAGAAGAAGCAACCAATTAAATGTTTTAATTGTGGACTTCCGAACCATATACTGCTTGTACAGAGAAACGAAAAAGGTTTTGTTATCGTTGTGGCAAGCCTGGAGTTATTGTTTCTTCTTGTCCTGATTGCACAAAAAACGCAAAACCCTTAGTGTTTCGTAGTAGACGTAATACTAGATTAGCAAAGGCACAATCCACCCTATCTTCTAAAATTCCTTCTAGAGCACCTTTGTCTAGGTTTCTCAAATCTGACTGAGAAAAGTGGCTCTCTATAGTGTCTGATTTTTATAGGGTAAATATCCCTATTAAATCTGAAACCTTACCTTTATTTATTAATATACCTTTGGACAATCGTCCATATATTAATATTAATATTTTTAATAATGACTTTGTGGCTTTATTGGATTCAGGAGCGAATTCTTCAGTAATTGGGAATAATGGAGTGAAAATTTTGAAACGTTTAATATTAAAATTAATTCAGCTTCTGATTTTATTGTAAGTACAGCTGATAGTACGTGTACTGAAGTGACTGACATAGTAGATCTACCGATATCAATTGGAGACACATTTGGAGTATTGAAATTTTTGATAGTTCCTTCCATTACTCATGATTTTATTTTAGGTGCAGATTTTGCGAAACAATTCAATTTAATCATGAACGTTGAAAATAACAACTGGTCAATTTCAAGAAATAATGCTAAAATTTCAGTTATCTCAAATTCGAAAAATGCTTTTAATTTTGAACTTAAATCAATTGATAATCTTTTAGAACATGACAGAAAAAGAGCTCAATTAATTGTTGATTCCTTTAAAGAAATTGATAGTGAAAATCGACTTGGTAGAACTAATAAGCTAACCTTGAGCATTGATACTGGTGATGCCAAGCCTTATAAATGCAAACCATTTTTAATGTCTCCTTATATGCAAAAACTTATGAATGATGAATTAGATTCTATGCTGAAATTTGGTGTCATAGAAAGTGCTAAGGGTCCTTGGTGTTCTCCAGCCTTTTTAGTTAAAAGAAAAATGGCGAATATAGATTTGTGTATGACGGTAGACGTTTAAATGCAGTTACTAAGAACGATTCTTCGCCAATGCCTCACATTGATAGAATTTTGAGCAACTTGAGAGGTGCAAAGTACATTTCCTCAATTGATCTCCGAAAAGCCTTTTGGCAAATTCCGTTAGATAAACAATCAAAAGAAAAGACTGCTTTTTCTATAATTGGACGTGGTCAATTCCAGTTTACGGTTATGTCATTTGGGCTTTGTAATTCAGCTCAAACTCAACAACGTTTAGTAGAATCTATTTTCGATCCTGAATTTGAGCCACATATTTTTACTTATCTCGACGATATTTTAGTATGTAGTCCTACCTTGGAGCATCATTTAGACCTTTTAAATACCGTGAAAGATAAATTGAGGGAAGCTAATCTAACAGTTAATTTAGAAAAGTGCTGCTTTTTTAAGACTTCATTAAAGTATTTGGGTTTTATTGTGGGAAACAACTCCTTGTCTACTGATCCAGAAAAGGGTGAGGCGATGGTTAATTATCCAAGACCAACGACCACAACAGAGATCAAGCGTTTTGTAGGAATGTGTTCTTGGTATAGAAGATTTATTCAGAATTTTTCATCTCTTGTCAGTCCATTAAATGATCTTCTGAAAGGTAAAAAGAAGAAACAGCCAATTGAATGGAATGAGTTTGCTGAGGCTGCTTTCATTAAAATTAAAGAACTTTTGGTATCCAGTCCCATACTTGCTCAACCTGATTTCTCTCAACATTTTTATGTTCAGTGTGATAGTTCTGATTATGGCATTGGAGGTGCTTTAACCCAGATTCTTCAAGGAGAAGAAAAGGTTATTGCATACGCTAGTAGATCTTTGTCACGTGCTGAAAGGAATTACACTGTAACTGAACGAGAGTGTCTTGCTGTTGTTTTCTGCATAGACAAATTTAGACCATATATTGAAGGTTGTTGTCGCTTTACTGTCATTACAGATCACCATTCTCTTCTTTGGTTGAATAATCTCAAGAATCCTGCTGGTCGTTTAGCCAGATGGGCTGTCAAACTTCGCCAACACAATTTTGACTTAATTCATAGAAAGGGATCTCAGAATGTTTTGGCGGATGCCTTGAGTCGAATTCCTGTACCTATTTTAGAGGACGATATCAATGAGGAAGATAGGCCTTCTTTTACTAAAATTTCTGCCTCACTTTTGACTATGGATATAAACTCTAAAACATCTGATAAATGGTATATCTCTTTGAAAACAAAGATTTTAGAGCATCCAGAGGATTATCCTCAGTGGAAAGTAGTGGATGAAAAGATTTATAAGGTAGTATTTTCTAGATTCTTACCACATGGAATAGACAATGATTGGAAATTAGTAGTACCTAAAGACCAACGGCAGACAGTAATTGATTCATGTCATAGCCCTCCTACTTGCTCTCATTTAGGGTTTAGAAAAACTTTATTTCGTTTGCAAGATTTTTATTATTGGCCACAGATGCGAATGGATGTGTTACGTTTTGTGAGAAAATGCTTGGTATGTGGTGCACAAAAACATTCAAATCAAGGAAGAATGGGTCTTATGGGAAAATCTAAAACTGTTGAAAGACCTTTTGAGAGTATTGCCATTGATCTTATGGGTCCTTTTCTTCGTTCAAAGAAAAGGAATAAATGGCTTCTGGTTATTCAAGACTGGTTTACTAAATATTCCCTTATTTTTCCATTCAGAGATAGTAGTGCACCCAAAATAATTAATCTTTTGGAAGATAGAGTTTTTCTAGAATATGGAGTTCCCAAGTTAATTTTCTGTGATAATGGACCTCAATTTATTAGTGCAAATTTTAAGAGACTTTGTGAACGATATAAGGTTAGAATATCTTATAGCCATGTGTATGCAGCCCAATGTAACTTTGTGGAGCGCAATAATAAAACCATTGGTACTACTATTCGAAGTTATATAAATAATCATAATGATTGGGATTTATATGTTCCTCAAATTAGGCAGGCTTTGAATACTGCTGTTCATGATGTTACAGGTTTTACACCCTCATATTTAAATTTTGGTCGATATGTTCCTTTGTGTGGTTACTATTATCAAGAGAAGCTTGATACTGACTTTGAAATTATTCCTGGTGATAGAAGGACATATGCTGAAGGATTTGTGGAATTTAGAGATTTATTCAAGGAAGTACGTGAAAAACTGAAATCAGCCTATGATAAGAACGTGCGTTCTTATAATCTCCGCAACAGGGATGTTAGATTTAATGTAGGAGATAAAGTTTGGAGACGTAATAAAGTTTTGTCAAATGCAGTGAATAAATTCTCTTCCAAGTTAGCTCCTAAATTTACCCTCTCTATTGTTCACAAGAAATTGTCGCCTGTAGTTTATCTTTTAAAGAACTTGCCGGAAAATGGCACATCAAAGATTTAAAAAAATATCTTGGTTCTTCGGAAGATTTAGGTGACAATGTGGACAGTGCTAGTGAAACATAAACCTTCATGTTTTCTTTATGTATCTTATCTTACCTCTATATTACCTCTTACCTCTTATTACCTGGTACCTTGGTTGGTAACCTTACCTTAAATAAATACCTCAACCTTAATGGTTAACTTACCTTTTGTACCTTACCTTTGTTAAGTATATTTTTCTCTTTTGGTACTTATATTAATGAGTATCTCTCACCTCGATTAGTTGCATCTATTTCAACTAATCATGTTTTACCTCAAATCTCTCTTTCCTCGATTAGTTGTATTATTTTCAACTAATCATTGTTTTCTGATATTGAGGACAGTTTAGTAGTGGTGCTTATGGCATACTACTCAATTTTTGCCTTTTAATTTCTTGCCATGATAAGCAGTGAAATTTATATGTTGATTTCAGAGTGCACCTGAAACAACGATTTATCTGGTTTTGCGAGATTTGTTTCTCTTGTAACTAATATGTTGGTAAAACAATTCTCATGTTGTATCTTTGAGTCTGTGACAAAATTTTGAACTTGAGTCGCTCAGTTCAAGACTTTTGTTAGTGGGACAATTACCAACATATATACTTTTTAAATGAATATTCTTCATTGACTTTAGATATGTTCTTGACGATTAGTTAGTGTGAACTTAATAGTTTTTTTTTAATTTCTAAAAGTTTTTAGAGTGGGTTTTATTTATTTATAGAAATTTTGAATTTTTATTTTAGCTAATGTGATTATAGCATCGAGTACCTACTGACTTTGACCTTTTTCTCAATTTTGACCTACCGATAGACACAACTACTTAATATGACTTCTGTTTCAGACGTTTGATACGCGAAAGTTATCAATTGTTATTTAATCACATTGCCTAATCACACTGTTTAATCACACTGTTGTATACTGTATGTAGTTATATAGGTTTACATTTGCAGTTTTGATTTGTTTTATTTAATTAGTGAAACTTATCTATAAGTACTAAATACCTATTTATTTGCCCATTTGTAGAAAGTGCTTTATTATGTAAGCAAATCTAAGTACCATAAGGATTTTGGTCCAGTATTGTAAGTTAATTTTAAGTGTATTTTTATGATTGTAATGTAGAATAATTCTGATTGTTTTATAATTACTTAATTAAGCTTTACCAACCTTGGCCAGTTTTTTAAATTTTTTTAAAAAAGGTCAACTAACCTCAACCTTTTTTTCTTTCGGAGAGAGGCAGTGTAGCGTTTTCTTTTTCATAAAGAAAACCTACTGTCAAATAACTGTAAAATAACATTTTATTTCCAAAGAAATATGACTACCTTGGCCGCCATGTTTGTTCACCTTGATTATCGTTTCTATGCAATCCTTCTACTTCGAGTTCTAGGGTTAGAAATCCGTTGAAAGGTAACTTCTTTTGGACATTGACATGTGTCAATGGGTTGATTAATTATTTTGCTATCTGGACAGCATTGCCAAATTTCCCCAATATTTTTACTTAGATTCCCTTATTTTCTTCATGTGCTCTTCTAATACTTTCCCTAAATTTATCTTTTATTTAGCAACAATGGCAAGATTTTCATATTTCGCGGTTCATTTTCTCGTTCTTTTTATTCCCCCTTTTGACACTATAATTTCCGTTTTTTTTACCCATTCAGAGCCCAGGTGGTAAAGGTAAAAACGTTTGATAGCCCCTTTTCCATCTTGACCACTGTCCAGGGCACATCGGACGTCAGCCTGCCCCTAAACGGCTACAGCCTAGCCATGTGGCTATTGTAAAGTTCTCGTATTTTGGGGTAAGAATTCCTTTAATTAATTTAAACTTATCTAACCTTTTCTTCGTTCAATTATTAAGTCCAATGAGTAGTCCAATGAGTAGTTCAATGAGTAGTCCAATGAGTAATCCAATGAGTAGTTCAATGAGTAGTCCAATGAGTAGTCCAATGAGTAATCCAATGAGTTGTCCAATGAGTAGTCCATTGAGTAGTCCAATGTTTGAGTAATAAAACCCAATACCTCCCTTTTTTTTCGGAACCTACAAGTGCAACGTTTCATCCTGCACGTGTGCCGATAATGGAGCCGTTAGTGACGGTGATGGCTCCTAGGTTTTAAACCGTCCAGCATTACCACACATGATGCACTGATCCTCCACCTCAACTAGCAAGAAAGCCCTACAAACTGGCCAAGTATTTCAACCGGTAGGCGTAGATTTAAAAACCAAGTGTACCTGCACTAACCTTAGGTAAGAACTAACACCATAATAAATAAATGTGCCTAATTTTAATAATTCCTGTTGGTTTTACTTTGGTTTGATCACCTAAACAATATGAACATCAATAATTGCTATGATAATTTTCTCAATTTTAATATTATAGCTATAACCTGTAACTTAAATTGAGTGGCGCCCAATTAACAGGTCTAGCTTATGTAGCTATACTAGGCTTCAACTCTTTTTTATGTCATTTTGAACCACGACCTAGCTCTCGACCTACCCAAAGCTGCCGTTCGCATAGTATGTGACTTTGCTAACTTTTACCTTTTTTAAAATACGTCACAGACTAACGAGAGAGGCCATTGAGATCTTTAAACAAGACAACAATTTGAACAGGAAAGAGGAAATTACATTTTTAAATGCAGACTGGAAACAAGTTATAGGACATACCTAAAGTGCGCTGAAACCCCGCGCCTCCGCTACCCCCACCTCAGTCCCTCCACTGCAGCGCGACGGCGGGGCGGAGGAATAAAAATCACGGAGCTCACCACAGTCGAATCAATCAACGTCGGGAAACACGGGAGATTCACCCCTCCATTGCCTCATCGCCTTTGATAGTATCTGCCGTAGCTGTAGACGAAACGTGAGGAAGAAATTCCATTGGACCACGGCTTCAAAGCCCGGGAAACACTTTAGAATACATATATTTTGACATTTCAGACACTTCTTTGGTTTCAGATTTTGGACTTTGTTTTACAACCTAAATACGTTTTTTTTTACTTATCCTGAAATGGTGCCAATGAGTTAGATTGTGTTAGTGCGACCAAATGTTAAACTTAAAAAGTAATACTTAAGTACGTATATTCGCTGACTACGTGGAACTAGTAAATTATTTAATTAGGTAGCTCAAATTGGTTATTTATAGCTTCCGAACAAAATTATTTACAAGATTCATTGTTTTCGCAATTCGGTCGACATTTTGCTTTTAAAACGCGCCTTTGATGATCGCTGAGGATTTTTCTGAAGAAAAAACTAAAAACTGTCTAATTAGACAGTATTTGATGTCAACGGCATTGTGTCTTTTCATTTTTTGCTATAAAGCCATCATTACCCCAGATAACTTTTATAGAAGGAAAGACCCAAAAAAAATTTTTTTTGTATTTTTTTTGCAGATCAAGAAGTAAAATTACAGTGGAACACGCTTCAATGTTGCCAATAAGTCGCTCTTTCTAGCCTACAAATAACTCTCTTCGCTATAAATTTTGAAACCTTAAAACCTCCGGTATTGCAATGATATGTTTCAATTTCTCTTTGAACGGCCTGAATGTGGATAATGTCAAGGTATTGAATTAATAATAGCCAAATATCTGCACAAATGACTTGTGATAAAAGTTGCAAACCTTTAATTTATAGTGCTAAAGCCAACTGGAAAAACTCGGGATTTACTTTATATCAACGCAAGAACGAAAGGAATTGTTAAATAATAGGCAGATCCAATCGAACTTTTAAATGGCCGAGAAAACTTTTGCCCAAATTCCTCAGCAAACTTCTCCTCCGGCTTCGCTTTTTCAAACGGGAATTCGATTTTGTAACGAAAAGAAAAGTGAAAAACTCTTAAGTGGGATTTTTTCCTGTTTTTCCTTTCAATATTTGCATTTAATTAAGCTCATTAAGATGTTTGTTCGGAGGGTCCCTAACGAGAAAGGAAAATACTCAAACATTTTAAACATGTCAGCAAGATCCAAGATGTAATTTTAGATTCACAACTTTCTTGTTGAGCTTTTATGACGTAAGAAGCGATGATCTTTGCTTGTCATTTGGGGTTTTATTAATTATTGGCCGCATAAATTGAGACGAAATTATCCATGACGCAAACCGAAACTTGACAAAAGCTCCCTTTGACAGTGTACAAATTATGCTGCAGACGTCAAGTTGAATAGGCTTTTGTTAGCGGATTATTGCAAACTTTGTACTTCTTGCGTACAACATGAAAAATGTACCAAACCGCTTTATTTATGTCTCTGTTGTACGCAACAAATTCATTACCATTTCATGGGCACTCCTGTCCAATCAATTAATAATCAAGCTGTACTTTTTATTAAATTTCGCCACTAACCCCCACGGTCCGTCAAATAATGAACGGCCAATTAAAACAACTGGATATTGTTTCATCACAGCGGCTGTAAGCTATTTTTCCATTACAAAACCACTGAACACTAAATGGGCGCAATATGAAATGCTGGGGTATTTACGTATACAGGGTGATTCCAAAGTTAGTGTTATCTTTCCATCAGAGAATGGAGCTTAAAAAATAAAAAAAAAATCTTTTAGCACTTTTTCCAAATTTTAACATCAACAGAGATACAATGTCAAAGTTTTATTTACCTCCAAACCACTTGAAATAATTATTAAGCAAAACTTTTTGTGATTTTAGCAGTAATGTTAAGCTCAATATCTCCACACACTCAAAGTTTGCGTTTTTAGTCATTTTTTGACCAACTTTTTTTGCTCTTTAAGTTACTTTTAGCTGGTTTTGACTTTAATCTTAACTTGCGAATTTCCCAAAATTCCGAATTAGCATTTCTAGACGCTTTAAGTCATTCTTAACCAATTTTAGACCACAATCTAGCCTGAATTTCTGAGAATGCCCCAAATTTGCCGTTCTAGTTGCTTTGTGTAATTTTTAAACAATTTTGGCCTTAATTTTAACCGGAATATTTCCAAAAACTCAACATTTGCATTTTTAGAAGCTTCATGTAATTTTTAACCGATTCTAGCCCCACTTCTATCATGAATTTCCCAAAATTGCATTTTTGGTCACTTTGTGTAATTTCTAACCGAAATTGACCGTTTTAAAATGTTTTAGTTCTTTTTTTAACCAGTTTTTGGTTCTAAATCTAACCTAAATTTCTAATGAAGATCCAAATTTGCAATTTTTGACGCTTTGAGGCAGTTTTAGTAAATTTTTAAACATCTTAACCTGCGTTTTAACAAAAACTCCACATTTGCCCTAATTCTAACTAACCTGATTTTTTTTAAAATTGTATTTCTATTCTCTTTGTGCAATTTTTAAATAATTTTGGCCTTAATCCTAATCTGCAATTTTCCACAAACTACAGATTTGCATTTTTGAGCGTTTTAGGACACTTTTAACTAGTTTTGTTCCTAATTCTTAAATAAGTTATTCCAAAAACTTCAGATTTGCATTCTCATACGCTTAAAGTAATTTTTAAAAGATCTTGATTCCAATCTTAAATTGCGTTTTTCAAAAAAAAGTATTATAAAGAAAGCATTTTTAGACAATTTATTCTAACCAAACCTTGTACCTTTGTAGCCACTAGTAAATCAGGTAAGTTTAAAAAAATTTTACTCTTCATTCTAATCTTGAGATGCGATCGTATAGAGTTTGAGTCATTTTTAAGAAATCTTGGCTCCAATCTTAAATTGTGCTTTTTCAAAAATTCCAAATATGAAAAACAAAGCATTTTTAGACTCTAAGTTATTTTTAATCACTTATTTCCATATTTCCAACCTCAACTTTTCCAAAGGCTTCAACTTTTCCTTTTTTGACTCCTTGAGTAATTTTTAGCAGATATTGTCTCCAATCTTACCCCGAGTTTTTCCACAAAACCAAATTTGCAGTTTTAGAAGCGTTAAGTCATTTTTAACTAATTTTAGCCTGAATTCTAACCAGAATTTTTCGAAAAGCTCCAAATTTGTAATTATAGAGGTTTTGTGTAATGTTTAAACGTTTTTGACCTTAATCCTATTCTGAATTTTTCTACAAGCTCAAAGTTTACATTTTTAGATGTTTTAAGTTATATTTAGGCGGTTTTGTTTCTAATTTTTTCAAAAACTTTCGATTTTCAATCTTAAACTGCGTTTTTCCATAAATTCCAACTTTGCATTTTTAAACGTTTTAAGTCATTTTTAACTGATTTTAACCTTAATCGTAAGCTTAGTTTGTCCACAAATTTCAAACTTGAACTAGTAAAGGTTTTAATTCACTTTTAAACGGTTTTGGTCCTAATTCTAGGCTGAATTTCTCCAAAGGCTCCAGTCTTGTACTTTTTGAAGCTGTGAGTAATTTTTTAGTAGATTTTGACCCTAATCTCAACCCGCGTATTTCCACAAACTCCAAATTTGCATCGTTAGACGCTTTAAGTCATTTTTTAACCCATTTTGGCAAAATACTTAGTCAGAATAATTTCTCCAAACGCTTCAAATTTGTATTTTTGCACTATTTGATTAATTTTTCACCGATAGGCCATAATTCTAACCTGACTTTCCCCCACCTCCAATGTAAATTCCTCCAGAGGGTTAAAAATATGTATTTTTTTACGCTTTGTGTATTTTTTTAATAGATTTTGACTCTACACTATACCGCGTATTTCCAAACATTCCAAATTTGCTTTTTTAAATGCTTTAAGTCATTTTTAACTGCTTTTCACCCTGCTCTTATTTCGCAATTCTCGAAAATTGCAAATTTGCATTTTTTAGACGCTTCAAGATATTTTTAACAGATTTTAGCCATAATTCAACCTGAATTTCTTCAGTGCCTCCAAATTTGCATTTTTTTGCTGCTTTAAGTCATTTTTTACCCCATTCTTAACCCGCCGTCTTCCTTAAAATCCTTAATTTCGTCTTTCCAAAAATTTTAAGTTTGCATTGTAGATGCTTTAAGTTATATTTAACCAAAAAAATAATTTTTTCAAATGCTCTAACTTTGCAATTCTGGTCGCTTTGCGAAATTTTTAAGTGACTTTAGCCTTAATTCTAACCTGAATATTTCCACAAACTTTAAATTTGCGTTTTTTAATCGTTTTAAAGTTATTTTTAACTGGATTTGGCTCTAATTTTTACGTAAATTTTTCCAAAAACTAAATATTTGCGTTGTTATACGCTTTGACTCATTTTAAAGAAATCTTGACTTCAATCCTAAATTTCTTTTTCCAAAAATTCCAAATATTATAAATAAAGCATTTTTAGACACTTTAGGGCAATATATGTAACCTGAATAATTCATAGTTTCCAAATTTGCATTTTTTGATGCTTTATGTCATTTTTGACAGATATTGAACGCAATCTTGACCCGATATTTCCATAAATTCCAAGTTTGCATTTTTAGATGCTTTACGTCGTTTTTAACAGATTTTAGTGCACATTCTAACCTTATATTCTGCGAAGGCTTTAAATTTACATTTCAAGACGCTGTGTGTATTTTTAACACGATTTTGGTCTTAATCCTAACGTGAATTTTATTACAAATTCTACATTCGTATTTTTAAACGTTTTAAGAAATTTTTAACCTGTTTTGGGAATAATTCTTATCTAAATTCTTCTGAAAACTCTAGATTGTCATTTTTAGACGCATTGACACATTTTTAACCTATTTTAGCCCTAATTTTTACCAGAATTTCTCCAAGGGCTGGACACTTGCATTTCTAAGCGCTTTGTGTAATTTTAAAGGATTTTGGTTTTAATCCTAATCTGAATTTTTTCATAAACTTCTAATTTCAATTTTTAACCGATTTTATACCGCTTGAGTAACTTTTAAGAGATCTTCCAAACTTAAATAGCGTTTTCCCAAACAATTAAAAGCTTTAAAAACAAAGCATTTTGAAACGCTTTAACTCATTTTTAATCGGTTATGGCCCTAATTCTAACCTAAACTTTTCCAAACCTTTTAATTTATACTGCTTAAATGCTTTGAGTAATATTTAACTGATTTTGAATAATATCCTCAATTGAACATCTCCAAATACACCAAATTTGTATTTGGTGTGTTTGGTTTACAATATTGTATACATTTTTAAACAATTTTTAACCTTATCTCTGGCTTGATTATTCGTAAAAAAATTATGCGTTTTTAATTAAATCTTACTTATTTTAGTCTAAAAATTATTTTTCCAAAAACAACAAATTAGAAACATAAATTGGTTTTGCCTGATTTTTCCTATAATCGAATTTCTCCAAAAAAATAATAATTGGCATTTTTTAAAGAAAGTGTGCTGTTTTAACTTATGTATCTCTAATGTCTAACCAGAATTTTTCCAAGGTTTTAGGTTTAATCCTAATCTGAAATTTTCCTCAACTTCTTATATACTAAATTTGCGTTTTTAAAGGTTTTCATCGTTTTCTCAAAAATTTCCAATTATTTTTTTAGACGTTTATAATATTTTTAATCAACTTGCAGTTTTTTAAACTTCTAATTAGCATTTTGAGTTTTGAGTAATTTTTAATCGATGTTGGCTTAATTCCTAACTTGCGTTTTTTTCAAAAAAAAGAATCCAAATTTTGATTTTTAGACGCTTTAGGTAACTTTTAAACGATTTTGGTCTTTATTTTGACTATATTTCTCCAAAGTCTAAACATTTGCATTTTTTCAATTTTCATATAAGTTTTAAATGATTTTGGCCTTAATCATTACTTGAATACTTTCTCATCCTCTAAATTTCCATTTTTTAACGCTTTGAGTGATTTTTAATCGATTTTAGTCCTAATTCTTACCTAAATTCTTCTGGAAACTCTAGATTTGCATTCTTAGACGCTTTGAGTAATTCTTAACCTATTTTAGCCCTAGTTCTAACCAGAATTTCTCCAAAGAGAAATCTCCTAATCTGAATGTTTTAATAAACTTCTAATTAAAATTTTTAACCGATTTTGGTCCTAATTATTACCAAAATTTTTCCAAAAAGCTTTTAAATAAAAACTTTATTTTCATACAGAGTTTTTTAGAGATCCTGGCCCTAGTCTTAACCCACGTATTTCCACAAACTCCAAATTTGCATCTTTAGACGCTTTAAGTTAGTTTTAACCCATTTTGGCAATATACTTAATCAGAAGAATTTCTCCAAACGCTTCAAATTTGTATTTTTGCACTATTTGAGTAATTTTTCACCGATAGGCCATAATTCTAACCTGACTTTCTCCCAATTCCAATCTAAATTTGTCCAGAGGCTCAAAGATATGTATTTTTTTACGCTTTGAGTAATTTTTTAATAGATTTTGACTCTACACTAGAACGCGTATTTCCAAACATTCCAAATTTGCATTTTTAAATGCTTTAAGTAATTTTTAACTGCTCTTATTTGACCCTGCTCTTATTTCGCATTTCTCCCAAAATTGCAAATTTGCATTCTCTAGACGCGTCAAGATATTTTTAACCGATTTTAGTCCTAATTTAACCTGAATTTCTTCAGTGCCTCCAAATTTGCATTTTCCCTTGATGTTTTAAGTCATTTTTGACCCCATTCTTAATCCACGTCTTTCCAACAATTTTAAGTTTGCATTTTAGACGCTTTAAGTTATTTTTAACCAAAAAAATTAATTTTTTCAAATGCTTTAAATTTGCAATTCTGGTCGCTTTGCGTATTTTTTAAGTGACTTTAGCCTTGATTCTAACCTAAATAATTCCACAAACTTTAAATTTGCTTTTTTTAATCGTTTTAAAGTTATTTTTAACTGGATTTGGCTCTAATTTTTACCTAAATTTTTCCAAAAACTAAATATTTGCGTTGTTATACGCTTTGACTCATTTTAAAGAAATCTTGACTTCAATCCTAAATTTCTTTTTCCAAAAATTCCAAAGATTATAAATAAAGCATTTTTAGACACTTTAGGGCAATATATGTAACCTGAATAATTCATAGTTTCCAAATTTGCATTTTTTGATGCTTTATGTCATTTTTGACAGATATTGAACGCAATCTTGACCCGATATTTCCATAAATTCCAAGTTTGCATTTTTAGATGCTTTACGTCGTTTTTAACAGATTTTAGTGCGCATTCTAACCTTATATTCTGCGAAGGCTCTAAATTTACATTTCAAGACGCTGTGTGTATTTTTAACACGATTTTGGTCTTAATCCTAACGTGAATTTTATTACAAATTCTACATTCGTATTTTTAAACCTTTTAAGAAATTTTTAACCTGTTTTGGGAATAATTCTTATCTAAATTCTTCTGAAAACTCTATATTGTCATTTTTAGACGCATTGACACATTTTTAACCTATTTTAGCCCTCATTTTTACCAGAATTTCTCCAAGGGCTGGACACTTGGATTTCTAAGCGCTTTGTGTAATTTTAAAGGATTTTGGTTTTAATCCTAATCTGAATTTTTTCATAAACTTCTAATTTCAATTTTTAACCGGTTTTATACCGCTTGAGTAACTTTTAAGAGATCTTCCAAACTTAAATAGCGTTTTCCCAAACAATTAAAAGCTTTAAAAACAAAGCATTTTGAAACGCTTTAACTCATTTTTAATCGGTTATGGCCCTAATTCTAACCTAAACTTTTCCAAACCTTTTAATTTATACTGCTTAAATGCTTTGAGTAATATTTAACTGATTTTGAATAAAATCCTCAATTGAACATCTCCAAATACACCAAATTTGTATTTGGTGTGTTTGGTTTACATTATTGTATACATTTTTAAACAATTTTTAACCTTATCTCTGGCTTGATTATTCGTAAAAAAATTATGCGTTTTTAATTAAATCTTACTTATCTTAGTCTAAAAATTATTTTTCCAAAAACAACAAATTAGAAACATAAATTGGTTTCGCCTGATTTTTCCTATAATCGAATTTCTCCAAAAAAATAATAATTGGCATTTTTTAAAGAAAGTGTGCTGTTTTAACTTATGTATCTCTAATGTCTAACCAGAATTTTTCCAAGGTTTTAGGTTTAATCCTAATCTGAAATTTTCCTCAACTTCTTATATACTAAATTTGCGTTTTTAAAGGTTTTCATCGTTTTCTCAAAAATTTCCAAGTATTTTTTTAGACGTTTATAATATTTTTAATCAACTTGCAGTTTTTTAAACTTCTAATTAGCATTTTGAGTTTTGAGTAATTTTTAATCGATGTTGGCTTAATTCCTAACTTGCGTTTTTTTCAAAAAAAAGAATTCAAATTTTGATTTTTAGACGCTTTAGGTAACTTTTAAACGATTTTGGTCTTTATTTTGACTATATTTCTCCAAAGTCTAAACATTTGCATTTTTTCAATTTTCATATAAGTTTTAAATGATTTTGGCCTTAATCATTACTTGAATACTTTCTCATCCTCTAAATTTCTATTTTTTAACGCTTTGAGTGATTTTTAATCGATTTTAGTCCTAATTCTTACCTAAATTCTTCTGGAAACTCTAGATTTGCATTCTTAGACGCTTTGAGTAATTCTTAACCTATTTTAGCCCTAGTTCTAACCAGAATTTCTCCAAAGAGAAATCTCCTAATCTGAATGTTTTAATAAACTTCTAATTAAAATTTTTAACCGATTTTGGTCCTAATTATTACCAAAATTTTTTCAAAAAGCTTTTAAATAAAAACTTTATTTTTACACGTATTTCCACAAACTCCAAATTTGCATCTTTAGACGCTTTAAGTTAGTTTTAACCTATTTTGGCAATATACTTAATCAGAAGAATTTCTCCAAACGCTTCAAATTTGTATTTTTGCACTATTTGAGTAATTTTTCACCGATAGGCCATAATTCTAACCTGACTTTCTCCCAATTCCAATCTGAATTTGTCCAGAGGCTCAAAGATATGTATTTTTTTACGCTTTGAGTAATTTTTTCTCTACACTACACTAGAACGCGTATTTCCAAACATTCCCAATTTGCATTTTTAAATGCTTTAAGTCATTTTTAACTGCTCTTATTTGACCCTGCTCTTATTTCGCATTTTTCCCAAAATTGCAAATTTGCATTCTTTAGACGCTTCAAGACATGTTTAACCGATTTTAGTCCTAATTTAACCTGAATTTCTTCAGTGCTTCCAAATTTGCATTTCCTTTTGATGCTTTAAGTCATTTTTGACCCAATTCTTAATCCGCTTCTTTCCAACAATTTTAAGTTTGCATTTTAGACGCTTTAAGTTATTTTTAACCAAGAAAATTAATTTTCTCAAATGCTCTAAATTTGCAATTCTGGTCGCTTTGCGTATTTTTTAAGTGACTTTAGCCTTAATTCCAACCTAAATAATTCAACAAACTTTAAATTTGCTTTTTTTAATGGTTTTAAAGTTATTTTTAACTGGATTTGGCTCTAATTTTTACCTAAATTTTTCCAAAGACTAAATATTTGCGTTGTTATACGCTTTGACTCATTTTGAAGAAATCTTGACTTCAATCTTAAATTTCATTTTTTTCCAAAAATTCCAAATATTATAAATAAAGCATTTTCAGACACATTAGAGCAATAAATCTAACCTAAGTACTTCAGAGGTTCCAAATTTGCATTTTTTGATGCTTTTATTCATTTTTGACAGATATTAACCCCAATCTTAACCAGCTTTTTCCATAAATTACAAATTTGCATTTTTAGATGCTTTACGTCGTTTTTAACTGATTTTAGTGCAAAGTCTAACCTTATATTCTGCGAAGGCTCTAAATTTACATTTCCAGTCGCTATGTGTATTTTTAAAATGAGTTTGGTCTTAATCCTAACCTGAAAATGTTTTCACAAATCCCACATTCGTATTTTTAAACGTTTTAAGAAATTTTTAATCGGTTTTGGGCCTAATTCTTATCTAAATTCTTCTGAAAACTCTAGATTGTCATTTGTAGACGCTTTGAGTCATTTTTAAACTACTTTAGCCCTAATTTTTACCAAAGTTGCTCCAAAGGCTGGAAACTTGCATTTCTAAGCGCTTTGTGTAATTTTAAAGGATTTTGGTTTTAATCCTAATCTGAATTTTTTCATAAAATTCTAATTTCAATTTTTAACCGGTCTTGGTCTTACATACTGTGGTCTTATTCAGTTCTTACCAAAATTAAAAAAAAAATACATTTTTATTTTTATACGCTTTGAGTAAATTTTAAGAGATCTTGACTCCAAACTTAAACACCGTTTTCCCAAACATTTAAAGGCTTTAAAAGCAAAGCATTTTGATACGCTTTAACTTAATTTTAATCGGTTATGCCCCTAATTCTAACCTAAACTTTTCCAAACCTTTTAATTTATATTCTTAAATGCTTTGAGCCATTTTTAATTGATTTTTAATATAATCCTCAATTGAAATTCTCCAAATACATCAAATTTGAATTTGGTTTATTTGGTATACATTATTGTAGACATTTTTAAACAATTTTTATCCCTAATTATGACTGGATTCTCTCTCAAAAAAAATGTCTTGATGTGTTTTTAATTAAATCTCACTTATTTTCGTCCAAAAATTATTTTTTCCAAAATCAACAAATTAGAAGTTGCCCGATTTTTCCTAAAATCGAATTTCTGCAAAAATGTAAAAATTGATTTTTTTTTCAAGAAAGTGGGCTATTTTAGCTAATGATTTTCCTAAACTAATTAGTAAATTTGCATTTTCAAAGGTTTTGATCGTTTATCCAAAAAGGTTCAAGTTGCGTGTTTGGAAGTTTTAAAACATCTTCTTTAAATCAACTCGCATTTTTTTAAAACTTTTAATTAGCATTTTTAGACGTCTTGAGTAATTTTTAACCGATGTTGGTTTTAATTCTAACTTGCGTTTTTCAAAAAATATTCAGATTTGAGTGTTTAGACGCTTTAATTCATTTTTAAACAATTTTGGTCTTTGTTTTGATTACACTTATTTCTCCATTGTCTAAATATTTGTATCTTTTAAGTTTTTATATATTACTTAAATTATTTTGGCCTTAATCATAACTTAAATGTGTTTTCATCCTCTAAATTGGCATTTTTAAACGCGTTGAGTAGGTTTTAGTCAATGTTTAACGGTCCTTTTACACTTAATTTTTCCAAAAACTTTTTTAAAGCTTTGACGCACTTTTAATCGGTTGTGGGTCTAATCTTAACCTGACTTCTTCTAGAAGGGTTTATGTTTAACCAACATTCTCAGAAAAATTAAAAATTTGTTGATTTTTAGACGCTTTAAATTATTTTTAACAGATTTTGGCCCTAATTCTAATCTGAATTTCTCCGGAGGCCTTCAATTTCAATTTTTTGTAGCTTTGGGTCATTTTCAACAGATTTTGGCCCCAATCTTTACTATACCTACGTGTTTTACCACCGTTTAATGTACCTACGTGTTTTACCAAAAATTCCAAATTTGCATTTTTAGACTCTAGTTTCAAGTTATATTTAAGTGGTTTTGTCTCTAATTTTTTCAAAAACTTTAGATTTGCAACCTTAAATAGCGTTTTTCCAAAAATTCCAACTTTGCATTTTTAAACGTTTTAAGTAATTTTTAACCGATTTTACCCTTAATCGTAAGATTAATTTGTCCACAAATTTCAAATTTGAATTGGTAAAGGGTTTAATTCATTTTTAAACGGTTTTGGTCCTAATTCTAGTCTAAATTTCTCCAAATGCGCCAGACTTGCGATTTTTGAAGCTGTGAGCAATTTTTTAGTAGATATTGACCCTAATCTTAACCCGCGTATTTCCACCAACTCCAAATTTGCATCTTTAGACGCTTTAAGTAATTTTTTAACCCCTTTTGGCAATACACTTAATCAGAATAATTACTCCAAACGCCTCAAATTTGTATTTTTGTACTATTTGAGTAATTTTTCACCGATAGGCCATAATTCTAACCTGACTTTTCCCCAACTCCAATCAAAATTCCTCCTGAGGGTTAAAAATATGTATTTTTTTACGCTTTGGGTATTTTTTTAATAGATTTTGACTCTACACTATACCGCGCATTTCCAAACATTCCAAATTTGCATTTTTAAACGCTTTATGTAATTTTTTACTGCTTTTGACCCCACTCTTATCCCGCATTTTTTTATTTTTCCAAATGCTCTAAATTTGCAAATTCTGGTCGCTTTGCGAAATTTTTAAGTGACTTTAGCTTTAATTCTAACCTGAATATTTCCACAAACTTTAAATTTGCGTTTTTTAATCTTTTAAAGTTATTTTTAACTGGATTATGCTCTAATTTTTAACTAAATTTTTCCAAAAACTAAATACTTGCGTTGTTATACGCTTTGACTAATTTTAAAGAAGTCTTGGCTTTAATCTTAAATTTCGTTTTTCCAAAAATTCCAAATATTATAAATAAAGCATTTTCAGACACTTTAGGGCAATAAATGTAACCTGAATAATTCATAGGTTCCAAATTTGCATTTTTTGATGCTTTATGTCATTTTTGACAGATATTGAACCGAATCTGACCCGATTTTTCCATAAATGCCAAGTTTGCATTTTCAGATGCTTTACGTCGTTTTTAACAGATTGTAGTGCAAATTCTAACCTTATGCGAGGGCTCTAAATTTACATTTCAAGACGCTGTGTGTATTTTTAACACGATTTTGGTCTTAATCCTAACGTGAATTTTATTACAAATTCTACATTCGTATTTTTAAACGTTTTAAGAATTTTTTAACCTGTTTTGGGAATAATTCTTATCTAAATTCTTCTGAAAACTCTAGATTGTCATTTTTAGACGCATTGACACATTTTTAACCTATTTTAGCCCTAATTTTTACCCGAATTTCTCCAAAGGCTGGACACTTGCATTTCTAAGCGCTTTGTGTAATTTTAAAAGATTTTGGTTTTAATCCTAGTCTGAATTTTTGCATAAACTTCTAATTTAAATTTTTAACAGGTTTTGGTCTTACTCAATTCTTACCTAAATTTAAAAAGAAATACATTTTTATTTTTATACCGTTTGAGTAACTTTTAAGAGATCTTCCAAACTTAAATAGCGTTTTCCCAAACAATTAAAAGTTTTAAAAGCAAAGCATTTTGAACCCTATTTTAACTCGTTTATGGCTCTAATTCTAACCTAAATTTTTCAAAACCTTTTAATTTATATCCTTCAATGCTTTGAGTCTGAAAAAAATTGAAATTATCTCAATACACCAAATTTGTATTTGGTGTATTTGGTATACACTGTTGTAAACATTTTCAAACAATTTTTAACCTTAATTTTGACTTGATTTTCTAAAAAAAATTTTTTTTATGTGTTTTTAATTACATCCCGTTTTAGGTCCAAAAATATTTTTTTTTAAAAAACAACAAATTGGAAGATGTAAATCAGTTTTGCCTGATTCTTCCTAAAATCGAATTTCTTAAAAAATATAAAAATTTGCATTTTTTCAAATAATTTTAACTGATTTTATCTCCAATTTCTAACCAGAATTTTTCCAAGATTTTAAGTTTAATCCTAACCTGAAATTTTTGTCAGCTACTAAATATGCATTTTTAAAGGCTTTGACCGTTTTTTCAAAAACTTTCAAGTTTCGTGTTAGACGCTTAAAACATTTTTAGTCAACTTGCATTTTGTAAAACCTTTAATTAGCATTTTTTGGACGTTTTGAGTAATTTTTCACCGATGCCGGCTTTAATTCTAACTTGCTTTTTTCAAAAACTTCCAAATTTTCTTAATTTTTATATAATGTTTAAATGATTTTGGCCTTAATTATAAGTTGAATGTTTGTTCTTAGGTACTCTAATTTTTTTTTTAAACGTTTTGAGTAATTCTTAATCAATTTTGACAATAGGTGTAAACTTAATTTTTAGAAAAACTTTTTTAAAGCTTTGAATTATTTGTAATCTCTCTTAACGTGCCTTCTTCTAGAAACTTTTACTTTGCATATTTAGACGCTTTGAGTTATTTTTAACCAGTGTCATGTTTTGCCAACATTCTTAGAAAAATTTTAAATTTGTATTTTTAGACGCTTTAAATTATTTTGAATAAATTTTGGCCCTAATTCTAATCTGAATTTCTCCGGCGGTCTTTTACATTTTTTGAAGCTTTGGGTAATTTTTAACAGATTTTGGCCCCAATCTTTATACCTACGTGTTTTACCAAAAATTTCTAAATTTGCATTTTTAGACGCTTCAAGACATTTTTAACCAATTTTAGCTTCAGTTTAACCTGAATTTCTTCACTGCCTCTAAATTTGCATTTTTTGGTGCTTTGAGTCATTTTTGACTGATTTTGACCCCATTCTTATCCGCGTTTTTCCAAAAATTTAAGATTTACATTTTAGACACTTTATGTCATTTTTAACAAAAAAAAATCCAAGTGATCTAAATTTGCAATTCTGGTCGCTTTGTGTAATTTTTAAGTGACTATTGACTTAATTATAACTTGAATTTTTCCATGAACTCTAAATTTGCGTTTTTAAACGTTTAAAGTTATTTTCAACTGGGTTTGGATAGTATTTTTACCTAAATTTTTCTAAAAACTAAAGATTTGCGTTCTCGTACGCTTTTGAGTCATTTTAAAGAAATCTTGACTTCAATCTTAAATTTCGTTTTTCCAAATATTATAAATAAAGCATGTTAAGTTAGTTTTAACCAAGTTTTGACTCGCCTTTTGCATAAATTCCAAATTTGAATTTTTAGATGCTTTACGTTATTTTCAACTGATTTTAGTGCAAATTCTAATCTGATATTCTTCGACGGCTCTAAATTTACATTCCTAGTCGCTATGTGTATTTTTCAAACGATTTTTAAACGAAAAAAAAGATGAATGACCTCCAAAAAATGTATTGACTGCGGGCTGTAAAATTTTTTTTATAGAATCCACTTTTTTTGTAGAATCCACTTTTTCTATACCTCAATGTTAGCTGCCAGGTACAAGGAAAATAGGAGTGGCAACAACATTTCTAGTCTTAAATTGCGTTTTTTAAAAATTCCACATATTATATACAAATCAGTTTTAGACACTTTAAGTTACTTTCTGCCGGTTATGGCTCTAATTCTAACTTGAATTTTTCCAAAGTTTTTAATTTGCCTTAGTAATCGCTTCAAGTCATTTTTAACCGATATTCGATACAATCGTTAATTTTATTGAAATTCTCCAAATTCGTATTTTTACTATACGAATAATATGTACCTACTTACTTATTCGAACCTGATTTTCTCGAAAAAATAAAGAAAGTTTTATATTGAGAGGTCTTTAGTCAAATCTCACTTATAATAGTACTACAATTGATTTTTCCAAAATCAGTTTTGCCTGATTTTGTCCGAAAATTGAATTTTTCTAAAAAAAAAACATCAAAATTGTCATTTTTAGACAGTCTGGAGTATTTTTAACTAATTTTAGTTCGAAATTTCTAATCAGATTATTTCCAAAGGCTGCAAACTTGCATTTCTAGACGTTTTGTGTAATTTTTGTACGATTTTCACCTTAGTCCAACCCTGAAATTTTTCAGGATTTGGATTTTTAGGCACTTTCAGATGCTTTGATCCATTTTGATTAATTTTTAACCAGTATCCTGTTAACGTTTATGTTATAAGGCGATTTTGGCAATATTAATCGATGGCTCTAATTCTAACTTGAATTTCTCCAGAGGCTCAAAATTTTTCTTTTTTTTTGCGCTTTGAGTAATTTTTGACAGAAATTGACCTCAATCTTAACCCGCGATTTTTCCAAAAAATAAAAAATTTACATTTTTTGACGCTTTACGTAATTTTTAACCGATTTTGTACCTATTTCTAACTCGGAGTTATGTAATATAATAAAAGGAGTTTCTCAAAGGATTAGCATTTGCAATTCTAGTCGCTTTGTGTAGTTTTTAAACGATTTTGGCCTTAATTTCAATTTGAATTGTTCCACAAATTTCAAATTTGCATTTTTTTGGTAATTTTTAACCAATTTGGCGCTAAGTATTACGCAAATTCTTCGAAAACTTCAGATTTGCATTCTTATATTACGCTTTGAGTCACTTTTAACCGAAAGTTAAACTGTTCTAAAAATTAGAAGAAAAGCGGGCCCTCACGGGCTCGATTTTTAAATTATTCCCTACTCTTAATATTAAGAATAGAACTGAACTAACCTGAGCTAGTCCAATCAAAACGTAACAAGTGTAACTGAACTAACCTAACCAGGAAAACTAGAACTAAACTAACCTGAGCTAACTTAACCTAAACGTAAAAAGTGTAACTGAGCTAACTTAACCAGGAAAACTATAACTGGATTTTAGCCCTAGTTTCGGCCTAAATTTCTCGTAAAGCTCCAAATTTGCATCTTTATTGGCTTTGTACAATTTTTAAACTATTTCGACCTTAATCCTAATCTGAATTTGTCCACCTACTCAAAATATATATTTTTACACGTTTTAAGTCAGTTTTAACCGGTTTTGGCCCTAATTTTTACCAAAGTTCTTAAGAAAACTTTGGATTTGAGGCATTTTCAACATTTTTTGACCCAAATCTTAATCCTTTTTGCTCAAAAAAATCGAAATTTGCATTTGTAGACGCTTTAAGTTATTTTAACCCTAATGTTAAAATTCATTAATAATATTAAAGGCTCCAAATTTGCATTTCTAGTCGTCTTTGTGTAATTTTTAATTCATTTTGGTCTTAATCCTAATTTGAAATTTTCCACAAACTCCAAATATGTATTTTTAAACGCTTTAAGTTATTTTTATCTAGTTTTGATCCTAATTCTTAAATAAGCTCTTCCAAAAGCTTCAGATTTAATTAATAATTAAATAAATTAATAGTTCTAAATTTCTAATAATATTTTTCCAAAGGCTGCAAACTTGCATTTCTAGAAATTTTGTGTAATTTTTGTGCGATTTTCACCTTAATCCTAACCTGAAATTTTCCACAACTAAAAATAACATTTTATCTTGAGGTGTTTTTAGTCAAATCTAACTTATCTTAGTTCAAAAATTCGATTTTCCGAAATTACCAAATTAAAAACGCAATAGGTTTTGCATGATTTTCTCCTATTTTCTCCTAAAATCGAATTTCTCCAAAAGCATCAAATTTGCCATTTTTGGAACATATGGGTTATTTTTTACTCATTTTTGCTCATATTTCCAAACAGTTTTTCCGAAGGCACCAAAATTTGCATTTCTAGATAATTTGTGAAATTTTTTACGATTTCTTAATTCTAACTTTTTTTTTAATTTTACACAACCACCAATTTATATATTTTGAGTCTTTTCCAATAAATTTTGACCTCACTTTTATATTTGCACCTTTAGACGCTTAAGACATTTTTATTAAATTTTAATTTGACACTTTTAGATATTCCTAGTTGCCTAATATTAACCTTGACTGTTTCAGATCTTTTAATTTGCATTTTTAAGCACTTCAGATGCTCTATTCCATTTTGATTCATTTTTAACCAATAACCTGTTAACCAATTTCATTCTTTCAAAAAATCTGAATTGGTAGTTTTCGACGATTTAAGTTATAAGGCGATTTTGGCTATATTAACCGACGGCTCTAATTCTAAGCTGAATTTTTCCAGAGGCTGAAAATTTTTCTTCTTTTGGCGCTTTGAGTAATTTTTGACAGAATTTGACCCCAATCTTAACCCGCGTTTAAAAAAAAATCAAATTTGCATTTCTAGATAATTCGTGATTTTTTTACGACTTCTTGATTCTAACCTAAAATTTTAAACAACCACCTATTTATACACTTTAACAATACATTTTTATTTGACACTTTTAGATATGCCTAATTGCCTATTCGTAACCTGGACTGTTTCAGAATCTTTTAATTTGCATTTTTAGGCACTTTCAGATGCTCTAATCGATTTTGATTCATTTTTAACCAATATCTTGTTAACCAATTCTTTCAAAGGGTTTACCCCTTCTTTCAAACATTCTAAATTTGTAGTTTTTGACGATTTAAGTTATAAGGCAATTTTGGCGATATTAACCGATGGGTCTAACTCGAACCTGAATTTCTCTAGAGCTTCACAATTTTTTCATTTTTTTGGCGCTTTGAGTAATTTTTAACAGATTTTGACGAATCTTGACCCGCGTTTTTGAAAAAAATCCAAATTTTCAATTTTTGCACTTTACGTAATTTCTAACCGATTTTATAACTATTTCTAACCGGAATTTTTCTAAAGGATTAAAATTTGCAATTCTAGTTGCTTTGCGTAGTTTTTAAACGATTTCGACCTTAATTTCAACCTGAATTGTTCCACAAATTTCAAATTTGCATTTTAAATGTTCAAAGTAATTTTTAACCAATTTTGCTAATTATTACGCAAATTATTCGAAAAACTTCAGATTTGCATTTCTATATTACGCTTTGAGTAATTTTTAAGAGAAATTGACTCCAATCTTAAATTGTGTTTGTTCAAGTATTAAAAACAAAGCATTTTTAGAAACAAAGCATTGATGCCTGTAAGTTTATGATATCTCTTTTTTATGATATCTCTTGTTTATGATTTTCAAGGTTTCTTTTTTTTAATAGCAGCTTGTAGGCCGTAAAATTGATTAAAAGAAAAAAATTCTTGGATGAGCCACTTTTCACTGAGAAACAAGAAAAAAAATGAATATGTACGACGAAATAGATGCGAAAACTCTCGAACCTGACAATAGGGTTAAAAAAACGGGGTCTAAATTATAAAACTTAATCTAGTTGGCTGTGAAATGTCAAAAGAAAAGGATGGAAAAACAAAAGTCTATTTATTTTGTTTATGTCATCCTTTTCTGTCAAAATTTCCTGGTTATTTTTTTTTTATCTGTTTTATGGCCTATAAGCTACTATTAAAAAATTTAAAAAAACCTTGAAAATCGAGATTATATAAACTTTACAAGCACTAATACTTTGTTTCTAACAATGTTTTGTTTTTAATATTAGGAATTTTTGGAAAAACGCAATTTAAGTTTGATCATGAGTCAGATCTCTTAAAAATGACTCAAAGAGTATTAGAAGAATACAAATCTGAAGTTTTTCGAAGAATTTACTTAAGAGTTGGAGCCAAAATCGGTTAAAAATTACTTCAAACATTAAAAATGCAAATTTTAAATTTTTGGAACAATTCAGATTGACATTAAGGCTAAAATCGTTTAAACGCTACACAAAGCGACTAGAAATACAAATTTGAGTCCTTTGGAGAAATGCAGGTTAGAAATAGGTATAAAATCGGTTAAAAATGGCTTGATCTTTTTGGAAAAAAACGCGGGTTAAGATTGGGTTTTAAACCTGGTAAAAATGACTCAAAGCGCCAAAAAAAGAAACATTTTGAGCCTCTAGAGAAACTCAAGTTAGAGTTAGAGCCATCGGTTAATATCGCCATAATCGCCTTAAACACACAAACAATAAACAACAAGTTTAGAATTTTTTAAAGTGTGAAGTTCGTTGAGAGGATTTTGGTTAAAAATGAATCAAAATGGATCAAAAACATGCAAATTAAACAGTCCAGGTTAAGATTAGCCATATCTAGAAGTGTCAAATTAAAATTGATTCAAAATACATTGGAAAAGGCTCAAAGCCATGAATCAAATTTGGACTAAAATAAGTTAGATTTGACTAAAAAAAATTCAAGAAAAAATTTTTTGTGATTGTGGAAAATTTCAGGTTAGGATTAAGAAGAAAATCGTACAAAAATTACACAAAACGTCTAGAAATGCAAGTTTATAGCCTTTGGAAAAATTCTTATTAGAAATTTAGGTCTAAAATTGGTAAAAAATACTCCAGACTGTCTAAAAATGACAATTTTGATGTGTTTTTAGAAAAATTCAATTTTCTGACAAAATCAGGCACCACCGATTTTGGAAAAAATAATTTTAGGGCCATAATAAGTGAGATTTGACTAAAAACCCCTGAATATAGAACTTTGTTTATTTTTTCGAGAAAATCTGGTTCGAATAAGTGGCGCAACCCTGACCAGGTTAGGATTAGGGACAAAATCTATTAAAAAATACTCAAAGCATCTAATACAAATCTGAAGTCTTAAAACTGGAAGTCTGAAAACCGGTAAAAAATAACTTACGTTTTAAAATGCAAATTTGGCGTCTCCGGAAAAATTTAAGTTAAATTTATTGCTAAAATCGGTTAAAGATGACTGACTCGAAAAAAGCAAATTTGGAATTTTTGGGAAAACACGTATAAAGATTTGGGACAAAATTAGTTAAAATGACCCAAAGCTTCAAAAAAATGTAAACTGAAGGTCTTCGGAGAAATTCAGATCCGAATTATGGCCAAAATGTAAAAAATAATTTAAAGCGTGTAAAATTGCAAATTTAAATTTTTTCTAAGTATGTTGGTAAAACATGACACTGGTTAAAAATAACTCAAAGCGTCTAAAGATGCAAAGTAAAAGTTTCTAGAAGTAGTCACAAGCTATTAAAAATAATTCAAAGTTTTTGGAAAAATTAAGTTTAAAACTACGGTCAAAATTGATTAAAAATTACTCAAAGCGTTTAAAAATGCAAATGTATGAGTATGAGAAAACATGAGGCCAAAATCATTTAAAAATTATATGAAAATTTAAATAATGCAAATGTTTAGACTTTGGGCCAGGACTTAATGTCCTGGACCAAAGTCCTGATCTGGAATTCATCCTGAGCTGGAATTTTCGACAACCTCAAATTTACATTTTAAACGCTTCGAGTATTTTTCAATAGATTCTGGCTTGATTCTTAACCCGAGTTTTTCATAAACTTAAACGCTTAAAGTCGCTTAAAATATTTTAAATCAAAGTTGGCCCTAATTTTTACTTAAATTTTTTTCAAAAACTTTTAGTTCACATTTTTAGACATTCTGAGTCATTTTTAACTGATGTTGACTTTAATTATATTCTGCATTTTCCAAAAACTCCAAATGTGTATTTTTAGAAGTAGTTTTCAACCGATTTTGGTGCCAACTATGAAATGGATTTGTATTGTGTAATTTTTAATCAATTTTGAGTTAGTTTTCTGAACCTGAAATCTCTGAAGCTGAATTTTTCCAAAAATTAAAACGAAAACGAACATAGACTTAAGGTGTATTGAAAACATCATCTAGTTTACTGTAAAAGGTCAAAAGAAAAGGGATTTTGACTCTAATAATAAGCAAAATTTTTCGTTAAACTCCAAATTTGCATTTTTAGATTTTTTAGCAAAAACCTTTATTTGAAACTTTTATCTGGACTCAATCTTAATTGCTTCCTTCAAAAAATTCAAAATTAAAAAAATAAAACTTTTTGGTATACTTTAAGTTAGTTTTAAACCAGCTCTAAAACACCGTTTAAGCAAACTGATATCAACTTGGATATGGGGCAATGGATGGACTTGGATATGGGGCAATGGAGGAGCGTGAAGAAATGCAAGTTCGTCTCAAGAAGAAAAAGAATACTAAACTTTAAAAAAACCATTCGAAATTCCTGAAACAGAATAAAAAAGCTTCAAACCTTAATTTACTAAACTCCCAGAGAGTTTAGAAAATTCAAAAATAAAGTTTTCTTTTAAGCTTTAAAAGGATGGAGTAGAGGAGACTTGTCCATGTTCAGACTCTTAATCAAATACCTCTTAGAAGTGGTTGTCAAGAACAATGGTTTATCATCCGGTAACATTGAAGAGCAGACTGCAATCCTGAAGAAGAAGAAGGCGCTTAATATTACGGACATAGAAAAGTTGGATAAACTGCTCGATAAACTTAATAAGTAGCGACACCAGTACCCCTTCTAAGGTTGTTGAGGTCAAGCCTTAAAAAGCTAAAATTTTATATCATACTCTCGAGGTGGTTAAATCGGCAGGCATCAAAATGAAAAAGGCTCCAAAGAGACCAGAATTGCCAGCACCCATAAAACTGAACTTCCTTTCCTACTTTTCATAACCTTGAGTTAAAGAGGGACAGGATTAACTGCCCAACAGGCATGGATTTCTTACCAATTAATAATATAATAAAAACTGTGCAAGCTATCTCAATTGGAGCTCTTACGAAAATGTCATAGGCAATATTTAGAAAAATAAAAAAAGATGAAAAAGTAAAAAAAGGGTATAAAATATTCAAGCATGTTGAGAAACATATAACAAAGCTTGAGAAGCTTGTTCTTGAAGTCGAAGATTTCAAGAAGCAAAAGCCGTGAGGTATTGAAGTTCAGGTCAGTTTAAGGATAAACCTGAGGAAGAAACTGCTGAAGCTGCTTCTTCTTGCGGGAAAAAGAAGACATAACCAGAGAAGAAAGTGGAGATTGCTAGGGTTGTTTTGACAAAAGGTAAAGAAGTAAGCAGTGTGAATGTGGTGAGTGCAAGAACTATGGAGAAAACATAGTACTCCATTAAGGGAAGTAATATGAGGTAAATGGTCTTCCCCCAAACAGGGAAAGGAAAGACAATTTTGCAAAAAAGAAAAGATGAACGATCTCCGCAAAATGTATTGACTATGAGCTATAAAACTTTTTTGCAGAATCCACTTTTTTCACTTCAATGTTGGCTGCGTTCTAGAAAGAAAATAGGAGCTGAAACGAGGAAATTACTAATGCACACTCTTAGTCGCAAAACAAGACAAAAATATAAGAATTTAATTTTACAGAAATCCAATCGAGAAGTTTTATTTTTAACATTAGTCGGTCTTAGAATACACGTCGACGTGCTACACTTAAATTGGCTTCTGTAAGCCAGCCGAAGAGATCTTCCAGAGATCCCGGTTTGTCGGAGAGAAACTCGATCCGGATCCACGTCATCTGGAATCGGGAAATGGAACTTTGATATAAGATACGTTTTATCTGTTTCGTGTATTTGCTTCGGAACAGTTTTCGCATTCCCCCTAAACCGATGTAATTTCGGCTGTCATTAACACGTTGAAAATCTGGAATTTTATACCTCCACCCGGCTCGAATAAATAGAAATTTCTTTATTTGGGTCACGTAAAATTTGAGTGGTTGGAAACAGGATTTAATTTGATTAAAAAATATATACATAACGATTTTTTGCATTTTTTTGTCCTATACTCAGCACAGCCAAAGTTAATTTGAACTTTATAGAAAGACGTAAAAGTGTAAAATTGAAGAAGCCTTTGTAGGCCTATTGTTTGAAGCCTGTAAAAATATGGTTTTTAAGTTTTTTTTTGCCAATACTCAGTTATCGTTAAAGGGTTTGTCAGGTTATAGTGGGTTTGCCAATAGTTTGTTGTCGCCAACTGTCAAGTTTTATCGTTTTAGTTTGTGAATTTTTGTTTTTGTTTAATTTCTTTTTAATGATTGTCAAAAGATTAATCGTTTTAAACTAAAGCAGCTCACAACATCTGAACCAAAACATTTATTCCCGTTTTGCCGCCTATCTATCGCTGTCAATGACACATTTTTGTCACTTCAATTTCCGAGAAATTTAGACGTAAATTTCAGAAGGTCGATCAAAGAAAGGCGAAATGACATTTTAGGTGCCATTTTCAAAGAAAAGAAAATTAGTAAAAATCCCCATTTATCGCTGTTATGTCAAACTTTTATCCCCTCTACAATCTTACGTCATTCTTACCAAAATCTGTGATAATCGACTTTGGTTGAAAATTTCGCTGTGTAACGATTTAACACGAAAACACTATTTATTCGTCGCACAAATACACACAAGTACAATTCAACTACTAAATAACTGACTACTTAACACTTTATAGCCTTCTATCATTGTTTGGTACTTTAGCTTACCTATAGCTCGATTAAATAAGACTTCTCTAATGGCGGCGGTATTTGCCTTTTATACAAAATCCTAAAAATGTACAAAAGCCTAGAACATTCTTAGAAGAAAAATAATTGATAAGAGACACACAAAAAAGGTCGTAAATAAATGCGTTCTAAATAAATAGAGCAATAAATCACCCGTGACAGTCCCATGGTTATTATGCCGCAGCGCCCGGTTAGGCCGCGAGCCGCGAAGGTCCAACCTCCAATGTCGCTCCGCCTCCACAGTCGCCGCTCATCGTAACAATATACTAGAAATTTTCAGATTTTTGTCTTTCTCTTGAAGACGGTAAAACTTTTCAATATGCCTCTAAATAAGAAATATTCAGAGGTCAATGGGAGCTATAAGAACGCACAATCGCAAAAAAAATTGGTCTTCAAAATCTCGTTCAAATTTAAATTTTTGGGTCAGTCGAGAGCCTTATACAGTGTTATTCGAACTCGCCGCTCATCATTGGGATGTCGTACACCGTAAGTGGTACAGATTAGATCATACACGTTTTGCGTCCTTTAATCCGATATAGTCCTTTAATCCTTCAATCCTAATAGGACAGTGTGTCCTACACCCGCTATTTTCACTTCTATCGGTACAGATTAGGTACTCATTAAAATTGTCAAAAATTTGACTGCTTCCGAAAAGATTGAAGTAGGTACTTTTTTTGCTCTACACGACGGTACTTTTCGATTTATAGTCCAACGTTTCGACTTTCCTAGGCATCATCAACTTTAGTTTTTCGGAGTTTACGGGTTAGCAAATTCGTCGAATTAGATTAAATTGAGACAAATATGCCCATTTTAATTCTTAACAAGACGTTGTTTTTAATTTTACAAAAATCCAACTACACCTAGAAATATTAAAAAGTATCGAAATTTGCTATAATTTTTTTGAACTTAAAACTGTTTTTAGAATTTAGAAATGTGGTAATATTATCTTATAGAAAAAAAGGTTAAAAAAAAAGTATAAATAATTTTTCAAAACTTCTTGAAATAAGTTCACAAAAAAATAAAATTTATTATAACAAATTTCGATTTTGTTTGATTATTTCCGGTCGGGCCGGAAGCAGTCGGGATTTTTTATTACAATTTTATCTCCATTTTATCTAGTTTGCATTGATGTGCAGCAAATTTCAGTGTATTGCATACTCTGTAAAAAAGTAAGGAAAACTCTGTGCGAAAGTAAGAAAACAGTAATTATCTACATTAAGAAAAGGGCTAAAAAAAAACAAAATAAGCGTTATCTCTTGTCGAAACTCGGTTTAGCTACTGCTGCGGTGCAGAATGAAACTGCCGCCCTTTATTATACGTTGTCCGCATTGACAAAAAACAAAGAAAAAACGAAATGAATTTTATTTATTTACTGAATTAAGTTTAACTGAATCCGGGATGTGTCATGAAACTGCCGCCTTTATTATAAATTGTCTATATTGAAAAAAAAACGCCAGAAAGGCTACTTTATTATTTATTAAATATTTGAAAAACATAAAGTATTTTTAGATACTTCTAAAGATGACGCTACTCTGAATAATGATCGCCCTTTGGGGTGAATGATCTTTTAACGTAGGTACTTCCACATTTTTTTACAAATTTTCAAATTTATTAGAAAGAGGTGCATAGTTATACGATGATTGCTGCTTATTCTAGTCATCAGCCCTCGATAAACCGTGATAGAAATTTTTAGTAACAACGACTGTGGTGTTTAATATAACTGCCGCTTTGTATTATAAATTGTCTATATAGAAAAATATAGAAAAAATGCCCAAAAAACTAAATAAGCGCTACGCATTGTCAAAACTCAATTCACCTGCATCTTCAGTGCAAAATAAAACTATCGTCCTTTTATTAGAAATTGTCTACATCAAGGAAAGATCCAAATAAAACTAAATAAGCGTCATCTACATATAGTTAAAACTCAACTCACCTGCGACTGCGGTGCCGTTGCTGTTTATTCTAGTCATCCGCCCTCAATGTTTATTGAGGGCGGTTTATTTGGTTATATAAACTTTTAGTAAAAGAGAATGTGATATTTAATAAAATTGTCTGTTTTTATTATAAATTGTCTACATCGTACACATAATTTTTTAATGTACTTAGATATTTTTTTACAGTTTTTCAAATTCGTCAGAAGCTAGTTGTTATAAGATGATTGTCCTCAATAAATCGTGATAGAAACTTGTAGTAACAGTGAGTGTGGTGTTTAATAAAATTGCCGCTTTTTATTGTAAATTGCCAACATCGTGGAAATGCCAAAAAAAAATAAGTGTTCCGCATTGTCAAAACTCGCTTCACCTGGTGCTGCTATGCATAATAAAACTGCCGCCCTTTTTTTTTAAACTGACTACATCAGCGAAAGGCCAAAAAATAATAATACGCGTGATCTATCGTCAAAATTCGGTTGACCTGCGGCTGCAGTGCATATAATACTGCCTCCCTTATTAGATATTCTCAACTTCAAGAAAAGGCCAAAGAAACAAAATAAGCGTGACCTATTGTCAAAACTCGATTTAACTGCGGCTGCGGTGCTTAATAAAAATGACGCCCTTTATTACAAAACGTTTACATTGAGAAAGAACAAAAAAAAATTAAATAAGTGTTATTTATTGACTGAATCCACTGTAACAGCATTTGCCATGTGTAATAAAATTGCCGCACTTTATTATAAATTGTTTATATTGTAAGTGTTTCTTTCTGTGGAAAGGCCCCACAAAAGTTTTATTATTGTTTATCAAATATTTGAAAAACAGAGTATTTTTAGACAGTTGTAAAGATGACGCTTTGTCGTGAAAAAATGACCGCCCTTTGGAGTGAATCATCTACTTACTTAGTTACTTGGAAATTTTTTACAATTTTTGCTAGTTTGCGTTGTTATAAAATGATTGCTGTTTATTCTAGTCATCAGCCCTCAATAAGCGGTGATATAAACTTTGAGTAAAAGAGGTTGTTATGTTTAATAAAATTGCCGCTTTTTATTATAAATTGTCTACATCGTAAAGATGGTCAAAAAACAAATAAGCGTTATGTATTGTCAAAACTCGGTTCACTTGCGGCCTCAGTGCATAACAAAACTGCCGCCCTTCTATTAGAAATTGTCTACATCAAGAAAAGACCCAACAACAAAATAAGCCTTATCTATTGTCAAAACTTGACTCACCTGCCTGCGCTGCGGTGCACAATAAAACTGCCGCCCTTATTATAAATTGGATATATTGCGAAAAGTCCAAAAAAAAACGAAATAAGTGTCATTTATTGACTGATTTTAGTTTAATTGCATATGCAATGTGTAATAAACACAATGTGTGGTTTAACTGCTGCTGTGGTGCATAATAAAAGTGACGCCATTTATTATAAATCGTCTACATTGAGAAAGGACAAAAAAAATTAAATAAGTGTTATTTATTGACTGATTTCACTTTAACTGCATCTGCTATATGTAATAAAACAGCCGCCCTTTAATATTGTTTAAAAAAATATTTATATTGTAAGTTCTTCTTTCGGTGGAAAAGCCCTACAAAGGCTTTATTACTGTTTATCAAATATTTGAAAAAACAGAGAATTTTTAGATAGTTGTAAAGATGACGCTTCGTTGTGAAAAAATGACCGCCCTTTGGAGTAAATCATCTACTTACTTTGTTACTTGGACATTTTTTACAATTTTTGCTAGTTTGCGTTGTTATAAAATGATTGCTGTTTATTATAGTCATCAGCCCTCAATAAACTGTGATATAAACTTTGAGTAATAGAGGTTGTGATGTTTAATAAAATTGCCGCTTTTCACTATAAATTGTCTACATCATAAAGATGCTCAAAAAACAAATAAGCGTTATGTATTGTCAAAACTCGGTTCACCTGCGGCCTCGGTGCATAACAAAACTGCCGCCCTTCTATTAGAAATTGTCTACATCAAGAAAAGGCCCAAAAAACAAAATAAGCTTTATCTATTGTCAAAACTTGGCTCAACTGTCTGCGTTGCGGTGCACAATAAAACCGACGCCCTTATTATAAATTGGGTGTATTGCGAAAAGTCCAAAAAAAAACGAAATAAGTGTCATTTATTGACTGATTTCAGTTTAGTTGAATCTGCAATGTGTAATAAAAGTGCCGTCCTTCATTATATATGGTCTACTTTGATAGTACTTTGACAGAGGTTCATTATTGTTGATGATTTTGTCACGACTTTGCGGGGTACTTTTTTAATATGTTATAGAGGATTAGTCTTTTACCAGACAGAGGCTAATATGCTGTATCAATTTTAACATATATAAGGACCAAAAACAGGGATCTGCAGTGCATAATAAAACTGCCGTCTTTTTATTAGAAATTTTCTATATCAAAGAAGTACCCAAATAAAACAAAATCAGCGTTATCTATAGTTAAAACTCGGATCATCTGCGGCTGCGATGCATAATAAAACTGCCGCCTTTTTATTAGAAATTGTCTCAATCAAGGAAAGGTCCCAAAAACAAAATAGTTTAGCAGCTGTTGCGGTGCTTAATAAAACTGCCGTCCTTTATTATAAATTGTCTATATTGAGGAAAGGCCCCAGAAAGACTTTTTTTATTTTTGCTCATCAAATATTTGAAAAATATAAAGTAATTTTAGGTACTTGTAAAGATGACCGCCTTTTGGGGTGAATAATTTTTAAACGTATTAGGATATTTTTTACAATTTTTTAAATTCGTCAGAAGTATTTGCTAGTTGTTATAAGATGATTGCCGTTTATCATCAAATATCAGTAGTCAGCATCCCTCAATAAATCGTGATAGAAACTTTTAGTAGCAGGGAGTGTGGAGTTTAATAAAATTGTCGCTTTTTATTATAAATTGTCTACATCGAGGAAATGCCAAAAAAAATAAGTGTTCCGCATTGTCAAAACTCGCTTCACCTGCTGCTGCGATGCATAATAAAACTGCCGCCCTTTGATTAGAAACTGTATACATCAAGGAAAGGCCAAAAAATAATAATAAGTGTGAAATAATACCTATTGTGAAAACTCAGTTTAATTGCTGCTGCAGTGCATAATAAAAGTGACGCCCTTTATTATAAATCATCTGCAGTGAGAAAAGACAAAAAGAACGAAATAAGTGTCATTTATTGACTGAATTCAGTGTGACTGCATCTGCTATGTGTAATAAAACTGCCGCCCTTTATTATAAATTGTTTATATTGTAAGTGTTTCTTTCAGTCGAAAGGCCCCACAAGAGCTTTATTATTGTTTTTCAAATATTTGAAAAACACAGAATTTTTAGATAGTTGTAAAAATGACGCTTCGTTGTGAAAAAATGACCCCCCCTTTGGGGTGAATCTTCTTTTTACTTACTTGGACATTTTTGACAATTTTCGCTAATTTACGTTGTTGTAAGATGATTGCCGTTTATTCTAGTCATCAGTCCTCCATAAACGGTTATATAAACTTTTAGTGAAAGTGAGTGATGTTTAATAAAATTGACGCTTTTGATTACATCGGGAAAATGCCCAAAAAACAAAATAGGCATTACGTATTATCAAAACTCGCTTAGCCTGCTGCTGCGGTGCATTTTAAAACTGTCGCCCTTTTATTAGAAGTTGTCTACATCAAGGAAAGGCTCAAAAAACAAAATAAGCGTTATCAATTGTCAAAACTTGGCTCACCTGCGGTTGCGGTGCATAATAAAACTGCCGCACTTCTATTAGAATTTTTCTACATCAAGGAAAAGCCCAAAAAACAAAATAAGCGTTATCAATTGTCAAAACTCGGCTCACTTGCCTGCGTTGCGGTGCATAATAAAACTGCCTCCCTCCTATTAGAAATTGTCTACATCACGGAAGGGCCCAAAAAAACAAAATAATCGTTCTATTATCAAAACTCGGCTCACCTGCTTGCGCTGTGGTACTTAACAAAACTGCCGCTCTTATTATAAATTGGGTATATTGAGAAAAGTAAAAACAAAAAGAAACGAAATAAGTGTCGTTCATTGACTCATTTCAGTTTAATTGCATATGCAATGTGTAATAAAACTGCCGTCCTTCATTGTATGTGGTCTATTTTGACAAATGTTCATTATTGTTGATGATTTCCTCACAACTTTGCGGTGTACTTTTTTAATAGGTTACCGAAGATTAGTCTTTTATGACAAATGGGCCTATATACACCAGACAGAGGTTCAATGTGCTGTGCCAATTTTAACATATATATGCGTCAAAAACAAGCATCTATAGCGCATAGTAAAACTGCCGCCGTTTATTAGAAATTGTCTGCCTCAAGGAAAAGCCAAAAAAAGAGAATAAGCGTTACGTATGGTCAAAACTCGGTTTACCTGCTGCTGCGGTGCATAATAAACTGCCGCCCTTCATTATAAATTAACTACACTGAGGAAAGGCCCCAGAAAGGCTTTTTTATTGTTTGCAACATATTTAAAAAGTATAAAGTATTTTTAGGTATTTTAAATATGACGCTACTTTGAAGTAATTACCGCCTTTTGGGGTGAATAATTTGTTAAATTGGTGAGAAGTATTTGCTCAAGTATTTGCTAGTTGTTATAAGACGACTGCCGTATATTCTAGGCAGCAGCCCCCAATAAATCGTGATAGAAACTTTTAGTAGCAGCGGGTGTGTTTAATAGAATTGTTGCTTTTTATTATAAATTGTCCACATCGAGGAAATGCCAAAAAAAAATAGGGGTTTCGCACGAAATAAGTGTCATTTATTGACTGAATTCAGTTTAAATGCATCTGCTATGTGTAATAAAACTGCCGCCCTTTATTATAAATTGTTTACATCGTAAGTGTTTCTGTGGAAAGGCCCCACAAAAGCTTTATTATTGTTTATCAAGTATTTGAAAAACAGACAATTTTTATATTGTTATAAAGATGATGCTTCGTTGTGAAAAAATGACCGCCTTTGGGGTCAATCATCTTTTTACTTACTTGGATATTTTTGACAATTTTTGCTAGTTTGCGTTGCTGTAAGATGATTGCCGTTTATTCTATATAAACTTATAGTGAAAGTGAGTGTGATGTTTAATAAAATTGACGCTTTTGATTACCTCGAGAAAATGCCCAAAAAACAAAATAAGCGTTACGCATTGTCAAAACTCGCTTAGCCTGCTGCTGCGGTGCATTTTAAAACTGTCGCCCTTTTATTAGAAGTTGTCTACATCCAGGAAAGGCTCAAAAAACAAAATATACGTTATCTATTGTCAAAACTTGGCTCACCTGCGGCTGCGGTGCATAATAAAACTGCCTCCCTTCTATTAGAAGTTGTCTACATCACGGAAAGGCCCCAAAAAAAACAAAATAAGCGTTCTATTATCAAAACTAGGCTCACCTGCCGGCGCTGCGGTGCATAATAAAACTGCCGCCCTTATTATAAATTGGGTATATTGAGCAAAAAAAACCAATTAAGTGTCGTTCATTGACTGATTTCAGTTTAATTGCATATGTAAGGTGTAATAAAACTGCCGTCCTTCATTATATATGCTCTACTTTGGCAAAAGCTTCATTATTGTTGATGATTTCCTCACAACTTTGCGGTGTACTTTTTTACTAGGTTATAGAGGATTAGTCTTTTATAACAAATTGGCCTATTTACACCAGATAAAGGCTAAATATGCTGTGTCAATTTAACATGTATAAGGACCAAAAACAGTCATCTGCAGTGAATAATAAGACTGCCGGATTTTATTAGAAATTGTCTACATGAAGGAAAGACTCAAATAAAACAAACTAAGCGTTATCTATAGTTAAAACTCGGCTCACCTGCCTGCGCTGCGGTGCATAATAAACCTCCGCCCTTATTATAAATTGGGTATATTGAGAAAAGTCCGAAAAAAAACGAACAAGCTGTCATTTATTGACTGATTTTAGTTTAGTTGCATATGCAATGTGTAATAAACACAATGTATCGTTTAACTGCTGCTGCGGTGCATAATAAAAGTGACGTCATTTATTTTAAATCGTCTACATTGAGAAAGGACAAAAAAAATTAAATAAGTGTTATTTATTGACTGATTTCACTTTAACTGCATCTGTTATATGTAATAAAACACCCGCCCTTTAACATTGTTTAAAACATTATTTATATTGTAAGTTCTTCTTTCGGTGGAAAAGCCCCACAAAAGCTTTATTACTGTTTATCAAATATTTGAAAAAATAGAGAATTTTTAGATAGTTGTAAAGATGACGCTTCGTTGTGAAAAAATGACCGCCCTTTGGAGTGAATCATCTACTTACTTAGTTACTTGGACATTTTTTATAATTTTTGCTAGTTTGCGTTGTTATAAAATGATTGTTGTTTATTATAGTCATCAGCCCTCAATAAACGGTGATATAAACTTTGAGTAATAGAGGTTGTGATGTTTAATAAAATTGCCGCTTTTCACCTATAAATTGTCTACATCGTAAAGATGCTCAAAAAACAAATAAGCGTTATGTATTGTCAAAACTCGGTTCACCTGCGGCCTCGGTGCATAACAAAACTGCCGCCCTTCTATAAGAAATTGTCTACATCAAGAAAAGGCCCAAAAAACAAAATAAGCCTTATCTATTGTAAAAACTTGACTCACCTGCCTGCGCTGCGGTGCACAATGAAACTGCCGCCCTTATTATAAATTGGATATATTGCGAAAAGTCCAAAAAAAAACGAAATAAGTGTCATTTATTGACTGATTTTAGTTTAATTGCATATGCAATGTGTAATAAACACAATGTGTGGTTTAACTGCTGCTGTGGTGCATAATAAAAGTGACGCCATTTATTGTAAATCGTCTACATTGAGAAAGGACAAAAAAAATTAAATAAGTGTTATTTATTGACTGATTTCACTTTAACTGCATCTGCTATATGTAATAAAACAGCCGCCCTTTAATATTGTTTAAAAAAATATTTATATTGTAAGTTCTTCTTTCGGTGGAAAAGCCCTACAAAAGCTTTATTACTGTTTATCAAATATTTGAAAAAACAGAGAATTTTTAGATAGTTGTAAAGATGACGCTTCGTTGTGAAAAAATGACCGCCCTTTGGAGTAAATCATCTACTTACTTTGTTACTTGGACATTTTTTACAATTTTTGCTAGTTTGCGTTGTTATAAAATGATTGCTGTTTATTATAGTCATCAGCCCTCAATAAACGGTGATATAAACTTTGAGTAATAGAGGTTGTGATGTTTAATAAAATTGCCGCTTTTCACTATAAATTGTCTACATCATAAAGATGCTCAAAAAACAAATAAGCGTTATGTATTGTCAAAACTCGGTTCACCTGCGGCCTCGGTGCATAACAAAACTGCCGCCCTTCTATTAGAAATTGTCTACATCAAGAAAAGGCCCAAAAAACAAAAAAAGCTTTATCTATTGTCAAAACTTGGCTCAACTGCCTGCGTTGCGGTGCACAATAAAACCGACGCCCTTATTATAAATTGGGTGTATTGCGAAAAGTCCAAAAAAAAATGAAATAAGTGTCATTTATTGACTGATTTCAGTTTAGTTGAATCTGCAATGTGTAATAAAAGTGCCGTCCTTCATTATATATGGTCTACTTTGACAGTACTTTGACAGAGGTTCATTATTGTTGATGATTTTGTCACAACTTTGCGGCGTACTTTTTTAATATGTTATAGAGGATTAGTCTTTTACCAGACAGAGGCTAATATGCTGTGTCAATTTTAACATATATAAGGACCAAAAACAGGGATCTGCAGTGCATAATAAAACTGCCGTCTTTTTATTAGAAATTTTCTATATCAAAGAAGTACCCAAATAAAACAAAATCAGCGTTATCTATAGTTAAAACTGCCGCCTTTTTATTAGAAATTGTCTCAATCAAGGAAAGGTCCCAAAAACAAAATAGTTTAGCAGCTGTTGCGGTGCTTAATAAAACTGCCGTCCTTTATTATAAATTGTCTATATTGAGGAAAGGCCCCAGAAAGACTTTTTTTATTTTTGCTCATCAAATATTTGAAAAATATAAAGTAATTTTAGGTACTTGTAAAGATGACCGCCTTTTGGGGTGAATAATTTTTAAACGTATTAGGATATTTTTTACAATTTTTTAAATTCGTCAGAAGTATTTGCTAGTTGTTATAAGATGATTGCCGTTTATCATCAAATATCAGTAGTCAGCATCCCTCAATAAATCGTGATAGAAACTTTTAGTAGCAGCGAGTGTAGAGTTTAATAAAATTGTCGCTTTTTATTATAAATTGTCTACATCGAGGAAATGCCAAAAAAAATAAGTGTTTCGCATTGTCAAAATTCGCTTCACCTGCTGCTGCGATGCATAATAAAACTGCCGCCCTTTGATTAGAAATTGTATACATCAAGGAAAGGCCAAAAAATAATAATAAGTGTGAAATAATACCTATTGTGAAAACTCAGTTTAATTGCTGCTGCAGTGCATAATAAAAGTGACGCCCTTTATTATAAATCATCTGCAGTGAGAAAAGACAAAAAGAACGAAATAAGTGTCATTTATTGACTGAATTCAGTGTGACTGCATCTGCTATGTGTAATAAAACTGCCGCCCTTTATTATAAATTGTTTATATTGTAAGTGTTTCTTTCAGTGGAAAGGCCCCACAAGAGCTTTATTATTGTTTTTCAAACATTTGAAAAACACAGAATTTTTAGATAGTTGTAAAAATGACGCTTCGTTGTGAAAAAATGACCCCCCCCTTTGGGGTGAATCTTCTTTTTACTTACTTGGACATTTTTGACAATTTTCGCTAATTTGCGTTGTTGTAAGATGATTGCCGTTTATTCTAGTCATCAGTCCTCCATAAACGGTTATATAAACTTTTAGTGAAAGTGAGTGTGATGTTTAATAAAATTGACGCTTTTGATTACATCGGGAAAATGCCCAAAAAACAAAATAGGCATTACGTATTATCAAAACTCGCTTAGCCTGCTGCTGCGGTGCATTTTAAAACTGTCGCCCTTTTATTAGAAGTTGTCTACATCAAGGAAAGGCTCAAAAAACAAAATAAGCGTTATCAATTGTCAAAACTTGGCTCACCTGCGGCTGCGGTGCATAATAAAACTGCCGCACTTCTATTAGAATTTTTCTACATCAAGGAAAAGCCCAAGAAACAAAATAAGCGTTATCAATTGTCAAAACTCGGCTCACTTGCCTGCGTTGCGGTGTATAATAAAACTGCCTCCCTCCTATTAGAAATTGTCTACCATCCCGGAAGGGCCCAAAAAAACAAAATAATCGTTCTATTATCAAAACTCGGCTCACCTGCTTGCGCTGTGGTACTTAACAAAACTGCCGCTCTTATTATAAATTGGGGATATTGAGAAAAGTCAAAACAAAAAGAAACGAAATAAGTGTCATTCATTGACTCATTTCAGTTTAATTGCATATGCAATGTGTAATAAAACTGGCGTCCTTCATTGTATGTGGTCTATTTTGACAAATGTTCATTATTGTTGATGATTTCCTCACAACTTTGCGGTGTACTTTTTTAATAGGTTACCGAAGATTAGTCTTTTATGACAAATGGGCCTATATACACCAGACAGAGGTTAAATGTGCTGTGCCAATTTTAACATATATATGCGTCAAAAACAAGCATCTATAGCGCGTAGTAAAACTGCCGCCGTTTATTAGAAATTGTCTGCCTCAAGGAAAAGCCAAAAAAAGAGAATAAGCGTTACGTATGGTCAAAACTCGGTTTACCTGCTGCTGCGGTGCATAATAAACTGCCGCCCTTCATTATAAATTAACTAGACTGAGGAAAGGCCCCAGAAAAGCTTTTTTATTGTTTGCCACATATTTAAAAAGTATAAAGTATTTTTAGGTATTTTAAATATGACGCTACTTTGAAGTAATTACCGCCTTTTGGGGTGAATAATTTTTTAAATTGGTAAGAAGTATTTGCTCAAGTAATTGCTAGTTATTATAAGATGACTGCCGTTGATTCTAGTCAGCAGCCCCCAATAAATCGTGATAGAAACTTTTAGAAGCAGCGGGCGTTTTTAATAGAATTGTTGCTTTTTATTATAAATTGTCTACATCGAGGAAATGCCAAAAAAAAAATTAGTGTTCCGCACGAAATAAGTGTCATCTATTGACTGAATTCAGTTTAACTGCATCTGCTATGTGTAATAAAACTGCCGCCCTTTATTATAAATTGTTTACATCGTAAGTGTTTCTGTGGAAAGGCCCCACAAAAGCTTTATTATTGTTTATCAAGTATTTGAAAAACAGACAATTTTTATATTGTTATAAAGATGACGCTTCGTTGTGAAAAAATGACCGCCCTTTGGGATCTTTTTACTTACTTGGATATTTTTGACAATTTTTGCTAGTTTGCGTTGTTGTAAGATGATTGCCGTTTATTCTATATAAACTTTTAGTGAAATTGAGTGTGATGTTTAATAAAATTGACGCTTTTAATTACCTCGAGAAAATGCCCAAAAAACAAAATAAGCGTTACGCATTGTCAAAACTCGCTTAGCCTGCTGCTGCGGTGCATTTTAAAACTGTCGCCCTTTTATTAGAAGTTGTCTACATCCAGGAAAGGCTCAAAAAACAAAATATACGTTATCTATTGTCAAAACTTGGCTCACCTGCGGCTGCGGTGCATAATAAAACTGCCGCCCTTCTATTAGAAATTTTCTTCATCAAGGAAAGGCCCAAAAAAAGCAAAATAAGCGTTATCTATTGTCAAAATGCGGCTCACTTGCCTGCGTTGCGGTGCATAATAAAACTGCCTCCCTTCTATTAGAAGTTGTCTACATCACGGAAAGGCCCAAAAAAAAACAAAATAAGCGTTCTATTATCAAAACTCGGCTCACCTGCTTGCGCTGTGGTGCTTAATAAAACTGCCGCCCTTATTATAAATTGTGTATATTGAGAAAAATCGGAACAAAAAAAACGAATTAAGTGTCGTTCATTGACTGATTTCAGTTTAATTGCATATGTAAGGTGTAATAAAACTGCCGTCCTTCATTATATATGCTCTACTTTGACAAAAGCTTCATTATTGTTGATGATTTCCTCACAACTTTGCGGTGTACTTTTTTACTAGGTTATAGAGGATTAGTCTTTTATAACAAATTGGCCTATTTACACCAGATAAAGGCTAAATATGCTGTGTCAATTTAACATGTATAAGGACCAAAAACAGTCATCTGCAGTGAATAATAAGACTGCCGGATTTTATTAGAAATTGTCTACATGAAGGAAAGACCCAAATAAAACAAAATAAGCGTTATTTATAGTTAAAACTCGGCTCACCTGCCTGCCATGCGGTGCATAATAAACCTCCGCCCTTATTATAAATTGGGTATATTGCGAAAAGTCCAAAAAAAAACGAAATAAGTGTCATTTATTGACTGATTTTAGTTTAATTGCATATGCATTGTGTAATAAACATAATGTGTGGTTTAACTGCTGTTGCGGTGCATAATAAAAGTGACGCCCTTTATTATAAATCGTCTACGTTGAGAAAGGACAAAAAATATGAAATAAGTGTCATTTATTGACTGATTTCACTTTAACTGCATCTGCTATATGTAATAAAACAGCCGCCCTTTAATATTATTAAAAAATTGTTTATATTGTAAGTTCTTCTTTCTGTGGAAAGGCCCCCACAAATGCTTTATTACTGTTTATCAAATATTTGAAAAAAACAGAGAATTTTAGATAGTTGTAAAGATGACGCTTGGTTGTGAAAAAATGACCGCCCTTTGGAGTGAATCATCTACTTACTTAGTTACTTGGACATTTTTTATAATTTTTGCTAGTTTGCGTTGTTATAAAATGATTGTTGTTTATTATAGTCATCAGCCCTCAACAAACGGTGATATAAACTTTGAGTAATAGAGGTTGTGATGTTTAATAAAATTGCCGCTTTTCACTATAAATTGTCTACATCGTAAAGATGCTCAAAAAACAAATAAGCGTTATGTATTGTCAAAACTCGGTTCACCTGCGGCCTCGGTGCATAACAAAACTGCCGCCCTTCTATTAGAAATTGTCTACATCAAGAAAAGGCCCAAAAAACAAAATAAGCTTTATCTATTGTCAAAACTTGGCTCAACTGCCTGCGTCGTTGGCGTGGTGCATAATAAAACTGCCGCCCTTATTATTAATTGGGTATATTGATAAGAGTACGAAAAAAATTAAATAAGTGTTATTTATCGACTGATTTCAGTTTAGCTGCATCTGCAATGTGTAATAAAACTGCCGCCCTTCATTACATAATATATGGTCTACTTTGGCAAGGTCCCAGAAAAGGTTCATTATTTTTGATGATTTCCTCGCAACTTTCCGGTGTACTTTTTCACTAGGTTATAGAGGATTAGTCTTCTTATGGACAGACGAGCTTATATACACCAGACAGAGGCTAAATGTGCTGTGTCATTTTTAAGATATATAAGAGCTAAAAACAGGAAATTATTTTTTAAATTCAAGCTTCAAATAAGTTCTGGTCTAGGTTCTGGTAGTTTTTGTAACGAGTTACTGAAGAACTTACCACTTAACCAGGCAATTGGACGCTGCTTCTCCATCAAAACATGAGTTTTACTTAGAAACAAGTATAGAGTTTTCATAGAATTATTTTATCGAAGTTTTATAAACATTTACTTGACATTCTCTAGATATTAAGGAAACACAATTTTTATTAAGAACTTTAAAATAATTAAAAGAAAAGTCGCTCAATTTTTTTCAAGAATAATTGATCGAGTTGTTTGCTTTTGACCCTTTTTATTATGCTCAATCTGCTTAAGGGACGCCCTATATTTACTTCAGGTTAGAACTGGCAAAAAACATCATAAAACAATTCAACTCTCTCTTAGCCCATAAAACCTGCTTATTTAAGGCTAAAAAGACCTAAATGCCACATTAAAAGAATGTGCCGGAAGTAAACGTGCCTATTAGGCGTTTCTCACAGATTAAATACCATGATATTAGGCAGACAAAGACTGCAGCTCCGTTTCATTACTTTTCTGTTTCTAATTAAGATACATATTAAAACTTAATTTAGAATAGAAAAGGAGAATGCGGATAATAAAGAATTTTTGCTGCTTCAGAGCTGGAATCACGGATTCGGATGCCTCATGGCCTTTTAGAGTGGAATTTGCAAGCGAATTTACCGTTTAATGGAAAGTTGAAATTATTCGTTTTAAAACGTGGTATTGCTGAGGCAAAAATGTCACTTAACTTGTATTCTTGGCTGCATTTAGCGAGTTGTCTGCAAAAGATTTTTTTATACGTTGCCTACTGTCAAAACTCGGTTTAACTGGTGCCACCGTGGAAAATAACACTAACGCTCTTTATTATAAATCGTCTACATTGAGAAAATAAACGAAATAAGTTATTTTATTGACTGAATTTAGTTTAAGTGCATCTGCGATAGGTACAAAATTTTTGGCTGCATTTATAGGAGTTGTCTGCAATAGATTTTTTTGGCCTAAAAGCAAAATATCATGATTCAGGTGAATTCACCAGACACTTTTACCCTACACCAAACCTCGGGCAAATAAACAATATTTTAAAGTCTCGTCAGGCGTTTCTTCTCACGTTTTAGTTGGTCGGGGCTATTTTCCATTACCGAATGCACCGTTCGCAGCGATTTTTGTAAATATTTGCCATTGTCTCTATCCAGCCAATTGTGGCGAAAATTAGATTCTTCCTGTAGTAAAATGGAGGCAAGAAAGTAGAACGGGGGCTTATTTATTGATTTGGCAGCAATAAAAAGCATCTTGAATACAAAACAGGGCTCCTTTGTCATTGAAACCCGCCTCGGATAGCTTTTTCGAAGGGGCAACCTAACGTTTTTTTAGTATTCCAGCAATTTGGATGTCCCCTTAAGTAAGATTAATTGCTCTCGCGCTATTTTATTATAAATCGTTGTTTAGGATTATAAAAAGTCTCAATCTTTTCAGCTTAGATTAAACAAATGGTGTGTCATAGGTTGATTAATTACCGACGACGGCCCGGAAATTAGCAATTGACTTTTTCCTTTCATGGGGAGGATAATGAGGGGCGCTTCTTGTGTTTCGGATATATTTTTAAGTGTTAAATTAATGGTTGGGCGGAGATTTGTTCGTTATACCTCTACGAAACTTCCAACATGTTTCTCGAGTGCCCGAAGGGCTCAAGAAACTCCCGACGGATTTTGCCTCTTTCACAATAAAAGTTGAGCGGATTATGCACACGCCTCTTACCTATGTGTACTTTCAGCCCACATAAAATCCTATATAGAACGAAGGAGAGTGAATAGAATAAAGTTTGTCGAATAAAATGTACTTTTTGGGTTGTAATGCGACAATGTTGTTGCGTCTTTTTCAATCAGTTGTAACGCGAGTTTCATTATTATTTATTTTACGATAAATAAGGTGTTGATTTCTGTTGTAGATCGTACAGAATATATACGCCAAAAAAACTACATTCTTGGGAACCACTAAAATTAAAACTTGAAATTTAAAAAAAAACACAGCACCAAAGCCAACTTGGCATTACGGTTTTAATTTAAAAGGCCAATATGCACAAAAAGGATGCCATGTCGCGCCGTGCTCTCTCGTTACGCGGCTGTGATGCGCTTAACAGATAAATTTCTATAATAAAATGAATCGATATAATCGATTGAAATAATCGAATGATCATTCAAATGATCATTTGACAGATGATTATAATAATAATAATAATAATATCGGGTTGGAATTAGTACCATAATCGATTAAAAAGATTGATCCACTTTATCCAAAAATAGTAGATTATGTCACTAGGAGTAAAAGTGGGTCTTTTCGTGCTGAGCCCAGAGATTGACGGCCGAAGCGAAGCTGAGGCCTGCAACTGGGCGAAGCACAAAAAGACCTTTTTTTTTCAAGCGGACCAAAAGTACGTCATTTGTTTTCTCCATACGTACACCTAAAGTGGGCTTTCTAATCCTGTGAGCAAAAAAGTAGCAAAAAAGTCCTAGGCTGTAAAAGTAAAGTCAAAAGTCACCACTACTGTCATGGTGGCGCATAGATAAACGATTTTCGTTCACCAAAATTATTAGAACACTAGATAGACCGATCTGAGTGTATTGCCATCTTTACATTCTTATTGAAAAAGCAAAGGATAGGAATAATCTCAGGGGGCTCGAGAGCACCACCCGAAGCCGTTATTAGTCGAAATCGCATAAGTTCTCGAATTCTAAGTTTGTCTGTTAAATGTCATGCGCGTCATCATATTTATCTGTCAATGTGACAGATTTTACTAATTTAGTATTGATAATAATGCTACAAATTTTCAGTTTACCATAATTTACCTAAACCGTCTAAACCATTGGTTATGATTTAATACCATTAAATCCATTGAACATTGAAAACCACCGTTCTAACACTATTTATTTTACAAATAATATACACCACTAATTGGGTAAGTACCGGGCCCGCTTAAAGAGAATGAGAGAAATTTGCAAAACTGAATCACTCTGAAACAGACTTTTTATTTCCTGCATGCTTGAAAAAAAAATAGTATATGTTACTCGGAGTAAAAGATCTTTTTGTGCTTCGCCCAGTTGCAGGCCTCAGCTTCGCTTCGGCCGTCAATCGCTGGGCTCAGCACGAAAAGACCCACTTTTACTCCTAGTGACATAATCTACTATTACTCCGAGTAACATATACTATTTTTTTTCAAGCATGCAATAAATAAGAAATCTATTTAAAAGTGGTTCAGTTTTGCAATTTTCTCTCATCCAATTTAAGCGGGTCTAGGTACTTACCCAATTGTGTATATTATTTGTAAAATACATAGAATATGTTAGAATGGTGGTTTTCAATGTTCAATGGTTTTAATGTATTAAATAATAACCAATGATTATGGTAAACTAAGAATTTGTAGCATTATTTTCAATACTAATTTAATAAATGTCACATTGACAGATAAATATGATGACGCGCATGACATTTAACAGACGAATTCAGAATTCGAGAACCTATGCGATTTCGACTAATAACGGTTTCGGATGGTGCTCTTGAGTGCTCTGAGAGTATTTCTGTCCTTTGTTTTTTCAACAAGAATGTAAAGATGGCAATACACTCAGATAAGATTATCTGGTGTCATCTATTATTAAAATAATTTTGGTAAATGAAAATCGTTTATATATGCGCCACCATGACACTAGCGGTGACTTTTGACTTTACTTTTACTGCCTAGGACTTTTTTGCTACTTTTTTGGTCTCAGGATTTGAAAGCCCACTTTAGGTGTGCGTATGGAGAAAACTAATGACGTACTTTTAGTCCGCTTGAAAAAAATGTATATTTCAATACTTTATGAAAAAGTCGACCATCTAAAGATTTAAATTTAGATATTTTTGAGGAAATTAAGTTTAGTTGTAGGACTAAAATATATTAATAATGCCTATTTATCTAAAAATGTAAATTTCGATGTATTATGGGAAAGTCAGGCTAGGATTAAGACCTAAATTGGTAAAAAAAATCACTCAATGCGTGTAAAATACAAATTTGGAGAGTTTGGATAAATTCATTTTAAGATTACTAGCAAAATGTTATTGGAAAAGTTCAAGTTAGAATTGGGGTCAAAAGTAGTTAAAAAGTTACATAAAGCCCTTAAAAGTGCAAATTTGGAGTCTTTTGAGATATTCAGGTTACAGTTAAGACTAAAGCCCATTAAAAATAAAAATTTTGATATTTTTTGACTAAAATTAAGGCCAGAATCGGTGAAAAATTACTTAAAATGTGCAAAAATATAAATTTGTAGGGTTTGAAAAAAATTATGTAAACATTATGGCTAAAATCGGTTAAAAATTAGTGAAAGTATTTAAAAAAGGAAATTAAAAGAATTTTTGGATAAATTCAAGTAACAATTAGGGTGAAAATAAGTTCAAACATGACACAAAGCATCCAAAAATTGAAATTTAGATATTTTTGAGGAAATTCAGGTTAGCTGTAAGACTAAAATATATTAATAATGTCTCTTACCTGAAAATGTAAATTTTGATATATTATGGGAAAGTCAGGCTAGGATTAAGACCAAAATTGCTGAAAAATCACTCAAAGCATATAAAAGTACAGATCTGAAGAGGCTGGAAAAATTCAAACTGATTATGGCAATAATCAGTTAAAAATTGCACAAAGCGTCAAAAATGCAAATTCAAATTTCTGGGCAAATTCAGGTTTAAAAGTGGATAGAATATGACATAGGGCATCTAGAAATGCAATTTGGAGTTTTTGGACATATCCCGGTTAGGATTAGGACTAAAATCAGTTAAGAATTAACAACTTTATCTAGAAATGTAAATTTCGATGTTTTATGAGAAAGTTGAACCAGGATTAAAGCAAAAATCTTTCAAAAATGACTCAAAGCGTGTAAAAAACCAATTTTGAGAATTTGAATAAATTCAAATTAAGATTATTGCCAAAATCAGTTAGCAATTATTTAAAGCATTTAAAAATACAAACAAAAAATTTCTGGAAAAGTTTAGCTTACGATTAGGTCCAATATTGGTTAAAAATTAGCTTTTAGAAGTGCAAATTTGAAGTCTCTGGAGAATCTCAGGTTAGAATTAAGACTAAAGTCAATTAAAAATAACCCATTTCATCTAATAATGACTATTTTGATATTTTTTTTGCTGAAATTAAAGCCAGTATCGAAAAAAATGACTCAAGTTGTGTAAAAGTACAAATTTCAAGGGTTTGGAAAAATCCATATTAACATTATATCAAAAATGTAGATTAAAAGTTTTTGGGCAAATTCAGGTCAGGATTGGGTTCAAAAGTGGTTAAAAAGTTGGATAGAGCGCCTAGAAATACAAATTTGGAGTCTCTGGAGAAATTCGGTTTGAAATTAGGACTAAAATCGATAAAAAATGAACCACTTTATCTAAAAATGTAAATTCGATATTTTATGGAAAAGTCAGGCTAGAATTAAGGCCAAAATCTATAGAAAATAACTGAAATCGTCTACAAAATACAAATTTGAAGGATTTGGAAAAATTCAAACTAAGCTTATGAGGAAGATCAGTTAACAACCACTCAAAGCGTCAAAAATGCAAGTAAAAAATTTTTTTGTGCAAATTCAAGTTAGGATTAAGTGGTTTAAAACGTCTAAAAATGTAAATTTGAAATACTTGGAGAAATTCAGGTTATAATTAAGACTAAAATTTTCTGAGAAAGCCAGGTTAGGATTAAGACCAAAATCTCTAAAAAATGACTCAAATCGTGCAACAATACAAATTTGAAAGGTTTGGAAAAAATCAAATTAAGATTATAGGCAAATCTCCATTAAAAATCACTCAAAGCGTATTAAATGGAAATTAAAGAAGTCAGGCTGGGATTAATGCCAAAATATGTGACAAATGACTTAAAGCGAGTGAAAATATAAAATTTGAGGGGTTGAAAAATTCACATTAACGTTCCGGCCAAAATCGGGTAAAAATTACTCAAAGTGTCTAGAAATGCAAATTTTAAGTTTTTGGAGGAATTTGAGTTAGAATTACGACTAAAATCGATTAAAAATTACCCACTGTATCAAAAAATGTAAATTTCGATATTTTATGAGAAAATTTGGCTAGGATTAAAGAAAAATGGGTAAAAAAAGTGACGCGAAGCGTGCAAAAATACAAATTTGTGGGATTTGAAAAAACTCCAATTAAGATTAGAAGCAATATCAGTTCAAAACTACTCAAAGCGTCAAAAATGCAAATTAAGATTTCTGGGCAAATTCAGGTAAAGATTAAGGTGTGGTTTGGAGAAATTCAAATTAAGGTTATAACCAAAATTGGTTAAGAATTACTCCAAACATCTAAAAATGTGAATTACAAGCCTCTGAAAAAATTCAGGTTAGGATTAAGAACAAAATGGATTGAACCAGGTACAAGACGTCTGACAATGCAAATTTGAAGTCTTTGAAAAAATTCAGGTTCGAATTAGGACTAAGTAAAGTTGATTAAAAGTGACCCATTTCAACTAAAAATAACAATTTTGATGTTTTAACTAAAATTAAGGCCAAAGTCGGTGATGAACCACCTCCAAATAAAATGAAACACTTTATCCAAAAATGTATATTTCAATACATCATGAAAAAGTCAAGCTAGGATTAAGACCTAAATTGGGAAAAAAAATCACTCAAAGCGTGTTAAAATACAAATTTGGGGAGTTTGGATAAATTCATTTTAAGATTATTACCAAAATGTTACTGGAAAAGTTCAAGTTAGGATTAAGGTCAAAAGTAGTTAAAAATTTATACAAAGTGCTTAAGAGTCCAAATTTGGATTCTTTGGAGATATTAGAATTCAGACTATAAAGTCCATTAAAAGTAAAAGTTTTGATATTTTTTGACTAAAATTAAGGACAGAATCGGCAAAAATATAAATTTGGAAAGTTTGGAAGAAATTATATAAACATTATGGCTAAAATCGACTAAAAATTAGTCAAAGTGTCCAAAAAACGAAATTAAAAGAATTTTTGGACAAATTCAGTTAAGCATTAGAGTGAAAATAGGTTTAAACATGACAAAAAGCTTCTACAAATGTAAATTTAGATATTTTTGAGGAAATTCAGGTTAGTTGTAGGAATACAGTTGATTAAAAATTGACATCGTAAAAATGTAAATTTTGATGTTTTATAACAAAGTCGGGCTAGGATTAGCCCAAAATGTGGAAAGGTGAAAAATCACTCAAACTTTATAAAAATACAAATTTGGAAGGGATGGAAAAATCAAATTAAAATTTCTGGCAAGTTCAGTTTCAAAGGTGGATGGGAAATTACATAGAGTTTCTAGAAATACAAATTTGGAGTGTTTGGACAAATCTAGGTTAAAACTAGGGCTAAAATGAATTACAAATGAACAACTGTATTTAGAAATGTAAATTTTGATATCTTGAGAGAAAATTAACTAGGATTAAATTCAAAATCGGTAAAAAATAACATAAAGCGTGTAAAAATACAAATTTTGAAGATTTGGAGAAATTTAAATCAAGATTATAGCCAAAATCAGTTAGCAATTATTTAAAGTCTCTAAAAATATAAACTAAAAATTTCTGTAAAAGTTTAGCTTACGATTAGGTCCAAAAGTGATTAAAAATGGACGCAAAGCGACTAAAAGTGATAATTTGAAGTCTCTGGAGAAATTCAGTTTAGAATTAAGACTAAAGTCGATTAAAAATGACAGTTTTGATGTTTTTCTGCTCAAATTAAAGCCAGAATCGGAAAAAAATGACTCAAAGTGTGTAGAAACCAAATTTGAAGGGTATGGGAAAATTCATGTTAACATTACCTATATGAAAAATGTAGATTAAAAGTTTTTGGGCAAATTCAGGGCAGGATTGGGTTAAGAAGTGGTTAAAACATTAGATAGAGCATCTAGAAATACAAATTTAGAGTCTCTGGAGAAATTTGGGTTGAAATTATGACTAAAATCGATTAAAAATGAACCACTTTATCTAAAAATGTAAATTTCAATATTTTATGAAAAAGTCAGGCTAGAATTAACGCCAAAATCTATAGAAAATAGCTGAAATCGTGAACAAAATACAAATTTGAAGGATTTGGTAAAATTCAGATTAGGATTATGAGCAAAATCCGTCAAAAACAACTCGAAGTGTCAAAAAGGCAAATTAAAATTTTTTGTGCAAATTCAGGTTAGGATCAAGTGTTTTAAAACGTGATGTAGAGCGCCTATAAATGTAAATTTGGAATATTTGGCAAAATTCATGTTAAAATTAGGACTAAATCGACAAAAAGTAAGCCACAGTACCTAAGAATATAAATTTCAATGTTTTCTGAGAGACCCAGGTTAGGATTAATACCAAAATCTCTAAAAAATGACTCAGAGCGTGTAACAATACAAATTTGAAAGATTTGCAAAAAATAAAATTAAGATTATGGGCAAATCTCCATTAAAAATCACTCAATGCGTATTAAATGCGGATTATAATTTCTGGGCAAATTCAAGTTAGAAACACAGTTATTTCAAAATGACCAATTTCATCTAAAAATTACAATTTTGATGCTTTTTCAAGAAGTCGGGCTGCGATTAACGCCAAAATACGTGAAAAATGATTCAAAGCGAGTAAAAATATACATTTTGAGGGTTTGAGAAATTCAAATTATCATTGTGGCAAAAATCGGGTAAAAATTACTCAAAGGGTCTAGAAATGCAAATTTTTTGTTTTTGGAGGAATTTGAGTTAGAATTAGGACTAAAATCTATTAAAATGATCCACTTTATCAAAAAATGTAAATTTCAATACTTTATGAGAAAATTAGGCTAGGGTTAAAGCAAAATGGGTAAAAAAGTGACGCAAAGCGTGCAAAAATACAAATTTGGGGAATTTGGAAAAACTCAAATTAAGATTATGGGCAAAATCAGTTAAAAACTACTCAAAGCTTCAAAAATGCAAACTAAGATTTCTGGGCAAATTCAGGTAAGCATTAGGGTGTGGTGTGGTGTGAAGAAACTCTAATTAAGTTATAACTAACATTGGGTAAAAATTACTACAAACATCTAAAACTGTGAATTAAAAGTTCCTGAAATAATTCAGGTTAGGATTGGGAACAAAATGGGTTGAAACTAGACACAAGACCTCTGAAAATGCAAATTTGGAGTTTTTCAAAAAGTTCAGGTTAGAATCAGCACAAAAAAAGTTGATTAGAAATGCCACATTTCAACTAAAAATAACAATGTTGATGTTTATTATTTAACTAAAATTAAGGCCAAAATCGGTGAAAAATGACACAAAGTGTGTAGAAATACAAATTTGGAAGGTTCAAAAAAATAAAATCGATTAAAAATTAAGTACTCAAAGTTTCTAAAATTGCAAAATAAAGTTTTTGGAGAAATTTAGATTAGAATTAGGACTAAAATCGATTAAAAATAATTTACTTTGTAACTTCTAAAACTTTTACTATCTAAAAATGTAATTTTCGATATTTTATGGGAAAGTTGTATTTTATGAAAAAATTACTCAAAGCATATAAAAATACAAGTTTTGAAGGTTTGGAAAAAATCAAATTAAGATTATGGCCAAAACCAATTAAAAATCAATCAAATAGTAGAACATGCATATTAAAATTTCTGGCAAATTTTAGAGAGAGAAGTTAGAATTAGTGAACGAAATTTTTAGCTTTTTCGCAGGAAACTCTAGTTTAAAATATGCAAAAAAGCAATATTTACTAATTGGAAATTGAAAACTTATCTGCTTTCAATATTTCCAAAAATATTGCAGCGTTAAAGAGGGAAACAAACAGAAACAACTACTCCGAGGGCTAATACCCCTACCGGCATTGAATTATACTGTTTGTTTCAAAGCTCATTTTATAAAGCAAAAAAATTATTAAAATGAGTTAATAAAGTAATAAAAAATCAATGCTAAAAAGTCAAAAAAAAAAAAAAAATATTAAGCTTTTTGCAAAGAATATAGAACCAGAGTTTAATTAAGATATGCGAAAATGCACATGTATAATTACAATTTGGAAATTTGAAAACTTGTCTGCTTTCGGCATTTCCAAAACCTTGTAGTTATACATAAAGAAGGAAACAAATAGAAACAACTACTTCGAGGGCTAATACCCCTACCGACATTGAATTATACTATTTGTTTCAAAGCGTAAATATTATAGAAAACATACATAAAAGCAAAGATAAAATACAACAAAGTGCTCTTGAATAAAACAAACAAAAAATATAACATGAAAGAGAAATTAAAGTTTCTTTTTGAAATGTGGGTCAAAGTTACTAAATGTATATGTTAAGCAAAAGTACTTACTACTCTCTTTTGGACGGAGTAATTGCGTAATTACTTTCTAGAGGCGACAAACCTCAACCTCCGTCGTCAGCATCCATCATCAGGATGAAAAAGCTAAAAATTTCGTTCACTAACATATTTCGCAGAAAATAACTTTCTTTTAACTTTCATAAGTTAGAATTAGGACTACAATTGTTTCAAAATGACCCTGTTCATCCAAAAATGACAATTTTGATGCTTATTGAAAATGTCAGGTTAGGATTAAGGCCAAAATACGTGAAAAATTACTCAAAGCGTGTAAAAATATAAATTTTACGAAAAGTGCCTAAAAATGCAAACTTGGAGTCTTTGAACAAATTTGAGTTAGAATTACTACTAAAATCGATTAAAAATAACCCACTTTAGTTAGAAATGTTAATTACAATGCCTTATGAGAAAGTCAGCTTAAGATTGAAGCCAAAATTAGAGAAAAATGGTTCAAAGTGTGAAAATACAACATTGAAGGGTTTAGAGAAATCCAATTGAAAATTAAGGCCAAAATCGGCAAAAAAAAAGAGATAAAAGTTTCTGGAAAAAATCAGGTTAAGATTAGTGCAAAACCAGTTAAAGACAACTTAAAACGTCTAAAAATGCCATTTGTAAATTATGGAAAAAAGCCGGTTGGCATTTGGTCAAAATGGGTTTATATAATCGACCTTATTATATATCGGTGATTAATTTTATTATTGTTAGGCATAGTCGTATAATTTTTTCTATGCGAATTGAAATAACGCTAAAATTTGAACAATTCTATAGTAGATTATGTCACTAGGAGTAAAAGTGAGTCTTTTTGTGCTGTGCTCAGAGATTGACGGCCGAGGCGAAGCTGAGGCCTGCAACTGAGCGAAGCACAAAAAGGCCTTTTACTCCGAGTAACATATACTATTTTTTTTTCAAGCATGCACGAAATAGGATGTCTATTGTGATTCAGTTTTGTAATTTACTTGCATCTGTTTCTTTAGGAGAGTCTAGGTACTTACCCAATTAGTGGTGTGTTTATTTGTAAAATAAGAACGATTTAGAACGGTGGTTTTCAATGTTTAATTGTTTTAATGGTATTAAATCATAACCAATGGTTTAGGTGGTTTAGGTGTAAGTAAATTGTGGTAAGATAAAAATATGTTGCACCATTATCAATATTAAATTAATAACAATCACAATAACAAATGAATATGATGACGCGCATGACATTTAACAGACGAACCGAAAATTCGAGAAGATATGCGATTTCGACTATATAACAGCAGTTTCGGATAACTGCTCTAGAGCGTTCTGCGAGTATTCTCATTCTTTGGTTCCCCAATAAGAATATAAAGATGGCAACAGGTACACTCAGACTGGTTTAGTGCCATCTAGTGCTCCAATGGTTTTGGTGAATGAAACTCGTTTATAAATGAGCCACCATGACAGCAGCGGTGACTTTGGTTAATTAAATCAAACACTTAGCTTATATATTACAAAACTAAAACCTAATATACAAAAACCTAAATATTACAAAACTACAAACCAGTCGAAATCCGCGAAATCAACTAAGAATTTGCGTCAAAAACTGAAACATAGGATGGATGCACCTTCGCACCAAGAGCTCTGATTACTCTTTTTATTCAACTGCTGTAGTGCCATCTAGTATCTAGTGTTTAAAAGTTGTCGTAAATTTCAATATTAACAATCGTTTATGTACAACTGCGCCACCACGACAGTAGCGGTGACTTTTGACTTTACTTTTACTGCCTAGGACTTTTTTGCTACTTTTTTGGTTTCAGGATTAGAAAGCCCTCTTTAGGTGTGCGAATGGAGAAAACAAATGACCTACTTTTAGTCCGCTTGAAAAAAAAATCTATTTTATCCACGACCATACTATAATAATCACATTATTCTTGCACTTTATTCACTTGTGAAAAATGAACATTATTCACAAGTCGGTGTACTACTTGTGGTAAGTACAGGAAATAAGTACCACTCGTTGATTCAAATAATTATCCTTCTATTTGGATGTATTGAGACTAATGTAGGTTACAATGTCTGTTCTCACTAAAATATGTACTTTTCACTAAAAAATACTTAAAATTGGCCACAAAATGAAGTAATTTACCGTCCACCCTTGTAGCATTGAAATGAACATGCACGGGCAACTGGGTCGTCATCTATCAGACGTATCAAACGTCGCGCCATCGATTAGCGAAACCAGTCGTGATTTTAAAGTTGTGAATTATCTTTGTGGCACCTATAACCTACCATGTTTGAGAAAACCGAGAATCTTGGTCGTGGGTAATAGTATATTATACAACAAGCATTTAATGAGAGTCGTTATTTTCGAGGGTAACGTTTGAGCCCACGAGCGAAGCGAGTGGCACAAGTTGCCCGAGAGAATAACGCTCATTAAATGCGAGATTAATTCCGGGTTTTCTCAAATATGATAAGTTATAAGGTGCCACAAAGATAATTCACAATTTTAAAACCACGACCACGACTAGTTTCGCTAATCGACGGCGCGACGTTTGATGTGTTTATAGATGGCGATCTAGTCGCCCGCGCATGTTCATTTTAATGTTACGAGGGTGGACGGTAAATTACTTCATTTTATGGCCTATTTTAAGTATTTTTCAGTGAAAAGTACATATTTTAGTGAAAAAGAGACACTGTAAGCTACATTTGCCTCAACACATCCTAATAGAAGGATAATTATTTGAATGAACCAGTGGTAACTACCGATTTCATGTTTAGGGCAGTTTACTTTTTGAGTTGTCAGTTGCCTGCGACATGTTTCGTTTCCATGACAACTCATTATTCACTTGTGAATAATGTTCATTATTCACAAATGAATAATGATTAGCGTTAGTCTTGAGAATGTACAAGAATAATGTGATTATTATAGTATGATCGTGGATATATTATATTTATCAACTTGCATTTAATGAGCGTTATTCTCTCGGGCAACTTGTACCACTCGCTTCAGTCATGGGCTCAAACGTTACCCTCGAGAGTAACGACTCGCATTAAATGCTTTTTGTATAATATACTATTGAACGATATATAGAATGGAGAATATTAAAAGGAATTAATAAAGATATAAAATAAAACATAAGAATTAAAATGTTAATTATGTAATATGTAACTTTTTAATATCAATATCTTTCTTTTATTCGATTTTAGCATACATAACATAACTCGTAATGTCTCTATTATAACAATAGAATATTCTATTATTATGCCATAATCAAAATATAGGGCGTTCATAAAGAAAAAACTATTTGCAAGCCGTGGAATTAAATCTCTTGTCTGAGATGAGTTTATAAAAAAAATTAAAGTCATCTAAGACTTACCTTTCCAATTCCATAACCTATTTGAGGTTTTCTTTTTAAATGAAAACATGATATTTCGATTATATCGTTCATGATTCATAACTCGAAGTCTCAATTACGATAATCGAATGATCGATTATCACGCCATAATCGAAATATTTCGATTATAACATTCATCAATCACAATCCTACATACAAGATCTAGATTGGAGATTATCTGGCAAGGAACTTCAGAAAGAAGTTTTTAGAAATATTGAGATTCAAAACGCAGCAAGTTACTGGATAGAGTCATGTTCATTTTTACTTTTGACACAAAAAGGATGACTTAATCAAAATAAATAAACTTTTGTTCTTTCATCTTCTGCTTCTGAGGTTTCACAGCCAACTAGATGACTTTTTTAAATGAATCCCCCCATCAGGGGTTACTAACCTCACAACAGTTCAATTGTCAGTCAATATTAATTTTAGCAACCTAGTAAATTTACCTCGAGGTTGTGCTTTCCACTAATGATAATATCCTAAAGCGACGTCTGGTTTCGCTTCATGGAAAATTTCCATTGGAAATGTTCGAAACCCTAAGCCAGTTGCCAGTCGAGCCATCAGTAGTCCCTCGAAACGAATATCTCTCATACTTCTAGGGAAATGGTTGCCAATTATAAAGAAATATTACGATAATGGCACTGCCGGGAAACTTGAAGTAGTAACTTCGCGGAAATAACGCGATTACTCATTCAAATGTTTATTAATGGCGGCCTTCCTGCACGCTCCAACAATATATATATTTCCAAATGCTGAAGAAACAATTTCGAATATATATTATTAATGGGCGGTCATAAAGGAATACTCTACACAGACAAAGTTTGCCTTTCAAAAACACACTTTCTCCCTGGAAATTTTATGTAAGGAAGAGAGCGCAAAGGGGGTACTTTGCAATGTAAATTGTTTCGTGGTTTAAAATACTGGTAACAATAAACCGTATAAACGTCAGAAATTTCCGGCCTGTGAGTAGTCAAATTGCGTTAATAAATCGAACAGTTCGATTCGTAGATATTTGGTACGCTATTCAGGAAACCGGTGATAATGGTCCAAATTGCAACTCGCAATCGAGTGAGGATTTGTTATTTTGCTAATAACGCCTCAACTATTTAAGGTTTAACGATTTATTACAACCTATTTAGCGGTGATAACTTTCTTTTCCCAACTCTATGCCCGAGGATTTTGTCACTCTGATTTTACCTAACATGTACGGAAAGTGGTTCTTTACCGCATGCGATTGCAGTTGATGTAACGACTCAAACATTTTTACCTCACATGCGATGGAAATTTTACTTCATGCTATATCATTTAGGATACTTTTACTTTCTTCATTTTAGTCTGGAAAATAGATTTTTTCAGTACTGGGTACCGTAATAAAATAATAGAAAGTAATAGTTATTTAGGTAGGTAAAGTAATAATTGTTTACCTAACAAGTGCGGGAAATGATATTTTACCGCACGCTGATTGCAATGACCGAACGACGCGTAGCGAAAACCTCACGCAAATGGCTGCGGTAAACCGATTTTACCGCACGCTCGTAGCAAATGGTTATTTACGTGATAAGTCCGGTAAGTATATTTTCCAAACTCCAGGATCGGGTTTCGCCTCGTCTGGAATCTTCTTACTCTCACTATAAAATCGTATTTACCGGTCTTATAACGTAATAGTTATTTATCTTTAATTTTAGTTAAAAAAAAACATCAACATTGTTATTTTTAGTTCAAATGGCGCATTTCTTATCAACTTTATTTTGTCCTAATTCTAACGTGAATTTTTTCAAAAACTCCAAATTTGCATTTTTAGACGTCTTGTGCCTGGTTTCAACCCATTTTATTCCTAATCCTAACTGATTTTTTTCAGAAACTTTTAATTCATATTTTTAGATGTATAGGAGTAATTTTTGGTTATAACCTTAATTTGAGTTTCTCCAAACCATACCCTAATCCTTACCTGAATTTGCCCAGAACCTCCTCTTATTTGTATTTTTGACGCTTTTTGTAATTTGTGAACGATTTTTGCCATAATCGTAATTCGAATTTTTCCGGCCCCTTCAAATTTGAATTTTTATATGCTTTGAAGTCATTTTTTACAAATTTTGGTCTTAATCCTAACCAGGCTTTCTCATAAAATATCGAAAATTATTTTTTAGATGGTAAAAGTTTTAGAAGTTAAAAAGTAAATTATTTTTAATCGATTTTAGTCCTGATTCTAATCTAAATTTCTCCAAAAACTTTAATTTGCATTTTTAGACACTTTGAGTACTAAATTTTTAATCGATGTTATTTTTTTGAACCTTCTAATTTTGTATTCCTACACACTTTGTGTAATTTCTCACCGATTTTGGCCTTAATTTTAGTTAAAAAAAAACTTCAACATTGTTATTTTTAGTTGAAATGGGGCCTTTCTGATCAAATTTATTTTGTCCTAATTCTAACCTGAATTTTTTCAAAGACTGCAAATTTGCATTTTCAGACGTCTTGTGTCTGGTTTCAACCCACTTTGTTCCTAATCCTAACCTGATTTTTTTCAGAAACTTTTAATTCACATTTTTGATGTTTGAAGTAATTTTTGGTTATAACCTTAATTTGAGTTTCTCCAAACCACACCCTAATCCTTACCTGAATTTGCCCAGAACCTCCTCTAATTTGTATTTTTGACGCTTTTTGTAATTTGTGAACGATTTTTGCCATAATCGTAATTCGAATTTTTCCGGCCCCTACAAATTTGAATTTTTGTATGCTTTGAAGTCATTTTTTACAAATTTTGGTCTTAATCCTAACCAGGCTTTCTCATAAAATATCGAAAATTATTTTTTAGATGGTAAAAGTTTTAGAAGTTAAAAAGTAAATTATTTTTAATCGATTTTAGTCCTGATTCTAATCTAAATTTCTCCAAAAACTTTAATTTGCATTTTTAGACACTTCGAGTACTTAATTGTTAATCGATTGCATTTTTTTGAACCTTCCAATTTTGTATACCTACACACTTTGTGCCATTTCTCACCGATTTTGGCCTTAATTTTAGTTAAAAAAAAACTTCAACTTTGTTATTTTTAGTTGAAATGGGGCCTTTCTAATCAAATTTATTTTGTCCTAATTCTAACCTGAATTTTTTCAAAGACTCCAAATTTGCATTTTCAGACGTCTTGTGCCTGGTTTCAACCCACTTTGTTCCTAATCCTAACCTGATTTTTTTCAGAAACTTTTAATTCACATTTTTTATGTTTGAAGTAATTGTTGGTTATAACTTTAATTTGAGTTTCTCCAAACCACTCCCTAATCCTTACCAGAATTTGCCCAGAACCTTTAGTTTGCATTTCTGACGCTTTTGGTAATTAATAACCGATTTTTGCCATAATCTTAATTTTAATTTTTCCGGCCCATGCAAATTTGTATTTTTATATGCTTTGAGTTATTTTTTACAAATTTTGCTCTTAATCCTAACTTGGCTTTCTCATAAAATATCGAAAATTACTTCTTTAGATAGTAAAAGTTTTAGACGATAAAAAGTAAATTATTTTAAATCGATTTTATTCCTAATTCTAATTTAAATTTCTCCAAAAACTTTAATTTGCATTTTTAGACACTTTGAGTACTTAATTTTTAATCGATTTTACTTTTTTGAACCTTCCAATTTTGTATCCCTACACACTTTGTGTCATTTCTCACCGATTTTGGCCTCACTTTTAGTTAAAAAAAAAACATCAACAATGTTATTTTTAGTTGAAATGGGGCATTTCTAATCAACTCTATTTTGCCCTAATTCTAACCTGATTTTTTTCAAAAACCCCAAATTTGCATTTTCAGACGTCTTGTGCTTAGTTTCAACCCATTTTGTTCCTAATCCTAACTGATCTTTTTCAGAAACTTTTAACTCATATTTTTAGATGTTTGGAGTAATTTTTGGTTATAACCTTAATTTGAGTTTCTCCAAACCACACCCTAATCGTTACCTGAATTTGCCCAAAACCTTTAATTTGCATTTTTGACGCTTTTTTTATTTTTAACCGATTTTTGACATAATCTTAATTTGAATTTTTCCGGCTCCTACAAATTTGTATTTTGATATGCTTTGAGTCATTTTTTACAATTTTTGGTCTTAAGCCTAAGCTGGCTTTCTCATAAAATATCGAACATTACATTTTTAGATAGTAAAAGTTTTAGAAGTTGAAAAGTGAATTATTTTTAATCGATTTTAGTCCTAATTCTAATCTAAATTTCTCCAAAAACTTTAATTTGCAGTTGTAGACATTTTGAGTACTTAACTTTTAATCGATTTTAGTTTTTGAACCTTCCAAATTTTTATTGCTACACATTTTGTGTCATTTTTCACCGATTTTGGTGTTAATTATAGTTAAAACAAAACATCAACATTGTTATTTTTTTTTAACTTTATTTTGCCCTATTTCTAACCTGAATTTTTTCAAAGGCTCCAAATTTGCACCTTTGGACGTCTTGTGCCTTGTTTCAACCCATTTTGTTCCTAATCCTAACCTGATTTTTTTCGGAAACTTTTAATTCATATTCTTAGATGTTTGGAGTAATTTTTGTATATAACCTTAATTTTACCATTGAGTTTCTCCAAACCATACCCTAATCCTTACCTGAATTTGCCCAGAACTTTTAATTTGCATTTTTAACGCTTTTTGTAATTTATAACCGATTTTTGCCATAATCTTAATTTTAGTTTTTCCGGCCCATACAAATTTGTATTTTTATATGCTTTGAGTCATTTTTTACAAATTTTGGTCTTAATCCTAACTTGTCTTTCTCATAAAATATCGAAAATTAAATTTTTAGATAGTAAGAGTTTCAGAAGTTAAAAAGTAAATTATTTTTAATCGATTTTAGTCCTAATTCTAATCTAAATTTCTCCAAAAACTTTAATTTGCATTTTTGGACACATTGAGTACTTAATTTTTAATCGATTTTAGTTTTTTGAACCTTCAAAATTTGTATTTCTACACACTGTGTGTCATTTGCCCCGATTTTGGCTTTAATTATAGTTAAAAAAAAACATCAACATTGTTATTTTTAGTTGAAATGGGGCATTTCTAATCAACTTGATTTTGTCCTAATTCTAACCTGAATTTTTTCAAACACTCCAAATTTGCATTTTCAGACGTCTTGTGCCTGGTTTTAACCCATTTTGTTCCTAATCCTAACCTGATTTTTTTCAGAAACTTTTAATTCACATTTTTAGATGTCTGGAGTAATTTTTGTTTATAACCTTAATTTGATATTCTACAATCGACACTCTAATCCTTACCTGAATTTGCCCAGAGTTCTTAATTAGCATTTTTGACGCTTTGGGTAGTTCTTAACTGACTTTGGCCATAATCTTAATTTCAGTTTTTTCATATTCTCCAAATTTGTATTTTTGCATGCTTTGCGTCACTTTCTTACACATTTTGGATTAATCTTAGCCTGATTTTTTCATAAAATATTGAAATTTATATCTTTTGATAAAGTGGGTCATTTCCAATCGTGTTTAGTCGTAATTCTAACTCAAGTTCTTCTAAAAACTCAAAATTTGCATTTCTAGACACTTTGAGTAGTTCTACCCGATTTTGCACATAATATTAATTTGAATTCCTCAAACCCTCAAAACGTATATTTTCACTTGCTTTGAGTAATTTTTCATGTATTTTGGCATTATTCTCAGCCTGACTTTTTCAAAAAGCATCAAAATTATAATTTTTAAATAAAAATGTAATTTTGAGATATCTGTGGTCCTAATTCTAACTTGAATTTGTCCATAAATTTTAATCTGCATTTAATACGCTTTGAGTGAATTTTAACGGAGATTTGCCGATAATCTTAATTTGATTTTTTCCAAACGTTTCAAATTTGGATTGTTGCACGCTGTGAGTCATTTTTTAGAGATCTTTTAGTAGTGTGGCTTATTTTTTATCGATTTTTATCTATTTTTAAGCATTTTTATACGCCTTATATCAGGTTTTAAACCACTTTGATCTTAATCCTAACCTGAATTTGTACAAAAAATTCTAATTTGCATTTTTGACGCTTTGAGTTGTTTTTAACTGATTTTGCTCATAATCTAAATCTGAATTTTTTCAATTCCTTTAAATTTGTTTTTTGTACATGATTTCAATCATTTTCTACAGATTTTGCCTTTAATTCTAGTCTGACTTTTTTGTCTGAGTTTTCATTTTTAGATAAAATGGTTCAATTTTAACCGATTTTAGTCCTAATATCAAACCGAATTTCTCCAGAGACTCCAAATTTTTATTTCTAGACGCGCTATGTAATTTTTTAACCACTTTTGAACCCAATCCTGACTTGAATTTGCCAAAAAAACTTTTAATCTACATTTTTTGATATAGGTAATGTTAATATGATCTCTTCCAAACCCTTAAATTTGTATTTGTACACACTTTAAGTTAATTTTTTTCCGATTCTGGCTTTAATTTTAGCAAAAAAAACATCAAAATTCTCGTTTTTAATCGACTTCAGTTCTAATTCTAACCTGAATTTCTCCAGAGATTTCAAATTTTCAGTTTTAGGAGCTTTGTCTTAAGTTTTAACCACTTTTGGACGTAATGGTAAGTTAAATTTATACAGAAATTTTTAGTTTGTATTTTTAAATAATTGCTAACTGATTTTGGCTATAATCTTAATTTGATCTTATCCAAATCCTCAAAATTTATTTTTGTACACGCTTTGGGTAATTTTTGACCGATTTTGACTTTAATTCTAGTTTGACTTCCTCACAAGACTTCGAAATTTACGTTTCTAGATAAAGTTGTTCATTTTTAATTCATTTTAGTTCTAATTCTAACCTGGATTTGTCCAAAGACTCCAAATTTGCATTTCTAGACGCCCTATGTAATTTCCTATCCACTTTTGAACCTGAATTTGCTCAGAACTTTTAATTTGTATTTTTTCCGGCCCCTTCAAATTTTTATTTTTATACGCTTTGAGTGATTTTTCACCAATTTTGGACTTAATCCTAGCCTGACTTTCTCATAAAACATCGAATGTTACATTTTTTGATAAAGAGGTTTATTTTTAATCAATTTTAATCCTACAACTAACCTGAACTAACCTGAAATTTTTAAAAAATATCTAAATTTACACTGTGATTTAAACGTTTGGATAGCAGGTGTAGGACAAGAAGCTACTTCACTTTTTTCTTCTCTAATTGAAAAAGCCCTGAGGAAGACCTCAAATAAAGGTCGAAACGTTGGCAATTTCAAAAAAGTGAAGTAGCTTCTTGTCCTACACCTGCTATCCAAACGTTCACATTAATAAATAAAGGACGCTAAGCATAGATGATCTAAATTTACATTTTTAGACTGTTGGAAATGGAGAGGTCTATTCCAAAGAAAACTACAAAAGCAGAAGAACTTACACAAACAATTTTAAAATCTAAGAAAAAGACAGAATAAGAAAACCCTGAAACTGCAAAAGTTTTGTTAAAGAAGCAAAAACCAGCGGAGCCTGAAAAGATAGAGGTCACAGTTTTAGGAAAGAATTCACTCAAACCTGAAGTTGGGGATGTGGTTGAAACAAAAGTGACCATAAAACCAAAAAAAGCAGAAGGCGGGATTATTGATGAACACTAAAATTCATCACTAAAAAAAAAGAAAAAGAAGAACTAAACGTGGAAAAAGAAGAAGCTTTTCCAACGGAGATTATAAAAGAAGTAACTGTTAAAAGAAAAACTCGTGAAAATTCAAGAAAAGAAAGAGGAGTTTTAATTCAAGAACAAACGAAGAAGGTTCTGAAGAACTTCCATCACCATTGGCGAAGAACATAAGAAGATAGATAAAAGAAGCAACTGCGGGGCCCTTAATTTGAGTACATTTATTTGGTTCTGTTTACGATAACCGCTTTTATGTATCCTTTTGAGGACGCTCTTTCTTCATCTAAATAACAAACTTTGTTCACTTTCTAATTTTTAAATTTCAATTCTATTCCAATAATTAATAACTTGCATCGCGGTTTGTGGGATCGGAATAGTTTATGAACCTGAACTAATTGAATAAAGGCGAAAAACTTTCCCAAAACTGAAAACTGCAGCTTTTCAATTTGCATGAAGATAGTTTTTGGAGGGTGCCGAAGGGATAGGAGTGCCATGGCCCTAATATCCATGCAAAACAAGCCCGAATAACCAATTATTATGCTATTTCGTAGCGCCCCGGTTCGACTCGATGCAAATTTTACGGATTAAGATTTAATCTTGATAAATTTGTGTAAAGTATTGTTTCATACGTTTGTCGCCTATTTAGAGATTCGGCAATTTGCATAGAGCACAATAGAGCTCGAGAATTAATTGGGAACAGCGGGGAGACATCCCGGTATGTGCTAGACAGATACTTTCTGTGTGTGCCTATTATGTACACGTTTTAATAGCAATTTAAATTTTAATAGCTTCTACTTACATATATTTAATGTGCATCTAGATATAATCAAAAAGCGGTGCGACTCAAACATATAGAGCCATTCCAGAACGGCAGAGCAGACATTCAAGCGTAATTTCGTTGTGTGTGAGTTCCAATGTTTGTAATTGAATCATCTACTATTTGTATACAGACTGTAAACACACAGCTTTTAAACAGAGTTTTATAACTGAAAACCATTTAGCACCTCGTTAAACTATCAGTATTTTCAGAACAATGCGTCGTTTGGCTCCACATTAAACATTCTTGTAAATGCTGCTTTGATAATGATGGAGCATTGAACTTAAAAAGGTTAATCAGCTAATAATTCCCGATTTTAGATGAAAATCGTTTGTGCTTTAATCAGCCTCAAAGACCCGCAAGTATAATCTACAAGGTGTCGATTTAATCGAACTTAGTTATATGAAAAGTAGCTTAAAGGCTTAAGCCGCTTAAATGTCATCAGAAATTACACAAAAAAAGTGAAATAACATTTTCTTTTGTATTTTCTCGAGGACGAGTCAATTTCTGATTAGAGAAGTTACCTAAGCTACTGGTCAAATGACGTCTTATAGTGATAAAGCCCGTTTCGGGTTCACACAGAGATTCGGGCCGAAGCGGCAACGCCGAGCGCCGACCGCGACCCCGTGAACCCATCTACAATAAACGAGAACCGGGAACAGTCGCCTCCGTTCTCGAAAGTACGAGAGTGTGTTCAGGCCGGGTATATAAACCAGCGAGCCGCGCGAGATGGGACCGAATGGATAATGCGGTGTAGTAAATAAGCGAAATAAGCGAACAGTGCGAATTGTTAGTAGAGAGTAATTGTGTTTTAATCGTGTTGTAATAGTTGAAAGTAAATAAAAGTGTGTACTTAATTGACGATAAATTATTGGAGCCCGTATCCCGTAACAATATGCATATTTGTTGAAATTAATATTAGTGGTAATTGATATGATGATGAGTGTTATGTACTAAGTGAAAATAAAAAATTGCTTGTAGAATAATTTGTTGGAACATCCTATACTATCCAAAATAAAAATGAACGCCTTTTTTATCACAACACTTTTAGAATTAATCAAAAATCTCAATTGGAACTAAAAATATAAAACTAAATTTATTTTAGGACGCTCTACAATCTAAAACAGAAATCCATGCCCTGTTTAACATAAAGCTACCAGAAACAATGAATAAAATCGTTTAGTTATGATTTATATGGAAAAAATAAAAATTTGCATGTTAAGCGTATGTAGCCTCTCGAACTGGTCCGATAACCTAAATTTGGAGAACAAAATCTTGCAATGAGGCCTTAACAGTCTATATTCGTAACAACAGCTAATAAAGTAGAAAAGTTAGGTTACACCTTAAACGTATTTATAAAGGTCCTTCTGTAATAGTAACTGAGCAAGTGTGGTAAATGAGCTACACATTTTGCAGTTTTTTTTATTTCTTTTTTTTCGAAAATCATGAAAAACAGCTTTGTTCTAACAGCTCTATCTCATAGTCCTCAATGTCCTGTTTTTAAATTGTATCCTGCATATCGAAAAGTCGTACCATTTTTAAGATAAAAACGAAAATGCGAAATTTAAAAAAAATTCAAATGGGGGACTGTCGAGAAAGTTTTCGGCCAAAATCGATGGTCACCGATTTTGTTTAAAATGAGGGGATGAAAGTATGTAATAAAAAAATTAAACAATAAAAAATTTAAATTTTTGTTAGATTCCTTCCCTTTCAAAATGGCTCCAGAAGTTAATTTTTCCACTATTTTACAGATATTCTTAAAGTTGTGCCCAAATATCTCCGAAACTGAAGATGGTATAACGATATTATTAACAACAATCGACGGACCATTCATGACCACAAAAAAACTAGCTCATCAAGTCATTCCAAATTTTTTTTTTTGGCATAATAATTGATCAAAATGACATATTACGCAATCTTGATACAATTTTATCAGTTTTCACGTCCGACTGTTATATAACTAAGCAAAACGGTATAAACGTTTTGAACAGTTTTTGAAAAGAACCATTTTGCTATAAAATGAAAAAACTGACTCTACGTTTATTAATATGAAACTTGAAGTGCCTCCATTAAAGTTATTTTGCTAGTCATATTGTTTGGATGTATGCGATTTATAAAGCAATAATTGTAATATAAGAGAATGACGTACCTAAAAAGTTGGAACGTCGGAAATATTTAGTTTCGACATCCTATTGCAACTTGCATTTATAACAGTTTTTGAGTAGTGGCAAAAAACTAGATTTTTTTTTTAGACTTTGAAATTGCTCTATCTTAGTTCGTAAGCAAGCCGCACACCAAGTTTTAGCTTCCTAGCTCCAGCTGTTCCAGAGATATTGGCATAATCCACTTTTTCCATTCGATTATCAACTCGTTCACTCGATCACACCAAATAAACATTCACAAAACAAGTTACGATAGGCTACGATGGGTAAGATAGCTATGTCAGTTATCTTACTATTTACAGTCACTTAGCTACCACAGTTGAACCATGCACCATAAAAGGTATTCTAAATGATACAGTAACTCAGCTATCGTAAGTGTGATAGCTTGTCAGCTACATTAATAGTATCTTGAATATAACTTTATTTAGTATACATTTTCCCTTATAAAATGTGTTGGGTTCTCTATTGGAAAACGTACAAACGTCTGATGATGATAATGGATGAACAGTTGAAATGTCGTACTGCGGCTTGTAGCCAATCTTTTAAGTAAGCTACATACCAAATATCAGTTTTTCTTCTTGGTTTCCAACATATCGCTGTTTAATCACTTTAGTCATGGCGGCCATTTTGATGGTACCTCTAGGTTACATTCCTCTATTCGAGTTGAGTAGATAGGCAGCAACAGAACGAGCGCAATTTGGCACTTTTTTACATGTAAATCTCCATAAGAAAATCTATGATCCATTCTGCACTTTTTATACCCCCGTCATTTTAACTTTCCAGTGTAGTTCATCTTATTATTGGTAATAAGTTTCTAGAATAATTTATTGATCATTTGATACTTAGCATCTTGCAAATTTCTGTATTTTTTTGTTTTTAGGTTAATACTCATTCTAGGTATGCTTACTATAGCTATAGCCTGGCTATTAGCTTTGCAATTTTTTTGCACCCCGCGTCGAGAAAGTACACAATGGACCTCAGATTTTCTTATCGAGATTTACATGAAAAAAAGAGTCAAATTGCTCTCGTTCTATTGCTGCCTATCTATTGATGATATCGGTCAGGGAAACGTCTTTGATGCAGGTCAATCGGAATTTCGGAAAGTGTTTTTGACTGTCTGTTTGACATATCACTGTTTAATCACTTTGGTAATGGCGGCCATTTTGATAGTATTTTTAGGTTAGATTCTTACATTCGAGTTGCAACTCTATATCGGTCAGGAAAAGGTCTTTGATCGAGGTCAATCGGAATTTCGGAACGTGCTTTTGACACTAATCCCGACATGAAATTTTTCATACCAATTTCAGCTTTCCAACTTTAACCGTATCACTGTTTAATCACTTTGGTCATGGCGGCCATTTTTAGCTTACATTCTTATACTCGAGTTGCAACTCTGTATTGGTCAGGAAAAGGTCTTTGAATTATGTCAATCGGATTTTCGGAACGTGATTTTGATAGACACGAAATTTTTCATACCAATTTCAGCTTTCTAACTTTAATCATATCCCTGTTTAATCACATTGGTCATGGCGGCCATTTTGATGGTATTTTTGGGTTAGATTTTTATATTCGAGTTACAACTCTATATCGGTCAGGAAAAGGTTATCGATCTGGGTCAATCGGAATTTCTGAACGTGTTTTTGACACTAATCCCGACACGAAATTTTTCATACCAATTTCAGCTTTCTAACTTTAATCATATTACTTGTGACGCTTTTATTTATTTAAATTAATATATAGGATTATTGGGATTAATTGATTAACACTGGTTTGCTAATTGGAATTTCCGGGACGAACTATCAGAAAAACGTTACCAAATACTTTACTTAAAAGAGCACAGGAGGTGAGTAGCAAGTAATTGTGCAAGAACACTGATGGGCCGCTAACTTCAGTGAAGACGGGGTGGATTCTATACTTTATGTGTATAAATATTTATATCCCAATAGGCGCCACGTGATTTCCGGAACACCAGGTCCTGAGAAGGCTGTTGCGCAATAGAGGTATACCAATCACGAAATATAACTCTCTTTTACTAACACTCTCCTAACTACCCTGATAGAAATTAACTTCACTAAAAATTAAAGAGATTATGAATTCAAATCAATCAACAAATTACCTGTATCAAGAACTGTGCTGTGTCAGTAAATAGCCGCAAGAAAATAAATGCAAAACAGTTGAGGAAAAATAACAGTTTGTATTGAGCGTGGACTTCACAAATCAATTCAAAGTATGTTCAAAATTTACAAGAAATAATCAGTTAAGGTTCTGTATAATATGGTGAAGGAATGGTTAATGAACAAATATGGGGATATCAATAATCAGTTAAAATTATCGCTGACAAACGCACGAATTATGGCCATAAAACGCTTACAGGTAGTTTCCGCAGATTACCAGCTAACGATGTAAGGCTAGATTAAATTGATCACTGAATATACCCGTACGAATTAAACTAACTACAATTGTCCGAGAAGCGGTGATACGTTAAAGCAAACAAAAAAATAATAAGTGAGGAAGCACGGGCCCTCAATATTTTCCCTCAAAAGTGACACAATCACACAACAGTACTACAATAAAGTGCGTCACTGTACAGGCGTAATGCTGTCCAGGGCCTAACAAATTTTGCCAGGTATAAATGATAAAAAAAGGTATCTACAGCAATTTACTCGGTGAAGCAGATAACGAAAAATTAAGAAAACAACTACTGAATGAATTTACAACAACGCTAATAAAATCAATTACTTGGGTGCTTGGTCACGAGAAACTACTACTTTAAATAAATATTTTGACGGCAAAAAAAAATAGTAATAACGGAGTAATATCGACTATAAAGAAAATCGGAAAGCTCTCACTCTGATCCACTCTAAGTGATGGGGTTGGTCACTGAAGAGGAGCCATCTGGTAGGGCTCTACTCTAGAAGATCCAGATGGAGCTGCCGGGACTTCACCAGACACTCAGTCAGCCAGAGAGTTGACCAAAGCGGGGACGAAATGCGGACGTCGCAAGAAAAAACGGGCGTCTCCAAAAACACACGTGGGCGTCGGAAAAACGTGGTCGTGGGAAAAATATGTGCGCCAAAAAAGAGACGTGCGCCGTAAAATTAAAAACCCCTGCAAGGTTGGAAAACGGGGCGAGGTGACAATGTGGTCGGCGTGGACTGTTCTATCCCTCCATGAGGTTAAGGCACCGCAACGAAAATCGGCAATGATCCTCCACACGAGGATCCGAAAAATTTCAAAAAGCGGCTACCTATTCAGCAAATGTCCTGATCTCGATCCTCCGAAGAGTATTTTGGATGAAATCCACTAGAAAATGATCACTAGGACACGTGCAGTCCTTGGCCAGCACAACGGGACCCTGATTTACGCACCAAAAACCAGAGCCAAAAGCCCCAAACTGGTTCCCCGTTCTTATTTATATAAAACGGTTGACCTTCAAAAGAACCCTTTACCAGGATGCCAAAATTACCATACATGAATATGGAGCTCTAAAAACTCGATGACGTCATGTGGTAAAGGCAAAACTAAACAACTGAGAATGGTCCAGAAAATAATGCAGAACAACCTGATGGATTGCATAACCAACATTGACGAGTCGGCCCAACTTCACAGAACGGCAAATCAATTCTCAAGGAAACAAAAGCACTGAATAATGATCTTTTATTATTTAATCACCATGAGCATGCCAGGTGACGTCACGAATTTTGTCCCATGGAAAGTGCAGCGGAAAAGTGTCACTCGGCAACGCCGGTTGCCGGTTGCTGGCAAAACTTAGCCGGTTAGCGCAAATCAGCCGATCTTGACAGACAGGTGAAACTGACATTGACATGGAAAACCCCGAAAAATTGACTTTTAACGTCAAGTGTTGTAAAAAGTAAACACTGAAAAATAAGTTAGAAATTCAGCAAAACTTAACTAAAAAGGCAGAAAACCCATAGAAACGATATAAATATACATTCCCCAAATAATCAGCCATCGTAATACCTTCATTTCCATATCCTCCATACCCAGGGAAATAACAATAATTATGTAGGTAAACGGCAAACATGACCCCAAAACGGCAAGATTACTGAACTGGAATTTCAGGTAGGGCGATAATATCAGGTTCTGCAAAAATACAGGTCAATGCAGGTCCATCAGCATTTTCCCCAATTCAGAAAAGTAGATTCAGGCATCATGAAATGGAACTTAATATTAACCAAAACAATCTCAGTATGTGGAAGCATTTACACTAAGCCTAAAGCTTAAAAGATTTGAAATTACCGAACAGGTCATGAAAGAGGACCTCTGATATAAGTTTGAAAATCCAGGATAGCCCATACAAGGTAAGTGCTCAAATTTACACCGTTACATACTGTTTAATCACTTTGGCCATCGCGGCCATTTTGGTGGTATTTTTAGGTTAGATTCTTATATTCGAGTTACAACTCTATATCGGTCAGGAAAAGGTCTTTGATCTAGGTCAATCGGAACTTCGGAACGTTCTTTTGACACTAATCCCGACACGAAATTTTTCATACCAATTTCAGCTTTCTAACTTTAACTATATCACTGTTTAATCACTTTGGTCATGGCGGCCATTTTGATGGTATTTTAGGTTAAATTCTTATATTCGAGTTACAACTCTATATCGGTCAGGAAAAGGTTATCGATCTGGTTCAATCGGAATTTCTGAACGTGCTTTTGACACTAATCCCGACACAAAATTTTTCATACCAATTTCAGCTTTCCAACTTTAGCCGTATCACTGTTTAATCACTTTGGTCATGGCGGCCATTTTTAGCTTACATTCTTATACTCGAGTTGCAACTCTGTATCGGTCAGGAAAAGGTCTTTGAACTAGGTCAATCGGATTTTCGGAACGTGATTTTGATATTATATCTGACACGAAATTTTTCATACCAATTTCAGCTTTCTAACTTTAATCATATCACTGTTTAATCACTTTGGTCATGACGGCCATTTTGGTGGTATTTTTAGGTTAGATTCTTATATTCGAGTTACAACTCTATATCGGTCAGGAAAAGGTCTTTGATCTAGGTCAATCGGAACTTCGGAACGTTCTTTTGACACTAATCCCGACACGAAATTTTTCATACCAATTTCAGCTTTCTAACTTTAACTATATCACTGTTTAATCACTTTGGTCATGGCGGCCATTTTGATGATATTTTTAGGTTAGATTCTTATATTCGAGTTACAACTCTATATCGGTCAGGAAAAGGTTATCGATCTGGGTCAATCGGAATTTCTGAACGTGCTTTTGACAATAATCCAGACACGAAATTTTTCATACCAATTTCAGCTTTCCAACTTTAGCCGTATCACTGTTTAATCACTTTGGTCATGGCGGCCATTTTTAGCTTACATTCTTATACTCGAGTTGCAACTCTGTATCGGTCAGGAAAAGGTCTTTGAACTAGGTCAATCGGATTTTCGGAACGTGATTTTGATATTATATCTGACACGAAATTTTTCATACCAATTTCAGCTTTCTAACTTTAATCATATCACTGTTTAATCACTTTGGTCATGGCGGCCATTTTGGTGGTATTTTTAGGTTAGATTCTCATATTCGAGTTACAACTCTATATCGGTCAGGAAAAGGTCTTTGATCTAGGTCAATCGGAACTTCGGAACGTTCTTTTGACACTAATCGCGACACGAAATTTTTCATACCAATTTCAGCTTTCTAACTTTAACTATATCACTGTTTAATCACTTTGGTCATGGCGGCCATTTTGATGATATTTTTAGGTTAGATTCTTATATTCGAGTTACAACTCTATATCGGTCAGGAAAAGGTTATCGATCTGGGTCAATCGGAATTTCTGAACGTGCTTTTGACAATAATCCAGACACGAAATTTTTCATACCAATTTCAGCTTTCTAACTTTAATCATATCACTGTTTAATCGCTTTGGTCATGGCGGCCATTTTGGTGGTATTTTTAGGTTAAATTCTTATATTCGAGTTACAACTCTATATCGGTCAGGAAAAGGTTATCGATCTGGGTCAATCGGAATTTCTGAACGTGTTTTTGACACTAATCCCGACACGAAATTTTTCATACCAATTTCAGCTTTCTAACTTAATCATATCACTGTTTAATCACTTTGGTCATGGCGGCCATTTTGATGGTATTTTTAGGTTAGATTCTTATATTAGAGTTACAGCTCTATATCGGTCACGAAAAGGTCTTTGATCTAGGTCAATCGGAATTTCGGAATGTGCTTTTGACACTAGTCCCGACACGAAATTTTTCATATCAATTTCAGCTTTCTAACTTTAATCATAACACTGTTTAATCACATTGATCATGGCGGTCATTTTGACGGTATTTTTAGGTTAGAGTCTTGTACTCGAGTTACAACTCTACATCGGTCAGGAAAAGTTCTTTGATCTAGGTCAATCGGAATTTCGGAATATGCAATTTCAGTTATCCAACTTTAATCATATCACTGTTTAATCACATTGGTCATGGCGGCCATTTTGATGATATATTTAGGTTAGATTCTTATATTCGAGTTACAACTCTAAATCGGTCAGGAAAAGATCTGTGATCGAGGTCAATCGAAATTTCGGAACGTGCTTTTGACACTAAGCCCGACACGAAATTTTTCATACCAATTTCAGCTTTCTAACTTTAATCATATCACTGTTTAATCACTTTGGTCATGGCGGCCATTTTGGTGGTATTTTTAGGTTAGATTCTTATATTCGAGTTACAACTCTATATCGGTCAGGAAAAGGTTATAGCTCTGGGTCAATCGGAATTTCTGAACGTGCTTTTGACACTAATCCCGACACGAAATTTTTCATACCAATTTCAGCTTTCTAACTTTAATCATATCACTGTTTAATCACTTTGGTCATGGCGGCCATTTTGGTGGTATTTTTGGTTAGATTCTTATATTCGAGTTACAACTCTATATCGGTCAGGAAAAGGTTATCGCTCTGGGTCAATCGGAATTTCTGAACGTGCTTTTGACACTAATCCCGACACGAAATTTTTCATACCAATTTCAGCTTTCTAACTTTAATCATAACACTGTTTAGTCATTTTGGTCATGGCGGCCATTTTGGCGGTATTTTAGGTTAGATTCTTATATTCGAGTTACAACTCTATATCGGTCAGGAAAAGGTTATCGCTCTGGGTCAATCGGAATTTCTGAACGTGCTTTTGACACTAATCCCGACACGAAATTTTTCATACCAATTTCAGCTTTCTAACTTTAATCATATCACTGTTTAATCATTTTGGTCATGGCGGCCATTTTGGTGGTATTTTAGGTTGGATTCTTATATTCGAGTTACAACTCTAAATCGGTCAAGAAAAGGTCTTTGATCGAGGTCAATCGGAATTTCTGAACGTGCTTTTGACACTAATCCCGACACGAAATTTTTCATACCAATTTCAGCTTTCTAACTTTAACTATATCACTGTTTAATCACTTTGGTCATGGCGGCCATTTTGATGGTATTTTTAGGTTAGATTCTTACATTCGAGTTACAACTCTATATCGGTCAGGAAAAGGTCTTTGATCTAGGTCATCCGGAATTTCGGAATATGTAATTTCAGTTTTCTAATTTTAATCATATCACTGTTTAATCACATTGGTCATGGCAGCCATTTTGATGGTATTTTTAGGTTAGATTCTTACATTCGAGTTACAACTCTAAATCGGTCAGGAAAAGGTCTTTTATCGAGGTCAATCGGAATTTCGGAACGTGCTTTCGACACTAATCCCGACATGAAATTTTTCATACCAATTTCAGCTTTCCAACTTTAACCGTATCATTGTTTAATCACTTTGGCCATGGCGGCCATTTTTAGCTTACATTCTTATACTCGAGTTGCAACTCTGTATCGGTCAGGAAAAGGTCTTTGAACTAGGTCAATCGGATTTTCGGAACGTGATTTTGATATTAATCCTGACACGAAATTTTTCATACCAATTTCAGCTTTCTAACTTTAATCATATCACTGTTTAATCACTTTGGTCATGGCGGCCATTTTGATGGTATTTTTAGGTTAAATTCTTATATTCGAGTTACAACTCTATATCGGTCAGGAAAAGGTTATCGATCTGGGTCAATCGGAATTTCTGAACGTGTTTTTCACACTAATCCCGACACGAAATTTTTCATACCAATTTCAGCTTTCTAACTTTAATCATATCACTGTTTAATCACTTTGGCCATGGCGGCCATTTTGGTGGTATTTTTAGGTTAGATTCTTATATTCGAGTTACAACTCTATATCGGTCAGGAAAAGGTCTTTGATCTAGGTTAATCGGAACTTCGAAACGTTCTTTTGACACTAATCCCGACACGAAATTTTTCATACCAATTTCAGCTTTCTAACTTTAACTATATCACTGTTTAATCACTTTGGTCATGGCGGCCATTTTGATGGTATTTTTAGGTTAAATTCTTATATTCGAGTTACAACTCTATATCGGCCAGGAAAAGGTTATCGATCTGGGTCAATCGGAATTTCTGAACGTGCTTTTGACACTAATCCCGACACGAAATTTTTCATACCAATTTCAGCTTTCCAACTTTAACCGTATCACTGTTTAATCACTTTGGTCATGGCGGCTATTTTTAGCTTACATTCTTATACTCGAGTTGCAACTCTGTATCGGTCAGGAAAACGTCTTTGAACTAGGTCAATCGGATTTTCGGAACGTTCTTTTGACACTAATCCCGACACGAAATTTTTCATACCAATTTCAGCTTTCTAACTTTAATCATATCACTGTTTAATCACTTTGGTCATGGCGGCCATTTTGGTGGTATTTTTAGGTTAGATTTTTATATTCGAGTTACAACTCTATATCGGTCAGGAAAAGGTTATCGTTGTGGGTCAATCGGAACTTCGGAACGTGCTTTTGACACTAATCCCGACACGAAATTTTTCATACCAATTTCAGCTTTCGAACTTTAACCATAGCACTGTTTCATCACTTTGGTCATGGCGGCCATTTTGATGGTATTTTTGGTTTAGATTTTTACATTCGAGTTACAACTCTATATCGGTCAGGAAAAGGTCTTTGTTCTAGGTCAATCGGAACTTCGGAACGTGCTTTTGACACTAATCCCGACACGAAATTTTTCATACCAATTTCAGCTTTCGAACTTTAATCAATCACTGGTTAATCACTTTGGTCATGGCGGCCATTTTGGTGGTATCTTTAGGTTAGATTCTTATATTTGAGTTACAACTCTATTTCGGTCAGGAAAAGGTTATCGTTCTGGGTCAATCGGAATTTCTAAACGTGCTTTTGACACTAATCCCGACACGAAATTTTTCATACCAATTTCAGCTTTCTAACTTTAATCATATCACTGTTTGATCACTTTGGTCATGGCGGCCATTTTGATGGTATTTTTAGCTTACATTCTTATATTCGAGTTACAACTCTACATCGGTCAGAGAAAGGTCTATGATCTAGTAGGTCACTCGGAACCTGCTTTTGACACTAATCCCGACACGAAATTTTTCATTCCATTTTCAGCTTTCTAACTTTAATCATATCACTGTTTAATCATTTTGGTCATGGCGGCCATTTTGGTGGTATTTTTAGGTTAGATTCTTATATTCGAGTTGTAGCTCTATATCAGTCAGGAAAAGGTCTTTGATCTAGATCAATTGGAATTTCCAAACGTGCTTTCGACATTAATACCGACTCTAAATTTTCCATACCAATTTCATGATAATAATATTTTCATGTAAATAATAATAATTTCATGTAAAAAAGTATACCCGAATTGGAAAAAATGAGATATATGAAAAATTTGTAGCGCACTCGGTATAAGAGCTAGACCAAAACTGCGTTTTTTTTTCCACCCAGCTCTTTTAATTACGTAACTGCAAACCGCAAGACCCAAAGTCCGACCGCGCTTTAGTTTTCGTAAAAATGCGAGAAAATTACGTAAAATTTTTTACACTTTTTCGTGTTTTTTTTGTTACCTACTGTATATCAATGTGACATTTTTGGCGGGATAAGACTAAAAATGCCCAGGTAGATGCCATTTTTGCTGGAATATCCAAACAAGGACACGAAGTAAAAAAAAATAGTTTCTATGCATTTGTATTTTTTTATTATTCTTTTAAATAACACTAAAATTATTATTTATAATAGTAATTTCAACAAACACGCATTCGATTTTGTTTTACTGAAAAACAGAGCAACTTTTTTCAAAATGTTTTTGGTTGAAACGTTCAGTCGAACGAAATTTCTAGAGAATAACTTCTGAACAGGAATTTTTTTTCTGCTTTTAACGCTTTTTAAAAAAATGGGCTATAGCACCATGGAAATTTGTCATATTACCACTTACAAAAAACCTCCCAAAAATCAAAAACATCAGTTGACTCGTCCTCGAGAAGCACTAATATAACTAAACTCAGTTAAATTGGTCTATTTTGTCTTCAAGAAGATGTGATTAAAAGCGTTGAATCCGGACACCCTGTATAAAATTAAAAAAATAATAGTCCATTATCTATTAATAACAACCTCCACATTTCGCGTGTTCTGATATAAAAATGGGTCGAGAGGAGTTATTTTAATTTGCTTTTGAAATTATTTTCCGGCTTCGAAAACAAAATGCAAGTGGTAAACAAGCCGGAAATTAAAAATAAAACTCCAATTCCCGGCGCAAAGCAAAACCAAACTGTAAATTTAATGCCTCATTGGAACGGGATTTAATTTTATGCATACATACCCTTTAGTTTCATTACTCTCTGCATTGCAATCCCACGGACTTAAGCGCATTTTACATGCATTTTAAACAGTTTTTGTCGCCAGGGGGGGGGGGGGGGGGGGAGAATCGTGCGTGAATGAAACGTTTATACAGGGTGTTTCTCTCCAAAAGAGTAAGACAGAAAAAATAGTAGATAATTGAATCTGTCACTGCAAAGTTAATAGGGGTATATGGTACCATGCCTACATATTTTAGTTGATTATTTAATAAAAAAAAAAAAATAAACAAATTGTTAACTTAGAAATTGCTTATTTCTCTTTTATTTTTATACCGTTTTAAAGTTTTTTCTTGAAGAAACTATGCCTTATAATAAGCTGACGTATTTACTGAAAAAAAATTTACGGAATAAAAGAAACTTTGAAATTATGAAAAAAAAAATTCAGGACTATTTAAAAAAAGTTAATTTTATACTGGTATTTCGGCTCATAAGCGTCACGTAAAGCTAAACGAGAATATGTGATATCAGAGAGATTAAAGAATAATAAAACTTTATATTTTAAACATTTTTTGTGTCGTCAATAGTTTTCACAATAGAAGAGATTTAAATTTCTAACAATCCACTCAATATGTGGCAACACCGTAAAGATTTTCCCAAAAGGCTCTATGAAAGGCAATTTTCTGCTAATCTTATTGACCCAGTTCAACCCGTTTCAAAAATAGCAATCCTGCACGCACTTAATAAAGACACCCTGTATATAATACTTATTTTTGTGGAAATTTATGTTCATCAGTGGTTCAAGTTCAGAGTTCGAAACTATAATAGGCATTTATGTGTCAAGGGCATAAACATGATAAAGGGTGTTAATGCGCGGGTGCATACAAACTTTTATGCCCCAACAGTTCATATTATTGTTTCGTCATTAAATTATTATTAAAAAAAATCTAAAATGTATCTCTTTTATGCCCGCGCGGGCTATAAAATGCACTTTAAGCCCTGGCGGGTGCAAGAGTTTACATTTACGTATTTGCTAACTAAACCATAACAACACAATAATGAACAGGTAGGTTATAGTATACTTTTATAAACGTTCTAATAGTAAAATATTTTTTGATTTCCTTTTTGTAAAAATAAAAAAAACTTTTCTTCTCGCCAAGAGACTTCTTTTCACTAACCCAAACATTAAGCATCTGTTAAACATCCACTAATTTTGGTCAAAATTCTATCATTTAAAGGACACAAATTTGCCATTTTTAGCGAGTAAAGACATTTTTGATCCAAAAGATCCTCTTTTCTAATTCATTGTTTCGATTTTTTTTGCAAAATCAAAAAAATAAATCGAAAAAACTTTGTGAAGACTTGATAGATACAAGGTTGCGCTTTTTTCAGCAAATAAAGTCATTTTTGATCCAAAAATAAAAATTTTTTGGGACAATATTATTATCTTTTTCCCTATTAATTTTTTTCAATATTTTTGCGTGTGTAAAGTGAAAAAAGATAAATTATCAAAATGACTTCTTGAAGGCTTAAAGGACACAAATTTGCGCTTTTAGCGAATAAAGATAATTTTGATTTACAACTTAAAAGTTTTCGGAACATCGTTCTTTCCTCTTGTCTATTCAATTTTTTGTATTATTTTTTATTTGCAAATGCAAAAAAATAAATTATTAATAATTATTAAAAAAAACTTCGTGAGGACTTGAAAGACACAATTTTGTGTTTTTTTAGCAAATAAAGACAGTTTTGATCCAAAAAAAAAACTTTTGTGTGAGAATATTTTTTCTATTTCATTTTTTCTTTATTTTTTTATTTGCAAATGCAGAAAAATAAAATTTCATAAAACTTCGTAAATACTTGGATACAAATGTATGCATTTTTTAGCGAATAAAGACAATTTTTATCGAAAAGTTAGAATTTGTTGAGACAATATTTTTCTTATTTCTCACTTAATTTTTTAGATTTGCAAATGGAACTGAAGGACACAAATTTGCGCTTTTTTTGGCGAATAAAGACATTTTTGACCCACAACTCAAGATTTTTTGGAAAAAAAGTGTTTTCTTCTTTTCTTCTTATTATGTTCGATTTCGTTTATTAGCAAATGCAAAAAAATGTATTATCGAAAAAAGAGTTGCAAGCCACACATTTGCGCTTTCTTTGCGAATAAACACATTTTTGATCAAAAAATAAAATTTTTTGGAAAAATATCTTTTTCTCTTTTCTATTTTATTTTCACGATTTTTTCATATGGATATTCAAAAAAAAATAACTCTTTACTTATACTTTTTTCACTCAAAAATTATAATTTTTTTTGCAATATTACTTTTCTCGGTTTAATTTTTTCGATGTTTTTTTTTAATTGTTTTTTTTGTTTAATGTGTTTAATGTTTAATTGTAAAAAATTAAATTCTTACCAAAAGAAATTTCGTACAGATTTGAAGCACACAAATTTGCGTTTTTTTACAGAATAGACCGTTCTGACATAAAAATTAAAACTTTTGAATGTTTATTTTTAGTTTTTATTAACGAAAACATGAAAAAAAACATAAGTTAATTTTTGTTCATTACTATAAGTGTAATTATTACAACATTATCTATTAAATTGTTTTTATCTATTAAGTAATGTTTTTATTTTGCCCTTATGGGGAATAGTTTTGTCTTCATCATCTGTCGATTGTATTAGATTTTTATTGTATCTATGAAATGTTTCACTATGTAGCTGTATGCTAAATAAATGCTATTATTAATATTATTAAAGAATTCAATTAGATTTAACAATGTCATTTTAAAGATTTTGCAATAACAAAGGAATTTCGAATTTTTCACTTTTCTAGTTTATAGCATCAAGAAAGTTTGTGACGATATTTTCTTTATTTATTTTTATTTAATTTTTTAGTTTTTTTTATTTGCAAATGCAAAAAATTAAATTATCAAAATACTTCAAAGATACAAATGAGTGCATTTTTTAGCGAATAAAGACTTTTTTATCCAAAAATTGGTAATTTTTGAGACAATATTTTTTTCTAATCTACCATTAAATTTTTCCGATTTTTTTGCAAGTGCAAAAAAATAAATTAGGAAAAAACTTCAAGAAGACCTGAAGGACCAAAATTTGCGATCTTTTACCGACATTTTTCATCCACAACTCAAAATATTTTGGAAAAACATTTTTTCCTCTTTTCTTTTTAACATGTTCGACTTTGTTTATATGCAAATGCAAAAAAAAGTATTATCAAAAAAACCTTCGTAGAGAGTTGCAAGACACCAATTTGCTCTTGTTTTGCGAATAAAGACATTTTTGATCAAAAAATAATTTTTTTTTTGAAACATAGCTTTTACTCTTTTCTATTTCATTTTTTCGATCTTTTTCATATGGAAATGCAAAAAAATAACTTATCAAAAAAACATACTAAACACTTGAAAGAGTCCAATTTCCGGTAATTTTAGCGAATAAACACATTTTTAACTCAAAAATTATAATTTTTTGTGCAATATTACTTTTCTGGGTTTAATTTTTTCAATGGTTTTTATTTGTAAAATTGTAAATGTAAAAAATTAAACTATTATCTAAAGAAACTTCGTACAGATTTGAGGCACAAAAATTTGCGTTTTTTTACAGAATCAAGACAGTTTTGACACAAAAATTAAAACTTTTGAATGTTTTTTTTTAATGTTTATTAATAAAAAAATAAAAAGTTAATTTTTGTTCATTACTATTAGCGTAATTATTACAACTTTATCTATTGAAGAATTCATTTAGATCTAACAATTTCAATTTAAAGATTTTTCAAAAACAGGAAGTGTCGAGTTTTTCTAGATTCTAGCAATAAGAAAGTTTGTGGCAAATTTTTTTTAATTTTTTTTGTTTTTTTTTATTTGCAAATGCAAAAAATAAATCATCAATAAACTTCGTAAATACTTAAACTATACAAATGTATGCATTTTTTAGCGAATAAAGACATTTTTTTTTCCAAAAATTAGAATTTTTGAGACAATATTTTTCTTATTTTTCATTTAATATTTTCGAAAGTGCAAAAAAATAAATTAGGAAAAAATTTAAAGACCTGAAGGTCACAAATTTGCAAATTGCATTTTTTAGCGAATAAAAACATTTTTCATTCACAACTCACAATTTTTTGGAAAAATAATGTTCCCTCTTTTCTTTTTAATATGTTCGAGTTTGTTTATTTGCAAATGCAAAAAATATATTATCAAAAAAACCTTCCTAAAGGCCTGCAGGACACAATTTTGCGTTTTTTTAGCGAATAAAGATTTTTTTGATTTACAACTTGCTTTTGGGACGTCATTTTTTCCTCTATTCCTATTTAATTTTTTCGATTATTTTTTATTTGCGAATGCTAAAAAATAAATTAAAACTTCGTGAGGATATGAAAGTCACAAATTTGTGCTTTTTTAGCAAATAAAGACAGTTTTGGTCCCAAATAAAAATTTTGTGTGACAATATTTTTTCCATTTTATTTTTTCGTTTGTTTTTTTACTTGCAAATGCAAAAAAATAAATTATCAAAAAACTTCGTAAATACTTGAATAATACAAATGTATACATTTTTTAGCGAATAAAGACATTTTTGATGCACAACTCAAAATTTTTTTGAAAAACATTTGTTTATTCTTTTTTTTAATATTATGTTGTTCGATATTGTTTATTTGCAAACGCAAAAAAATATATTATCAAAAGAACCTTCGTAAAGACTTGCAGGACATAAATTTGCGCTTTTTTGCGAATAAAGATATATTTGATCCATAAATAATTTTTTTTTTTGAAAAATATTTTTTTCTATTTTCTATTTCATTATTTCGTTTTTTTTTCATATGGAAATGCAAAATAAAATTATCAAAAAAACTTCATGAAAACTTGAAAGATACATGTTTGCTCTTTTCTTTAGCAAATAAAGTAATTTTTGATTCAAAAATTTTTTAGGGCAATTTTATTTTCTTTTCCTCTATTAATTTTTTTTATATTTTTGCAAGTGAAAAAAGGTGTATTATCAAAATAACTTCTTGAGTGCTTAAAGACACAAATTTTCGGATTTGTAGCGAATAAAGATATTTTTGATTTACAACTTAAAAATTTTTTTTTCTGTTTAATTTTTTCAATTTTTTTTATTTATAAGTGCAAAAAATTAATTATTAAAAAAAACTTCGTGAAGATTTGAAACACACAAATTTGTGTTTTTTTTAGCGAATAATGACAGTTTTGATCCAAAAATAAAAATTTTGTAACAATATTTTTTTGATTTAATTTTTTGTTTTTTTTATTTGCAAATGCAAAAAAAAATATTACAAAATTTCGTAAATACTTGAAGGATACAAATGTATGCATTTAGGGAATAAAGACATTTTTAACCAAAAAATTAGATTTTTTTCAAAAAAAATGTTTTTCTTGTTTTCCATTTAATTTGTTCGATTTACAAATGCAAAAAAATAAATTAGGAAAAAACTTTGAGAAGAACTGAAGGAGACAAATTTGCGCTTTTTTTTTAGTGAATAAAGAGATTTTTGATCCACCACTAAAAATTTTTTGGAAAAACATTTTTTTTCTCTTTTTTTAATATGTTCGATTTTGTTTATTTGCAAATGCAAAAAAATTTATTATCAAAAAACCATCGTAAAAACTTGCAGGACACAAACGTGCGCTTCTTTTGCGAATAAAAAAATTTTTGATCAAAAAATAAATTTTTTTTGGAAAAATATTTTTTTTTCTGTTTGATTTTTTCGATTTTTTTTTCATATGGAAATGCAAAAAAATAACTTATCAAATAATACTTCCTAAAGACTTGCAAAGACCTCAATTTTTTTACTCAAAAATTAAATTTTTTTGGAAAATATTACTTTTTCACGTTTACTTTTTTCGATATTTTTTTATTTGCAAATGTAAAAAATTTAACTATTAAAGAAACTTTGTAAAAATTTGAAGCACACAAATTTGCGTTTTTTTTCCAGAATAAAGACATTTCGACAAAAAAATTAAAACTTAAATTTGTTTAAATTTTTATTAACAAAAAAATGTAAAAAAATTTTAAGTTACTTATTGTTCAATATAAAAAATGTAATTATTACAATTGTATCTATTGAAGAATTCGATTAGGTTTAACAATTTCAATTTAAAGATTTTTCAATAACAAGAAATTTCCAGTTTTGCACTTCTCTCCAAAGCAATAAAAAAGTTAACTGCTAGTTGGGTCTTTTTTTGCAATTTTCATTAATTTCGGTCAAAAGTGTAACCTTTTTTTAGATACTAACACACAAGATGGGAGCACTTGTGCTTACACCAGAAGCCAACGCTATCTTGGTTTTCTCAAAAAGAACCAATCAATTTTGTAAAAAAATATTACCTGGACCCGGTAATATTTTATACAGAGTAGCCCATTTTTGGAAATTTCGCTCCCCCTTATTTTAAAAAATAGAGGGTTGCCGTTTCCGCAACAAGTGCTACTATTTTTCTAAAATTGATAATAGCGTCAACTGACTTTTTATAGCCTTTTTGATATTTGAGATTAGGTAATTTTGACAATTCTACATTTTAAAAACTGGTTTATCTTTAAAGGTGTATGAAAAGTAAAAATGCTTTCTACTACTTTTTTTGTTACGTATAATTCAGTGGCACACCTAATTTTCATCTCCTCCTAATATTTCACTCACAATTAGAAAATACAAAATAAAAAAATAATAATAAAAACTTAATTTTATTTTTAAAAAGCTTTTGTCGATTCAATTTTGATCCAATAATAATATTTATATATATTTATATATACCTAATATTTATTTTAAATATCTAACATTTATTAAAAAAAAACCTCAAGTAAGCCATGGAATTAGAACAGTAGATCCGAAATAACTTTATATAAAAAATTCGAAAATGTTATAAAATTATCCGATTTTAATTTTTTTTATGAACTTCTCTCTGAGAGTTGTAATTCCGTGACTTGTTACGATGTGTTTTTTATGAACACCCTTTAAAATATACAGGATGTTCCATTGAAGAAAAACTTTATTTCTGCAAGCAAACCTTTTAACTTCTTCAATAAATTTAAAAATAACTGAGATACGAGGGTGTCTGAAAAGCGATAATTTGCAGTTCTACCTTGTATGTCAAAAACTAAAAAGGCTCTAAAAATTCTGCTGGCGCCATCTTTAATTTCAAAAAAAGAGTAGCACACTGTCGCGAAAACTGCAATTTTCTGTCTTGAAAAATAAGAGATACCCCGCAAAAGTCCAGAAAATAGGAGACTCTGTACATTACTACAATTACAAAAATTCGAACACATAAATTAATTTTTATTCGGCCCTACTGTCGGCTATCGAGAGAGGAAACAGTTGTGGAGTATAGTGCATTTTGATAACAAGATGTCAGTAATAAATGAATGTATTATAAGTGACCTTCTTGAAGACGACGAGAACATTTGGATTTTGCAGACATTCCTCCAGTGTTGTCAATCTGGTATAATTGTACCGGATCTAGTACATTTTAACTTAATCTAGTATGTCAGTAGCAGCGGGTCAGTTTACCGGTATTCAGGAGAAGAAACAATTGTGGAAAATAGGGCATTATGATGACAAGATGTCCATAATAAGTGAATGATTTATGTGACCTGCCTGAAAGACAACAACACATTTGGTTTTTTCGAACATTTTGCCAGTGTCCTAAATCTGGTACAGTTGTTCTAGTTCTGGTATGTTTTAACTTAATTTAGTATACTCTGTTCAGCGAGGGTTAAATATTACGTCATAAATTGCAACGTCATACAAAAAAAAACGTCTGTCTCTGATAAAATGTCAGTTGAACTGGTTAAAAATATGGTATTTAGTCTTCAAAAATACATCAAACAAAATCGTACCTTGAACACTGCTTCTACTGGTTTTTGGTGCCACTTTTTCTCGCTGAAAGTAGTCAATGAGTCTTAATATCAAAATTTGTTCCTTTTTACCGTAGGGCCAAGTAACCATTTTACAAAATTTTTCACTCTTTTGCCGGTGACGATTAATCCAGAATTTCTAAATTTCGACGACATTTTGACATTAAGTGTCAAACTGACTTTAGCTGGTGGTTTTATTATTAATAAGAACTAATAATACGCTTGCTTTTTGGCGATCTTTTTCTAATGAAATGAGATGAGGAATATGACGTCATATTGAACCCTCGCTGAACAGAGAGTACGTCAGTACTAGCGGGTCAAAATCTAGTAGGAAAATTCGAATACCTAACCACTTTTACATTGACGTTTTGGTCCTACTGTCGGTATTCGAGAGAAGAAACAGTTGTGGATTATAGTCCATTTTGATAACAAGATGTTAATAATAAGTGAATAACTTATAGGCGACGTGCCTGAAGAAAAAGAGCATATTTGTTTTTTTCGAAAATTTCTCCAGTGTTGTCAACCTGACACAATTGTACTAGATCTGGTGCATTTTATCTTAATCTATTACGTCACTAGCAGCTGGTCGAAATCCAGTACGAAAATTCTTAACCCATTAACCCATATTATATTGACGTTTCACCCTGTTATCGGTATTCGGGAGAAGAAACAGTTGTTGAATATAGTGCGTTTTGACAACTCCCACGAGCCTAATGTACAATTTAATCAACGCAGTCACGTGACTACCGATGGGACCTTTGCCTTGCTGTCACTTTTCACATTGGTCACGTTCGGGCTCGAGTCTCGACTTCTCGACTTTGAATGATCGAATTCTCCTGGAAACTCCAAGCCACCCGAGATGCCACCCTAAATAGATGGTCGGTCATTAGTCGCAGTATCCGTGTTTTGACTTTGATTCGCTTTACGCAATTAACTATAATATCAGTAACACCACGTCAAGCGGCGTTGCCAGTGTCAGTACTAAAGTATTGAAATCCACACTTTTTAACCCTTATCACTACTGCATCTGCAGTACTACTTTGTTTCAATCAGTACTTTTTTTCAGCGGTTTAATACCTATCGAAAAAAAAAATTACCCACAAACTCACCAATTATTGGCAAAAATCGTTGTGCGCTAAATGACTATGAATAAGGGAATAAATTATTGGAACCCATATCCCGTAACAATTCTGACGCTTTCACTAATTCGGTCTTGAGCTTTCTACCTTGTCTCCCTAAACGTTTAACAATATGTGTTGTAGATTGACTAGAATATATCTGTCATAAAGCGGGTGAAAATCTAAGAAGACTTTCGGACCATCACCTGTCGTCAGATTCTTTTATATTAACAGATTCTCTGAATAAGGAATGAACAAACCACTCACCAAATGCTCGAAAAGACACTAATTTATTACAATGTTTATGTACAAAAATCACTTTGATTTGTTACCTTGACTTGTAAATGAATGAGATTAATTTATCTAAAAAACTAAATATGGTCAAACCTGAACAGCATAAGGCTCTAAGTTTATTTACTTAACATTAAACTAGACCTTAAAATATCTAAACGTTAAATAAACAACGTATGTTAAAAAGAGAAATCAATTTGTGAGACGCCACTGCTCGGTATCCGATATTATCAATAAGATAAAGTCCAAACGAACGCCGCTGCGTGTTAGTCAACAGGCAATTTAATTTTGAAAGAAATTCAAAACTACTTTAATCCAGTGAAATTAATTTAAAATTGAGGATTCGTGCTACGTTTGATCAGAACAAATTAGGGAAAGAGAGAGTCAATAAATCACAAATCACAGTGAAGCAGCACAACTCTTTGTTCTGAGCATTAATAAATAAATAGGAACATTCTCACCAATCTTCAGGGTTCTGTCCGCCAGCTTATTCTTCAATTGAGTTTGGAAGCAAGCAAACTGTGTAATTGGGCTGTAATTAGGTCGAACTATCCTTCTCGAGGGTCCCAGAACTGCACCATAGGCGGGTTTTTGCTTGCCATTCAATCCAAAACATAGCTCCAGGGTCAATTGGCAGGTGCCGAGTAATTGTGAGTAATTCTTGATTCTTGAAAATAACGCGACAAGAGGGGTTGACAAAACGGTGAGACACAAACCAAGGGTGTTTTGTCAAAACTACGCGAAGTTGGAGTTCTTTTGGTGCGAAAATTTCACGCTAACTACTAATACACAACGAGAACTGGGTTGACAAAACGGTGAGACACAAACTTAGGGTGTTTTGTCAAAACTATGCGAAATTAACACGTTAGTATGCGAAATTGAGCATAAAAATGCTCCCGATAAGCGAACGGCGTGATACTGTGGTGGCGGCGACAGACAGACTGGCACTACTTCGGGTTTTTTTGCACTGGGGTTGTACCTTGTACGGGAACTGCGTACGTGACTTTTTTGATATCGCCGATGGCGGCGGGCAGAGAGGGGGGGGGGGGGGGTTTCATACAAATTTTCAGGGTGGCAACAGAAAGAGACAGAGAGACAACACAGAACGGATCAATAAGCATAGGCGTGCGAATATGCAAATATTTATTTTCCCTGTTGGAGATCATGTCTTCAACATACTGCCCCCTGTTGAAGTTATCAACTTCAACCAAAAACTAAGATGAGTGAGGAGAAATAGGGTCTGAATCTAGGAATTCATCATCCGTGTCACCAATAGGTAGCGGGCAGAGCTTAGTGATACTGCGAGTGAAGATTCCATTTGCAGTCTGCACCTTGGCAACTCTCAACTTCTGATCACGACCCGGGGAGACTTCAATGATTCGAGCAAGAGGCCATCTCAAAGGGGGATTGTTCTCATCTCTAACCAGTACTAAATCATTAACCTTAAGGTTGGGAACAGGGGAAAACCACTTTGGTCGATGTTGCAGGCGATTCAAATAATCAACATGCCATCTTTTCCAGAACAATTGATAAATTCGAGAACACTGTTTCCAAAGAGAAAGTCGGTTAGATGAAATCTGGGTAATGTCCTTATCTGGGTATGCCATCAAACTTTTACCATTCAAAAAATGTCCAGGAGTCAATGGTTGTAAGTCACCAGGATCGGAAGATAGACCACAGAGAGGGCTGGAGTTCATAATGGCTTCAATTTCAGTGAGGAGGGTACTAAATTCTTCAAACGTCAGCGTAGTTTCTCCAATCAATCTGCGGATATGAAACTTGGCACTCTTGATAGCAAATTCCCAAAGACCACCCCAAAGTGGTGAGCGAGGAGGGATAAAATTGAAGTTAATTTCATTTCTCGACAGAAACTCTCTTATATTGTCATAAACGGGTTGCTTTTTGAAAAATTCACGAAGTTCTTTCAGATAGTTAGATGCTCCTTGACAATTAGTTGCATTTACACAATAGATAATTGTGGGATTTCTTATTCTAGAAATAAATCTACTCAAACATTGTAGAAACGCTTCAGTGGTGAGACTGGAAACAAGCTTTAAGTGTACAGCCTTGGTAGCCATACATACGAAAAGAGCCAGATAGCCTTTAGTAACAGGTGCTTTGCGAAGATGGGAAGACTTTATCTGAAAGGGACCACCAAAATCCACTCCCACTTTTTCAAAGGGCTGGGTGAGCTGGGCTCTATCTCTTGGCAGGTCAGCCATCTGCTGCTGAGCGGCCGTGGCATTCAGTCTATGACATATCAAACATTTGTGTATTATTCTCTTAATCTCTCGAAGACCATTCAGGGGCCAGTATCCCAGTCGCAGTTGAGAAAGAACAGTTTGTGGGCCAGCATGTCCCAAACGAATATGCTCCAATTTAAGTAGCATAGAAACAACATGATTCCTTGCAGGCAATAGTACAGGGTGTTTTTGATCATATGGCACATTTGAGTAAGTGTGTCTTCCTCCTACTCTGAGAATTTCATCTTGGTCTATAAAGGGTTTAAATTTTATCAAGTTCTTGTTAGCGAACGTTACACCATTAGTCAATTCCCTGAGTTCCTTTTCAAAGTGAATGCGCTGTAAATTTCCAATGAGCAGATGTTGAGACTGTCTCAATTCATTAACAGTGAGTGGACCAACATCAGAGTTTTTCCTTTTAAAGACTTTGACCGCTCTAACAATATAAGCTAAGACACGCTGCAATCGAGTGAAGGAAGAGAAGCGACCAAATAAATCACTCCAAAAACTATTTCGTTCCACGGATGTAACGTTGACAAGTGCTACCTTTTTCATCTCTGGAAGAGTCTCAAGGTTAGATTGGTGGTTAGGATCAAAATCATGCTCACTCAGTTCAAGGTCATTTCTATGAAGAAACTCTGGTCCAGAGAACCACAAACTTGACTGGACAAGTTCCTGAGGGGAAATTCCACGAGATGGGAGATCAGCCGGGTTATCCTCAGATTTCACGTGTCTCCACCCACAACCCACTCTCTGCTCCTGAATCTGAGCTACTCTGTTTGATACAAAGGTAGTACAACGACTGGGGTGAGAATTCAACCAACAAAGGGCAATACACTCCACAAGTTGATAGAGTCAAAATCAAATTTGCGGCTTAAAATCTCACGCACCTGGGCCACGAGTTTTGCGAGCAAGAGAGCAGCACATAGCTCCAATCGGGGTAGGGAGAGTACCTTCAGAGGTGCAACTTTAGACTTTGAGGTGACAAGCTGACATGAGACTGATTGATCAGCATAGAGGACTCTCATGTAAATACAAGCAGCGTAAGCACACATGGTGGCATCTGCAAAACCATGCAACTGAGTAGAGATGATGGGGCCAAAAAGAGTTAGAGGGCGAGGAATTTTTATTTCCTTTAATCGAGGTAAGTTTACAATAAAATCTGTCCACTTGGCCAGAATAGGCTCATCATCAATCTCTGAGTCCCAATCCAATTTCTGTAGTCAAAGCTTTTGCAGAAGAAGTTTGCCAACCACTACTATCGGGGAAACAAAACCTAAAAGGTCGAAAATCTGAGCCACAGTAGACAAGATTTTTCTTTTTGTGAGTGTGTCAAGACTGTCAATCATATTAGACTCAGGAACAGAGACAACAAAACAGTCTCCAACTGAACTCCATTTAAGGCCTAAAATCTTACTTGAACAATTTTCTTGGGAAATGTCATTCTGTTGAGCAGGGTCAATGCTGCTTTCATTCAACAATTCAGGTGCGTTAGTGTTCCATTTATGCAAATTAAATCCAGCTGAATTCAAAAGATCATTAAGTTGAGAGTGCAGCAATCTTAGTTGTTCAGGGGTGTCACTACCAGCCAAAATATCATTCATATATGTCTGGTACAAAAGAGCTTCTGAAGCTAGAGGAAACTGTTCAGCATATTTTTCTGCTAGGTGTTTTAGTACTCGTGTGGCCAAATATGGTGCACAGTTAGTGCCGTACGTGACTGTGGACAATTCAATGCAGCGTAAGGGCTCCTGTGAATTGCTTCTCCAAAGAATATTTAGAAGAAATCGATGATCAGGATTAACTTTGATTTGCCGAAACATTTTTTCAATGTCAGCAGTCAGAGAGTAGCGAAAACAACGAAAACCAATTAAAATGTCATACAAATTGGGTTGAATTTGATAGCCCTTCAGCAATATGTCATTCAATGAAAGACCAGTATCACTCTTGCAGCTGCCATCAAAAACCACTCTGGTTTTAGTAGTGACACTTTCAGATGTAATAACTGCGTGGTGAGGTAAAAAGAACTCATTTGACACTTGCTGGTCAACTAGACAAGTATGTTTCAAGGGAATGTATGCATATAAATTGTGACGCTTTTATTTTATAATATTAATTTACTATCAAGAGTTATTGGGAATGTTAAGCACTGATTAGTTCTTGTTTGTTAATTGGAAGCTCTGGAATTTACTAAAAGAAAATCGTTACTTAATACCTTACTTCAGAAGGAGAGAAAGGAGGTGAATAGTAAGTAATCGAGCAGGAGCGCTAGCGGGCCGCCAGCAACAGTGAAGATGGGGTAGGTTCAATACGATATTAGTTGTATTATTTTATATCCCGATAGGCGCCATCCATCGAAGGGAACGCTGTCGGGAGCTTCGCCGATATCGCTCGGAATATGAGTCTCTCTCGCTCTAGCTCGCTAGGATGTGGGAAGATGGTCTCTATCCGGGGCGCTCGGATGTAATTACCGAACTTCGCAATTGTCACTAATGAGTGATGGCTAAGTGACAGTGACACTATTTGTCAATTTTGCACCGGTGATTTTATTACTTAACCCCTCTTCCAAACATCGTAACATAAACATAAGCAGACGAACCCCCAATCCAAATTTACAGAAAACCTACAATAACGATGGAAACACACACTCCTGGCCGATTGGCAATGGCAATTTCACCACAATCCTCAGATCCTCCAAGCCCAGGAAAACAATAAAAATAGAGGTATGTACCTTCATGAAAGGGTCCCCAAACGGGAAAACTCAGCTTGAAATTCCAGCTAACAGGCGACACCCTCCACTTATAAAACAAGGTGAGCTAATGCCGGGCTGTCCACACTCTTCTCAACCCAGAAAGGTAAACTCAGGCATCATGAAACAGAACTTAATAGAAGGCAATACATTCTCAGTCAAAAAGGGCAGATAACCAAGGTGATATTGGAAATTACTGAACTAGGTACACAATAAAACTCTGACCTAATGGGCGAAAACCATAATTACCCCAAATAAGGTAAGTGCATAAATTTCACAATGTTACAAAATAATAATTGACATATAATTATAACGTAACATTAAAAAGTTCAGCCCGAAAAAATCCGGCTCAGTGGCAACAAAAGCGCATGCGCGGCTGGCAAGCTCCGCCCCTTAATTTTGAAAAATCGACGATGCCAAGCTTTATGTTTTATTAAGTTTTCGCCGAAATATAAAGTATCTAATAATGTTTTATATGTAGGTATATCAATATAAAAAATACTAAGAATTATTTTTAGTTTCTAAAATGTTTGAGCTGTTAGTTAACTTGGCAAATTAGCATGGTGTGGTGTAAGAAAAAACTAAAAACTCATAATTTATTTAAAATAAGCTTCTGTTCTATTCCTGAATATAATTTACACATGACAATGCCGTAATGCTTTCAACGTCATTTGCTGTTAACCTAACTTTTTAGGTTGTTTTTTGGCGGGTACGCGCGTAACATTTACACATCAGTCAGTAGTTGATATTGATAATAAAACCATAATAATGTAATTTAATTTAATTAATTATAATCATAAAACCTCAAAAAGACCCAATACTCACCATTTTCATGTTCAGAAAAAGTCTAACCATACTATAAAATATTAGCGCCTTTCCTTGTCTTGGCTTACGAGTGAGGTATCAAGAAATCAATATACAATACACTTGATGGTCTTTTGTCGCCCTTCCTTGCCTTGGCTTACGAGTCAGGTATCAAGAAATCAATACACAATACACTTGATAGTCTTGGTGTTTTTGTAAGACAAAGTATTTGAATCTACGCGATATTTGACGGAAACGGTCTACTTTCACTACCATCAAACGATGTTGCAAGCCGCCCGATGAGTATTTATTACTTATTACACTAATTTGTTTTAAAATAAATACGAGCCCATAATCAAAAAAACAAATCTTCGATCTTTCGTTATTACAAATTTTCTTTTCATGTCAAAAAGTACTCAGAATTGACCTAACCTCAAACTTTTGTTCTTCAAGAGTTTTCGGTAGACTGCTCTGTGCGCTGCGACATTACTACCATCCTTTGTTTTCTCATTGCGAATAGAAGGATGAGAACACTCCGAGAGCGCACTAGGGCGTCCGGCCAAAAACGCATTTTTTTTAGTGGGCGTGTTCTCCGCATATGTCTTGCGCAGAAGAATGTGCGCATTAGCAAGCAGTGAGCCTAATCTTGGTTTCCATAGGTCACTAGAAGCTGCACTTTTAATCCGTGGGGAAAGATTGACGTTCGTAGTATATTAACTAGTACGCATATGAATGTATGAGCCATGTCCTAATTTAACAATTTCATTAATAAAATCTGTAACGTTGTAAATTTGAGCACTTACCTTGTATGGGCTATCCTGGATTTTCAACCTTATATCAGAGGTCCTATTTCATGCCCTGTTCGGTAATTTCAAATCTTTTAAGCTTTAGGCTTAGTGTAAATGCTTCCACATACTGAGATTGTTTTGGTTAATATTAAGTTCCATTTCATGATGCCTGAATCTACTTTTCTGAATTGGGAAAAATGCTGATGGACCTGCATTGACCTGTATTTTTACAGAACCTGATATTATCGCCCTACCTGAAATTCCAGTTCAGTAATCTTGCCTTTTTGGGGTAATGTTTACCGTTTACCTACATAATTATTGTTATTTCCCGGGGTAAGGAGGATATGGAAATGAAGGTATTACGATGGCTGATTATTTGGGGAATGTATATTTATATCGTTTCTATGGGTTTTCTGCCTTGTTAGTTAAGTTTTGCTGAATTTCTAACTTATTTTTCAGTGTTTACTTTTTACAACACTTGACGTTAAAAGTCAATTTTTCGGGGTTTTCCATGTCAATGTCAGTTTCACCTGTCTGTCAAGATCGGCTGATTTGCGCTAACCGGCTAAGTTTTGCCAGCAACCGGCAACCGGCGTTGCCGAGTGACACTTTTCCGCTGCACTTTCAATGGGACAAAATTCTTGACGTCACCTGGCATGCTCATGGTGATTAAATAATAAAAGATCATTATTCAGTGCTTTTGTTTCCTTGAGAATTGATTTGCCGTTCTGTGAAGTTGGGCCGACTCGTCAACGTTGGTTATGCAATCCATCAGGTTGTTCTGCATTATTTTCTGGACCATTCTCAGTTGTTTAGTTTTGTCTTTACCACATGACGTCATCGAGTTTATAGAGCTTTATATTCATGTATGGTAATTTTGGCATCCTGGTAAAGGGTTCTTTTGAAGGTCAACCGTTTTGTATAAATAAGAACGGGGAACCAGTTTGGGCTTTTGGGCTCTGGTTTTTGGTGCGTAAAGGAGGGTCTCGTTGTGCTGGCCAAGGACTGCACGTGTCCTAGTGATCATTTTCTAGTGGATTTCATCCAAAATACTCTTCGGAGGATCGAGATCAGGACATGTGCTGAATAGGTAGCCGCTTTTTGAAGTTTTTCGGATCCTCGTGTGGAGGATCATTGCCGATTTTCGTTGCGGTGCCTTAACCTCATGGAGCGATAGAACAGTCCACGCCGACCACATTGTCACCTCGCCCCGTTTTCCAACCTTGCAGGGGTTTTAATCTTACGGCGCACGTCTTTTTTTTGGCGCACATATTTTTCCCACGACCAAGTTTTTCCGACGCCAACGTGTGTTTTTGGAGACGCCCGTTTTTTTCTTGCGACGTCCGCATTTCGTCCGCTTTGGTCAACTCTCTGGCTGACTGAGTGTCTGGTGAAGTCCCGGCAGATCCATCTGGATCTTCTAGAGTAGAGCCCTACCAGATAGCTCCTCTTCAGTGACCAACCTCATCACTTAGAGTGGATCAGAGTGAGAGCTTTCCGATTTTCTTTATAGTCGATATTACTCCGTTATTAGTATTTTTTTTTGTCGTCAAAATATTTGTTCAAAGTAGTAGTTTTTCGTGACCAAGCACCCAAGTAATTGATTTTATTAGCGTTGTTATGAATTCATTCAGTAGTAGTTTTCTTAATTTTCTTGTCATCTGCTTCACAGAGTAAATTGCTGTAGATACCTTTTTTTTTATCACTTATACCTGGCAAAATTTGTAAGGCCCTGGACAGCATTACGCCTGTACAGTGACGCACTTTATTGTAGTACTGTTGTGTGATTGTGTCATTTTTGAGGGAAAATATTGAGGGCCCGTGCTTCCTCACTTATTATTTTTTTGTTTGCTTTAACGTATCACCGCTTCTCGGACCATTGTAGTTAGTTTAATTCGTACGGGTATATTCAGTGATCAATTTAATCTAGCCTTACATCGTTAGCTGGTAATCTGCGGAAACTACCTGTAAGCGTTTTATGGCCATAATTCGTGCGTTCCGTCAGCGATAATTTTAACTTATTATTGATATCCCCATATTTGTTCATTAACCATTCCTTCACCATATTATACAGAACCTTGACTGATTATTTCTTGTAAATTTTGAACATACTTTGAATTGATTTGTGAAGTCCACGCTCAATACAAACTGTTATTTTTCCTCAACTGTTTTGCATTTATTTTCTTGCGGCTATTTACTGACACAGCACAGTTCTTGATACAGGTGCTTTGTTGATTGATTTGAATTCATAATCTCTTTAATTTTGAGTGAAGTTAATTTCTATCAGGGTAGTTAGGAGAGTGTTAGTAAAAGAGAGATATATTTCGTGATTGGTATACCTCTATTGCGCAACAGCCTTCTCAGGACCTGGTGTTCCGGAAATCACGTGGCGCCTATTGGGATATAAATATTTATACACATAACAAAGTATAGAATCCACCCCGTCTTCACTGAAGTTCCGCTCCGCGCTCCCAGCGGCCCATCAGTGTTCCTGCACAATTACTTGCTACTCACCTCCTGTGCTCTTTTAAGTAAAGTATTTGGTAACGTTTTCTGATAGTTCGTCCCGGAAATTCCAATTAGCACACCAGTGGTAATCAATTAATCCCAATAATTCTATATATTAATTTAATTAAATAAAAGCGTCACAAATCAGTATAGTCAACTTTGAGTTGGAGATGTTTTTGAAGTTTACTTTCTATCCCAAGAAATCTTTTATAGGCAATGCGAAAAGAATCACCTAATTTGAGGTATTCCGATTTTTCTTTAAAAGGAAGATCAACTTGATAAGTGTTGTCTGGGAGTATCTTAGTGCTATTCACAAAAATTGATTCAGCCCACTCATCCTCAGGTGTACTAACTACAAGCTCAGGTATCTCTTCAGTTTGCCAAAACTTTTCAACCAAATTCTCGAGGGAGCCCTGATTAGTGTGAGTGTGGAGTGCGACATGAGAGAAGTTGACATTAGAATGACCTGTGGTACACACAATAAGTGACAGAGCGAGACATGCGTCCAACAACAATCCATCCAAGGTGAGTATTTTGAAGATAGGGAAGCTGTTCGCCAAGAGAGACAAGTCCATCCCTTTGGAGGTCGTAGTATATATCTGCCCCCAATAACATGTCAATCTGGGAAGGAGTGCCAAAACTGGGATCGGCTAGTACTTTATCTGTAGGTATAGAGAGTAGTGATATATCTAAATTTAACTGGGGAAGTTTTTCGGTTATTTCCTGAATCACTGAACACAGAACCTTAAACTTTTTGTCTTCATGTACGCTTGAGTGCAAAGTAAGATTCACCATTTTATTAGAGTTTGTCTTGCTTAAGAAAACACCAGAAATTTCAAGTTGATGTTCATAGGGTTTGAGTCCTAACTGGTCAATGGCATGCTGGCTTATAAAAGAGTTTTGCGAACCACTATCCAATAACACTCTCAAGGGAACCATGTCACCACGTGAATTGCGCACACAGACTATGGCTGTTCCCAATAGAACAAATGATTTTTTTGCAGAGAACGCGGACATTGAGTGAGTAGGAGGGTCCAGATCATCTTGAGCAGGTGGAGGAGGAGGCGTACCTGGCAAAGCAGTATTGGGAGAGTTACCCTGTCTAGATTCATGGAGAAGGGTGTGGTGTTTTCGATTGCATATTGAGCAGCCTCTCGAGGTGCAAGAACTTACCTGATGCTGGCTTCCCAAACAATTGAAGCAGAGCTTGTGATTTTTTACAAAATTTTGCTTTTCAGTAAAGTTTTAAAGTTAAAACACCTATATATTTTATGAGCAGCTTTACAAAAAGGACACTTCAAATTAGAGTCATTTTCTACTTTAGAAAATAAATTAGTTGTTTTGTATGATTTCTTAGCATGTGAAATGATACTTGTATTTTCAACAAAACTTAAATTTTTGTTGACATCTCGTCGTTTTTCTAAAAACTTAAAAAATTCATCTATGTTGGGCAAGTCATTAACCTCTTTACTTTGTTCATAAGCTATCTTGGTATGCGGATCAAGATTTTTTTCAAGTAGATACACTACTAAAAATTCGTAAAGTTGTGCAGCGTCATAACCTAGATTTTTCAATGATTCGTGATACTTTTTGTGACTTGAAATAAATTCTGACAAATAATCAGGGTGTTTAATAGAGAGAGAAAAATCAAAAAGTGCACGAAAATGAGCGTTTATCGCAGCTGTCTTATTATCATAGCGACTGTCAAGTAAATTCAAAGCAGTTGCAAAGTTTTCATTTATAATGTCTAAATTATCAATCAATTTGAGGGGTTCACCTCTTAAGAAAGATTTTAAATATGTGAATCGTTGAACGTCAGAAAGTGAAGTATTGTCTATAATTGTGGCTTTAAATAACTGTCTAAATGACCTATACTCGAGCAGTTCGCCTCTAAAAGGTTTAATTTGTACCTCGGGAAGTTTTACATAAACTGGAGCAGGTGGGGGTTTTACTAAGGGCTGTAATGCGGGAGGAGCATTTAACAAACTTAACCTGTCAATACAATTATGTATCAGAGCGAGCGCATTACAATATCTTTCCTCATTTAGTACAAAGTCTTCAGAGTCCGACTCTCTACCATCACTCATTGCGACAAAACTTTCAATGTTTTCATGAAGTTCACTGTATTTATCAAAAGCTTTTTGCAGCATAGCTGCTTTTATACGAACCTGAGCGACATCACTTTCCACGTTTGCATTAGTGTCCAGCCAAGTAACTACACGAGTAATAGTAGTCTTAGCCCTACCGCGCAGAAATTTTAACTCTTTCAAATTTTGTTCGGCTTCCATTGTGAATATGAAATGAGGGCTATTCAATCCAGAATCCAGAGATCCGGCTCGAAGGACCAAACTTATGTTGTAGATTGACTAGAATATATCTGTCAACTCTGACATAAAGCGGGTGAAAATCTAAGAAGACTTTCGGACCGTCACCTGTCGTCAGATTCTTTTATATTAACAGATCTCTGAATAAGGAATGAACAAACCACTCACCAAATGCTCGAAAAGACACTAATTTATTACAATGTTTATGTACAAAAATCACTTTGATTTGTTACCTTGACTTGTAAATGAATGAGATTAATTTATCTAAAAAACTAAACTAAATATGGTCAAACCTGAACAGCATAAGGCTCTAAGTTTATTTACTTAACATTAAACTAAACCTTAAAATATCTAAACGTTAATTAAACAACGTATGTTAAAAAGAGAAATCAATTTGTGAGACGCCACTGCTCGGTATCCGATATTATCAAAAAGATAAAGTCCAAACGAACGCCGCTGCGTGTTAGTCAACAGGCAATTTAATTTTGAAAGAAATTCAAAACTACGTAAAATTACTTTAAAATTGAGGATTCGTGCTACGTTTGATCAGAACAAATAGGGAAAGAGAGAGTCAATAAATCACAAATCACAGTGAAGCAGCACAACTCTTTGTTCTGAGCATTAATAAATAAATAGGAACATTCTCACCAATCTTCAGGGTTCTGTCCGCCAGCTTATTCTTCAATTGAGTTTGGAAGCAAGCAAACTGTGTAATTGGGCTGTAATTAGGTCGCACTATCCTTCTCGAGGGTCCCAGAACTGCACCATAGGCGGATTTTTACTTGCTATTCAATCCAAAACGCAGCTCCAGGGTCAATTGGCAGGTGCCGAGTAATTGTGACTATTGTGAGAGATTCTTGAAAACAACACGACAAGAGGGGTTGACAAAACGGTGAGACACAAACCAAGGGTGTTTTGTCAAAACTACGCGAAGTTGGAGTTCTTTTGGTGCGAAAATATCACGCTAACTACTAATACACAACGAGAACTGGGTTGACAAAACGGTGAGACACAAACTAAGGGTGTTTTGTCAAAACTATGCGAAATTAACACGTTGGTATGCGAAATTGAGCATAAAAATGCTCCCGATAAGCGAACGGCGTGATACTGTGGTGGCGGCGACAGACAGACTGGCACTACTTCGGGGTTTTTTGCACTGGGGTTGTACCTTGTACGGGAACTGCGTACGTGACTTTTTTGATGTCGCTGATGGCGGCTGGCGGAAAGGGGGGGGGGTTTCATACAAATTTTCAGGGTGGCAACAGAAAGAGACAGAGAGACAACACAGAACGGATCAATAAGCATAGGCGTGCGAATATGCAAATATTTAGTTTCCCTGTTGGAGATCATGTCTTCAACAATATGTGAGGCGTGAGACGTCTCATAACTCTATTCCTATTACCTCCATGGTTTTTCCCAAATATGTAATGACGCCTGTCAAAATGAAATGGCGCGAAAGCTAACTGTCATCGTTATTGGTCAACCCTTTGATAAGGAAAGAGGGTGGACTTCTGGTTTTTTGGAATAAATTGTAATTTGTATTGCGTTTTATTATAAATAACTGTGTTATTCAGAAAGGTGGGATGAGCAGCTTATACCTTGCGTTCATTTAAAAAGAAACCTCAAGCAGGCTATGAAATTAGAATATTAAGTTAGAGGTGATTTCATAAAAACAATTAAAAGTCGAAAGTGTCAAAAAAAGTTCCGATTTTTATTTTTTTTATGACCTTACCTCCGACAGGCTTGTTACGAGTTTTTTTATGAACATCGTATAGTTGCAAAAGCAACGGCTATAAAAAAAGAGCATAAAGTTACATTAAAAAAAAGCTGTGTCAAATGTGATTTGAAAACAGCTTTCTTATTTAAATTTTTGGGCAATTTTTTCATTACCATAGCAGATGCAATCTTATGGATGTCATCAACTACTACAGTTAACCCACAATTATTTTTTTTTATTGAATAGAAAACCGATGTTAGTTTTTAATATTACTTAATTTTACAACCAGTTTTAGATTAAACACTACAAACCTTTCTTTTTTTTGTCAGTCTAAGGTTCACTCTTATATGGCGTCATCTAGTGCTTGACGCTTTTCCAATACTGTAAAGCAACCATAGACCTTTGTCTACTAGACACAAACAGGGCCATAAAACTTGTGGCAAAAATGTAAAACTATTATTTTAACCTATCTCTTTCGTTATAAAGAAACAGAAAAAGACTGTTTAGAAAAAAAAAGATTGTTGAATGAGCTAAACATAAAGCACTATATTTAACTTCAAAATTTGCTTTCTCAAAATGAGCCATTTGGAATGAGCATATAGACAATATTCTTCTATAGAATTCCCACAATTTGTGTTTACTGCCTAAATCTGTGTAAGGTGTGTTTGTTCAGAAAAAAGGGTTATGCTATTTAGGACTGACAATTGGACCACACTTAATTAAAACATTTGAAATGTTTACAAGAAAATTCTTTCTTGTAAAAGACAAACATATAGGTATTACTCCACTCATGTTTCTATAGCAAAATTTAGAACTTTTCTGCTAATTTCAATTCATCTTTCATTTTCCAAGTAAATTACCCAAAATGCTAAAATAACATCGTGCATCTTGGGTGGAAGCAATGCGAGACAGCCGGCAGCTGTTGCTGTGTGAAAAAGTAAACATGCTCCTCGATTGTCATTCACGGATGACAGCGGTTCCAAGAGCGAGAGTCTTTCGTAAACCTAATATAAGTTAAAAAGCCGACAGAGGCAAAGAGATTAAAGAAAGTGTCGTTTGAAAATATACGTTTACATATTTCAATTTATTTAACTTCCTACTTCACTCATGTCGGGTAGGAAAATAAATGGGATCTGGTAATAGAAGTGAAACAAAACATATCTGTCGCGTGCAAAACTAGAGCTTTATAAAAAAACTTTAATATATATCCAGAAAGTTGTCGTCAGTGTAAGATGTGAATAAATGTTGTTTCATAGAGGGCTGTGCACGATTATTAAGTTCAGAATCATCCATCACATCACAATTACGTCATTTGACGTGTTTGCCCCTCAAGGCAATATGGCGGACTAACCTATTTAAATGTCACCTTGATCATCATGTTTCGTACTTGATTTGAGATATATTTATAATATATTCCTAAATTGTCTCTTTTAGGCAAAAGCCCCAAAACAGGATGTATAAATATGTTCTTCGTAATTGAAAAACTGGCTGCAGTGTTGCCCTACTTACTATTTTTTATAGTTTAATTTATTTATGTGTCGTAAGTTATATAGGGGTAAAGAAAATGTTAATAAAATGCAAATAGTAACAGAAAAACATTGTTTTAATGAGGATATATCATCCAAAAAGGACAAACGATATTGAATTGTCGATTCAATTTATATAGTATAAGCACAGAGAATTTGATATGTGTGACTACACTATTCGGATGCCCCTCAAAAAAGCTTGTCAAAAACAGCTGTTCTGTAATGGTCAATTATTGTGAAACTGTGATTGTGACATGTGACACGTCTTATGTCAAAAAAATGTTAGAACAGTGCGCTGTTTGCTATGGCATGGTTGCTATGGTTGTGGTAATTATTTCTTCTTTTCTTTACTTCCTTGCCGTAATTATTTGTTTTGATTCCACAAAAATGGCGTCTCGTTATTTTCTGTAACAACCGGACAACCTGCGCGCAGAGTCCAATCTCTTTCTTTGTCAAAGAGGTGACCAAAAGCAATCACAGTTAGCCTTCGCACCACACACCATTCCAGAATTACGACAGGTCTGCCCCCCAAGGCAATATGGCGGACTGAACCTATTTAAATATCAAACAGAACTTAAAACTTGATCATCATGTCTCATGTTTGTTTTGAGATATATTTATAGTATGTACGTAAATTGTCTGTTTGAGGCAAAAGCTCCAAGGAAGAATTTATAGTTTTGTAGCTGAATAAAATCCTGAAACATCAAAACAAATATGCTCTTTATGATTAATAAACTGGCTGCGGTGTGACCGTTCTTACTATTTTTTTATATTTTATTCTACCTATTTAGGTCTGATTACAAGTTATATAAGGGTAAACATATTGTTAATAAAATGGGAACAACAACAGGAAAATATTGTTTTAATAATGACGATATATCATCCTAAAAGAACAACCGACATTGAATTGTCGCTGCTTATTCATCATTTCATAAATCTCAAATTAAACATGATGATCAAGATCAAGTTTTAAGTTCCCTCTGATATTAAAATAGGTTGGTCCGTCATATCGCCTTGGAGGGCAAACATGTCAACTGACATGTTTAGCTGCTCCATGGCTGACAAGGTTGACATTTTCGAATGATTAATAGACGATTCCAGAACAGCTGTTTTTGATTAGGTCCGCCATACTTTATTGTGGGTCACACAAACCATGTAGCCAAACATACGAAGCTTTCCGTGTTTGTACGCAAATGATCCACAAGGACCATGACAATTCACATGTTGTTGATACTTTTGGGGTGAGAAATCTTTTATTAAAAGAATATTTTTCTGTTGTTATTTACATTTTCTCACATTATTTTTCCTCTTGCCGATTTTAAAACAACATAAATAAATTTAAGTATAAAAAAATAGTGAGAATGGCAACCCCGCCGCCGGTTTATTAATTTGGATGTGTAAACGTTTGAATAACATCGATTTTGTTGGTTTGAACATTGAAACTTATTGAAAAAGTCGTTTACTTCTATTTTTTGTGCCGAAAATGTTTAGAAGTGAATATTACTTCAAGCTTACTGGTGATGTCAAGTATCCTTATGACCAGAAAGTGGAAATTATAAACAATATTGATCCTTACTCCCTTTCGCCACAAGATTTGAGTTTCCCAATTTGTGATTTGCCAAATGTGACCTTACTGGATCTTGCAGACTATTTTATTTTAAAACACAGTTATTATACGTAGGTACTAAGCAGCAGTTGAAAGCATATAAAAGTCTACAAGCTTTTAAACTGTATGAATCTGGTGCAGTTCTTTCGATCCATGCAAAACAAGTCACCAAGGATGCTTATGTAATTTTAAGTAAGGTAAGATCAATTTAAACAAGCTACTGCTTTAGCCAAGGTTATAGCTTATGTGGTTTTTTTATAGTTTTTTCTACAGTCTTAACTTCAAGACTAGCATATTCATCAAATGGTGTGAATAGCTATATGTTTCTGAATTATTATATATAAATTAATATATAAAATATTATAATATATATATAATATACTTTATAATATATATATAAAGGTGCTTATCAAGACTATGTTAGGTTTAGAATCACTGGGTGTACACATTTTGCAGATTTAGTTGTAGGTATTCAGAAGAATTTATGGTGACATAAATTAAATTTTTTAATAGATTTCCTCAAAATTCACCCCAGAGGGTCATTTACCCCAGAGGTATAATTACTGGTGAGTTTTATTGTGGGCACATAGAATATTTAGTGAAATTTAATTGAATTTAGTAATATTTAGTGAAATTCAAGGAAATTTTACTTGACACTTAGTGGAATGAATTTGAACATAATTTATGAATTGATTTACCTCTCCATAATTTATGAATCGATTTACCTCTCGTTTTAGGTGCTGTGTGAACACGTGATAAGACAAGAGATCAATTTACTTACACAATAAGCCTCATTTGCAAGGTTGTGGTTTAACAGTCAAGTGGGCTGTGAATCAAGGAATCTCTCATCAAGTTAAAAAATGTACATATGTTGGTCAAGTGCAGACATTTTGTTGCAAAGGAGGCAGAAAATGTCATAAAATTAACATGACTGCCATAAAAGTACATAGGTAACTCCAGATATAAGAAAGTGCATGAATGCAAAATGCAAATTATTTTCACTTGTATTTAAATGTGAGAGATATCTTTCTTTGAGTTGTTGAAAGAAAATAGTGGGGTGACAACTCGAGTGAAATTCATTTTATCTAAATGCTTTTATTACTCCAACTTTTTGGGTCAAAAATTCATACCCAACTTGAGAACTTATTCCTGAACTTTTCTGTTGAACTCCTACTGTTACATGTAAGTCATTCACTTGTTATTGACATCAAGTAATCATTGGAAATTAGACTTTGACATTTTTATTGTATTTTCTCAACAAGTGCAGAAAGGAGATATTTGGGTTTTTAAAAAAATGAGGATTTCAAAGATAATGAGATGACAAAAATAAGTGAATGACTTGTATTTACCTATTATACTCAACCTGTTTATTGTATTTAATATTATTAGTGTAAATTTGCAGTATTGTTAGGGTTGTATTAATTGTTACTTAACATCACGTTTATTGACATGCTCAGAACTGCATATAAAAACATGTTCTGTATCATATAATTTTACAGTGAAAATAATGTACTTAATGTTCATATACCTACCTGCCTAATATCCAAAAACAATTTGTGTACTTTTTACAACTTTGACCCCCCAACTTCAGAGAGAATCGGATCGGAATCTCCAAAATGGCATTATAAAACCCCACTTAGTAGTGTTTATAAATTAACCAGCACCAAGCCACACTTAGCTAGCTACAACCTTTGACAACAACAATTGAAGCTCCTCCTTGAAACATTATAAAATATTTTTATAATGCTTTTATTCCAGCCAATGTACCAAATTCTTGATTGTAAGACATGAAATGTGAAATAAGACATGAAAGTCTTGTAAAATTATTCTACGTGGTTGGTCTAATGACAGATTTAGAGAAGTATTTAAATGATAAGTTTAAGAGGATTTTTATAAAAGGACAGTATGTACTAAAATAGTGCTATGGAAACATCTTGGACTTCCATTGTCTATATTGACTTTTTTTAAACGACATTTCGAGCAGTGGAATCTCTGCTCTTTTTCAAGTGAAACTGAAACCAGCAGAGATTCCAGCCTCACTTGAAAATGAGCAGAGGTTCCACTGCTCAAAACGTCATGTAAAAATACTCAATAAAGACAATGGAAGTCCAAGATGTTTGGCTTAATAGTACATCATTGTCTACCACCTTTAAACAAAAATAGTGGTGTGTTTAAAAGCAGATAGTATGTTTAAAATATTTTAATATGTTTAAAATATTTTAATATGTTTAAAAGTCCACAGAACTTTCTTATAATGAAAAAAATATAAACATGTCTTGTACGTAGTTGGACTAAGGTGAATTTAGAAGATAAGTATTTAAATGGCAAGTGCAGCAGGACTTTTATAAAAGGATAATATGTAACGAAATAGTAGTATGTTTAAAAGTAAATAAAATGTTTAAACTATTTTAGTATAAATATCTATAATATATATGATAGTATGTTTAAAAGTGGCTAGACATTCTTACAATGAAAAACTATAAACAAACAATACTGTATGGATCAGAACCAATTACATACCTACAACTTTTTGGAAGGCCTGTAGAAAGGCATGATTTTGGTTAACTAATTATTTCTAAAATGCTCATTGTTAATATCAGATTTTGTGTGTTTAAGTTTAAACTAAAATTAAACTACCTCATTATCAAAGTATGTATTTGTCTTGCTGACACAACTTTTGAGTGGAGGCTCTTAAAATTATGGTATAAAACTTCCTTTGCCTAAAAGAAACAACATAGGAATACACTTATTACCTAAACTCTATTTACAAATCATACCTGTGTTTGGATCACACTTAGCTTTTCTAAAATTCCTTTCAAGAACCGAAATTCTAGCTGAACAACTAGCCTGGGTTTGTCTTTCAGGGCAATGCAGGTTTTGCTACAATTTTAAACATAAATAAGTAGGTATGCTCCAGTATACCTGCACATATACCTATCTAAATACTTTTTAAGAATAATTACTGTTGAACTTACCAGTTATGAAATATCAGGTAATACGTCTCTTGCTAAGTCATTTTTGCTTCCTTTAAGGCTTGAAATTCAAACCCAAGCATTTCCATTTCCATGTTCAGTGTTCACTAACCAGGCATATCATCAGGAAATCGAAAAAATGAAACGGTATTTCAATTAACTCATTCAGTACGCATTTGAACATAAACGACATTACAAGAATAAGACATTTCCAATAAGGGCATAATTCAAAGCAACACTTCAGATGATGATTATGCCGCTTAGAGACTTTAGGGGATACTTGTAGTTAAAAATATCTTAAATCAAAACTGAAACATAATAAAGATCGATTTTCAAGTTTCGTTTGACAGTGACATTGTGGGGCAAACATATGTCAAATGACGTAATCTTGGAATCGTCTATTAGGAAAAACCATGGAGATAGGACTAGGGTATGAGACGTCTCACGCCTCGTAAACTGTGAGACTTTCAGGGAAGGTCAACCCTTCAGAATATTGACACATCCAACGAAAATAGTGAAAAACTCATAATTCTATGCCTAGATAGTCTCAACCCAGGATTTTAAGGAGCTAAACCGTTTGTTTTCTTTCTCTTGCTCACTATCATTCTCGCTATTCAAATTTCTAGCTATTCTATACGATTTTCACTTCTCAGTTCAACTTAATTCATTTTGGTCTTTTTTAATGTAAAAAAAAACTAATAAATGAAGTTATTTTCAGATATATCAAGCCTGTCGTGGGATGGGTACCCTTTCAACCTTTTAAACATTTTAAACGAAATACTTTAACTGTTTACATGAAAAAGTTTTGTTTTTTTTAAAGAGGAAAATTAAGGTAATTGTTTCATTGTCTCGTATAATGTAACAATGTTATATGTGGTATGTTAGTATATTGGTGAGATATTGTACAGATTCTGTACAACATCTTACCGGTACTCTGTACGTTTCCAGCTTTAAGTAGCCAAACCACGATCCCCAATTTGTCGACCAGCCAAAGCTGTACTGATGAGGGGTAGACCCCGAAAGTAGTATGCAGATGGGTTTATCAACAAATTGGTGTCCACCTACACTCTTTACATGATAGTATATTGTTACAGGATTCGGGTTCCAATAATTTATCGTCAATTACCTACACACTTTTATTTACTTTTAACTATTACAACTCGGTTAAAACACAATTACTCTCTACTAACAATTCACACTGTTCGCTTGTCCGCTTATTTACTATACTGCACTAGTGCACTATCTATTCGATCCACGCCGCGCGGCTCGTTGGTCTATATACCTGGCCTGAACGCATTCTCGTACTTTCGAGAACGGAGGCGACTGTTCCCAGTTCTTGTTTAGTGTGAATGGGTTCCCGGGGTCGCGGTCGGCGCTCGGCGTTGCCGCTTCGGCCCGAATCTCTGTGGACTGACGGTAGGGCGTAACACTATTATATCAGTAAGGGTTTTTATATTATCTAATGTAGCTTCCTTTTATTTTAAATCCCTACAGCGACAGGCTTTTGTTTGTGTTTGTCGTGTCCTGTTCTTGTCTTTCTATGATTATGGATTCAGACTTATTTCAGCCCGAGCTTCTGTAGACCGACGGTGGGGCGTAACAATATTATACAACAAGCATTTAATGAGAGTCGTTAATAGGGTAACGTTTGAGCCCACGAGCGAAGCGAGTGGCACGAGTTGCCCAAGAGAAAAACGCTCATTGAGTGCGAGTTGAATACTTTACTTTATCCACGGCAAATATTACGGTTTTCTCAAATATGATGGGTTATAGTTGCCACAAAGATAATTCACAATTTTAAAATCACGAATGGTTTCCTTAATCGACGGCGCGACGTTTGATACGCCCATGTCAGATAGATAACGGTCTAGGCGCCCCTGTATGTTCATTTCAATGCTACGAGGGCGGACTGTAAATTATTTCATTTTTTGGCCTATTTTAAGTATTTTTCAGCAAAAAGTACATTTTTTAGAGAAAATGAGATACTATAACCTACATTTGTCTCAATACTTCCTAACAAAAGGATAATTATTTGAATGAACCAGTGGTAACCACCGATTTCAAGTTTAGGGCAGTTTACTTTTGTCAGTTGCCCACGACACTCGCTACGACATGTTTGGTTTCCATGAGAACTCATTATTCACTTGTGGTTGTATGGTCGTGGATAATAGTATATTATACAACAAGCTTTTAACGAGAGTCGTTATTCTCGAGGGTAACGTTTGAAGTTACCCTCGAGTACGTTAAACAAGTTGCCCGATTTCCGATACCGATTTTGTGTTTAGGGCAGTTTACTTTTTGAGTTGCCAGTTGCCTACGACATGTTTCGTTTCCGTGACAACTCATTTTTCACTAGCATTAATCTTAAGAATGTACAAGAATAATGTGATTATTATAGTATGGTCGTGGATAATAGTATATTATTAAACGAGCTCTTTATGATAGCCATTACTCCCTTAGGGTTTGCGTCACGAGCCGCACGCGAGGAGCGCAAGTCTCCCCTGTGAATAATGGCCATAAAAGGCGAATATAATACTATACTTTGTCCATGGCCTTTGTCTAATAATTACAAATTATAAAGTCTATAGGTGGTGTAAATAAAATTATTGAAATGTCAAAGTGACACTCGCGTTTGACGGCAAAACCGGTGCCATCAGTGCATTTTTTACGCTGCGGCATTTGATATTGCATTGTTGTCTACTCCTACTGATTGCCAAGGCAACATGTATAACTTAAATGGCGAACGGGAATAATGATATTATTCCCGCAGTTTTAACTCATTTATCCCTCTGATGCTATATGAGCCCTATTTAACTTTTTTAATTTACATGTATGTATCATTAATTTGTATCACACAGTTGTTGTTAATCGACTAGTTTCTGTTAAAAATGCAAATACAATGCTCATTAAACTTTCTTTCTGACATAGATAAAATAATATCTAAAAAGTATATTTTGTTAAAACTTTGTTATGGCTTAGACTCATGTGATAGATGCAGGAGAAAAAATACTCTAAACAAACACAAAAATCTGATTACTTGATTGAGTTCTTCTCTTAAAAATGTCTCTACAATATTTTACATTTTTGCGACATCTGCGGTATTAAGCAAGATACTCTTCTATATTTACAGTAGCAGTTTCCGTATTTTATAGTATAATAAGTTACAAGTTTCATGAGACATCAAATTGGCGCAGGAATCCAAGTTTCGACGAGAGCGACAAGTTTTTATAGGAATTTCCGTATTTTATAATATATTAAGTTACAAGTTTCATAAGACAGCACATTAGCGCACGAGTCCAAGTTTAGATTTGAAATGGATGAGTATGACAATTGCTTTATGGAACCAACATTTCATACTATTTTTTTCTACTGGTGTGGATAACACAGAATAAACTAGTGTCTACTAGTTTTTATGGCTTAAAACTAAACTGTCAGCCTGACAGTGCTAAGTTAGCTGTATCAATGCATTTGTGAGGCTGTAATACTAATTTACGTCCTGTAGGTAGGGTTGTATTCGATACTTTTGATACTTTGAAAGTATCGATGCTTAGTCATAAAGTATCGATACTTTGGTATCGATACCAAACGTTCGATATTAAGAGCGGTATCGATACTCAAGCAAGGGTATTGATTCTTTCGATATTTACTCCAGTATTCACAATTTACACGAGCGGTCTGAATCTGAAATTTCCCGAGTCCCGAGCAGCCACCGGTGAGAGCGGGGGAAAGTAGGTTAATCGGAGTCGGAGTGTTCAGTGCTACTTGTTGGCTTACACGAGAAACAGTACTGACAGTAGTGACAGTTGACAATTGGTAAGATAACGATGACAAATGAGGTAAGATAAATCAAATCAAGCAAATAAGTCAAACGACAACGATCACAACTTACAACTTAAAATTTTTAAATTCCACACACAAAATTTGTGTAGCCTCTGGTCAGTGCTTTCTAGTTTTTAGTGTTTTCACTTGCAAAAAAAATAAAATACGATACGACGCAAGAATCGACATGCCTCCAGCAAAAAACAGATTGTGGAAGTATTTTTCCAAAGTAGGTGTAAACTTAGTTACCTGCAAAATATGTTTCAAAGAAGTAAAAACTTCTGGAAACACATCTAACCTTGCAAAACATTTAAAACTTCATAAGGACATTGGTTTTAATTTTAAACGGTTAGTAAAACTGAATTATTGTAGGTTCTTCTTCACCTGAATCTCCTATTGCAATATTAATTATTTTCAGATCTGAAACTGATATTGATATGGATATGAGCGATACCGATACATCATCAGCACAGTCATCAGTAACAATTATTGATAATGGTGATAATACAGAAGGCAGCCTTTCTCAAAGTACATCACCAACTTGCAAATCAAGCCAAAAACTATGTCACACAAGCCAAATGTCAGATGTCCAGGTCCCAGCATCATTATCCAGTCAACCATCAACACAAGTTCAGAAAAAGCAAAAATTTAGTGGACCACTCAAAACGGCATTTAAAAACATTACTTCCCACAACGAAGGTGGAACTCGTCATGCAAAAATAACAAATGCAATTTTGTTCTTCATATGTAAAGATAACAGGCCATTTTATATAACGGAACGTGAAGGATTCAAAAAGTTATTAAAAGAAGTAGCACCATTGTATAAAATTCCGAGCTCAACAACACTAAAACAGCTAGTTGACATGAAATTTAATGTTATTTCAGATATATATAAACGTAAGTTTTTGTCTATAGCACATTTTTCAGTAACAACGGACATATGGAGTGAAATGATGTCCTGTCGCAGTTTTATAGGAATCACAGTTCATTACATAGAGAACAATAAATTAGCTTCCACATGCATAGAAGTTCAAGAATTAACAGAACGGCATACAGCTGGTTACATAGGTGAACAACTTCAGCAGTTGCTACTTAAGTGGAATATTCCAGATCATAAAGTTTTAGCTATTATAACTACAACTTTTGGGAAAAATAAACACATACCTTGTTTTGCCCATCTTTTAAATTTGGTAGTAGACAAAGTTCTAACAAATAAACATCCAGATAATGTTGTTCATGTTGCAAATTTAATAAGTAAAGTAAGAAAAATCGTAAAGTGGGCTAAAAACAGTGTAACTGTAAGTGACGAGATTCGAAAGATACAAGCAAGAAATGGAATTCCAGAAGGAAATATTCAGAAATTAATATTGGATGTAAAAACTCGCTGGAACTCCACTTATTATATGCTGGAACGGTTCATTGATATGTCAAAGATTGTAAATGAAATCTTGCTAAATAAACCCGAGGCTCCCGAAATGATTACAGCCATTGATATGGTGCACCTAAAAGAAATAACTGTTTTACTGAAGCCTTTAGAGTTTATGACTAGGGCAATATCAGCAGAAAATTATGTTACAATATCTAAAATTATACCTATGTTAAACTGTCTACACCATAAACTAGAGTCAATACTTCCGTCAGAATTGGAAACTATGAGTGTAAAAGGTCTTAAAAATGAACTCCAATTGGAAATAAATAGAAGATTTGGAAAAATTGAATATGTTTCTCCTATCGCTATAGCTACTATCTTAGACCCTAGGTTCAAGAACATGCATTTTAGAGAACCCAGAGCAGCTGCAGAAGAAATAACCCAATTAAAAAAATTGATACGTTCTCCGGAATTGAATGCTTCTTCCACTCCTAGAAATGTAACCAAAACTGGTGAAACTAAAATTGATGATTTTTGGAGCTTTCACCATAAAACTGTAACTAATCGCATTAGTACTAATAACAATTCTGATCATTTATTGGAAGATGAGCTTAGCTTATATTTGAGAAATCCTCCTGTATCTCTTCCCTGTGATACTTTGCAGGAATGGGAGAAGCTAAAATTTAGTTTTCCCAATTTGTATAAAGAAGCCCTTCAGTATTTTTCAATTGTTGCATCTTCGGTTTCTTCGGAGCGACTATTTTCTAAAGCTGGAATGACAATATCCCAAGCGAGAAATCGACTAACAGGGAAAAGAGTTAACAAACTACTATTTTTAAGTTCTGTAAAAGAAGATGAATGGTTTGCCTAAAAATGTAAAGGTCAACATTATTTGGCACATAAGATAGGAGAAAACAGGGTATAAAAACTCTTCTTGTTGTTCCTAACTGGTAATTGTTTTTATCACTCCAAAACTTCAGAGTGATACTAAAGTAAGTGTACACTTACTTTATTAACATTTATTAGTTTTATTAGTCCTTACTACTTGCAGCTATAGGCTCTCTGTGAACACATTTGCAATACCTAATTAAAAATGTTAATGTTTTTATTAATTTTAAGTTGAGAAATATGTGTATGTTTAACGTAGGAGTACCCAAGTAGGTACTTGCATTATGTATAGTATATTATATCAGTTTTAAATAAAACCTTTACGTTTCCTGTTATAATTTGTTTCTCTATTAGGTCAAAAATCAGTCTTTCTTGTCAAAACAGTCCAATGTGAGTAATCTAAACACCCTGTACACTATAGGCCGAATTCCAAAACTCACCAGTGAGTCACTGGTTAAGTCAGTCATCTGCTTAATCCATTGAATTGCTAGATCACTATCGTCTCACCGGTAGACCTACCGATCAGTTTTGAAATTTGGCCATACCTACAACACAACGGCTGCAATAAAAACATTGGGTATTGGAAAATTGGTTCGATACTCTATGGTATCGGATAGTATCGATACTTTTTAGCTTTTGTCGCATGGTATCGATACTGCACTTTGCCAGTATCATACGATACCGATCAGCGACGTCAGGAGCCGAGTCTGGAAAGTTATACGAGTACTGTAACAAGACCTAATGGACATGTATCGTACAATATTTTATTTCATACTGTTTTTATGATCTAGAAATAAAAAAAGAAATTGAAAAATTGATCACGTAAGAATTATATTTATTGATATTTGGCGGTGTCTGTATTATTGTCACTGTCAAAATTCATAATTCGAAAGCAATAGCATAATGATTTAAAGTTACGTTATTTATTCTACCAAATAGCTATTTATGTAACCAGTTACGAAAAGTCCGATTTTGTGTAACGAATGAATGTTTGAGGGACGAGCGCAGCGAGTTTCCGCAATTTGAATGAGATACACAAAAAAGGATTTTTGTCACGTGTTTCATACAAGATTTTTTCTAATTTTGACTCCTTAGAAAGAGAGTAATTATTATTAAACTTCAATATTTACTTTTAAACCACTTTGTATCTACTTAATAGCATAAAACTGTAGCAACGATGTGCGACAACCGAAACCTGCAACTGGTGGTGAAACGTACTTTTCATCACCAGTTACGAAAGATTTTACTTTCGTACGTAACTAGATACGAAAAGTAGGACGTTACGTCACTGTAATCAGTATTGAAAAGTGCCACTTTATATGTCAAAATTAGAAAAATAAACTTTTTAAAATACGTAGCCACTAGTTTTTAAAGTTTATTACCTGAAATTATTTTTTATTAAAATTATTACTACATACTAGTAATAGATGTTTCTCAAATTCCTTCGAGAAGTCTTCTCCTAATGGGAAAAATGATGAAGACGTAAGCATTAAATCATCAACAATGTGCTTGTGTTTCTTCAAATATTCGTAGTATTCTTCAATAATACGTAGATTTTTGAATTTCAGTGAATGACTTAGAGGCTCGTTTCGGATATAGTAACGTAATATTTTATATTAGACGGTAGCTCTCTAGCATCGATTACGGACTTGTCCGCTAAAGTTTCATTTACCGGACTCAAATCGATGCATGTAGGACGTATACCGAGTGTCCAGCAGAACCCTGGACATAGAAGATTAACATGGGAAATCGGCTTTTATTTTTTTTGCGCCTGTACGTACAGTTGATTTGATTGATAAACTTTTAAGAGTAAAGTTGTAGAGTTTATGGTCAGCTATCATCCTGTAATTTTTTCAATGCCACAGTTTTGGCTGTTTGGAAAACGCCTCGAAAAGTGAAAAAATTTGAATTTGGCGCGTCACCCCCGCCACGCGTGTGCAGTGTCGCCAACATAATAATTTCTTATGTCAGAGTCAGAGCCGATTTTCCTTTCTTATTTATTTTGAGGGACTATCATGTAGTAATTAACGTGATTATGCAGAGAAAATTAACTGAAAACCTGACGATAATGTTCTTAAATCATACGGTAAGTAAAAGTTACGTTTATTATTATCATAATTAGTAAAAGGAAAATCATTCCAATTTGTGTATGGCTGGTTGTCTAATTCATTTTAGATTAGCAACAGACAACGGATCGACGATATGTCTCTTGTCCTTATCATTGGTAAAGCTAAAAGCTAGGTTAATGTTAAGAATTATTAAGGACGGCGAGTTGGGTGGATACATTTGTTGACCAAACCAAGAACCAAGCTTGAAATGTGATTGTACTCTACAAATGAGTTCTCGTGGAATTGGCGCAAAGAAAATACGGATTGGCGGATCTTAAAAGAACCATTTAATTACATACTACAAAGAAAGTGAATAACCACCCATGTGTTAAACATCAAACACAGAGGTAAACAAGAACAATAAACAAGTAAACAAAATACAAGACTAGATGTGGCACATCAGAGAAATTGTTCAAAATGACCACCTTCTGCAGAGGTACAATATGCAAGCCCCTGTTCAAAATTGCGACATGTATTGTCTAACATCACCGCCGTGACTTGATCACAAGTTTCTTGAGTGGCAAGTTTCAACAATTGAACATTTGCATATTGTTTATTTCTCTGGTAGAGACGATCTTGAATGAATCCCCAAACAAAAAAATCACAGGGATTCAAATCCGGAGAGCGAGGTGGCCAATTAATTGCTCCAAACTTTCCGATCCACCTATCACCAAATGTTTCGTTTAAAAAACGTCTATTTTGCAGTGCAGTGTGACACGACGCCCCATCGGGCATGACTTAAAAACTGTGAGCTGCAAACGACTTTTTTAAAAAAACTACTTTTATTGCTTAAGAACTAAGTTACAATAATTAATAAAGTATGTTTGAACAAATGGACAATTAAGCTCTGACTAACTAATGCATGGGAAAGCGGTTGCCTCGTAATAGATAATAAGCAGCGTAAGCAGGTGGCATCAGCAGTATCCGGAATAGGACGCTTCATAACTCCTCCCTTCGAAAATTCAACTATACGGCTTGTCGTGGTAGTTGAACCTCTTGTAGTAGTTCCGTGGGGGTTTCTTCGGGTTGCGATTTCTTGTGTGTGTGAGAAGTGCAGAATCTCCGTTTGATCTTCTGAATTAAAATGTAAACAGCTAGAAGACTCAAAGAGAAATAAATTGCAATTGTCCAGAAGCTTGGTGTTTTGGAAATTGAAGTAACGGTTAACACAGGTTGATGTTCCAAAATATGGCTTCTCAGATGTTGTAGGTCATCCAATGTAATATCTTCCAAGTGTGAACTCAGATTCAAAGTGGGCAGCAACGCCTGATTTTCACTTAAGTCAGGGAAAAGCACTAACTGGTTGGTTTTTTCCACTGAATGTCTATTGTTTATTACTATTCCATCCAGATAAACTTGACATTGTTCTGGAATATGGAATATTTGTGTTCCGAAAAGTTTTAAGCCCTCATTTTGGTTTTTGCAATCTAACTTTACTAATTCTTCTTTAGGCAAAACAACTATCCATTGGCTGAGGTCATCCAATTGGTTTATGACCGGTTTTGTCAGACTTATTTTTATTTGGCGGCAGGCCGGTGCAGCTCCTTGGTTTGACAAAACTTGTACCACACAACAGTTTGCTGACTTGACATCGTGCAGGTCCATCTCTTCACAGAAGTAGTATTGGTCTTTTAGCTTCGTACATTCATCTCCGCGGTATGCAAAGTGCAATTTATTTTTTAAAAGAAATTTATTTTGCCGTATGATAACCTTAAAATGGCTCTGTGCATACACTGGTGTTGAATAGAGTCGATAATAACTTAATTCTTCCGGATAGACAATTGGAATTCTTAAGAGGAAATTTACCTGATTTTTATAAATAAAACTTTCTACTTTTATAATTTGTTCATAAAGAAGCGTATTTTCTAAGGTCACTTTTATAGGCATACGTTTTGTGTATGATGATATTTTTTCTATGCGCTTTAGTTCATGGAATAAAGCATCAGTTTTTATTATGCTTGGATGTAAAATCTTCAACTTAGAGAACGTAATTGCACTTTCTACATCTAATAGGATTAAATCAATAATTTCATAAACATTAATTATTTGATTTAGGGTGTCCTTGATATAGTTGGCATTTTCCTTAGAAGTTACCTTTTGTACAATGAACTCTATTTGACGTATTTTAGATTCTAGCAACTTTTCATTGTGGGTGACTTTTTTAACTGTGTCGTTGAATTGTTTTATCAAGTCTAATGACACAGAATTACCTTCCAAAATTGATGCTTTTAGCTTAAATTCATTATTTTGCAACTCTCTGATTAGATTATCATAACGCTCTCCATCTGAGGCATCTAAATTACCTGTTATTGATTTAAATATGGATCCTATTCCGTTTATCAATCCACGTTTGTATCTCTGAGGGGGTGGAAATAATTCCTGAAGTTTTGTTTCTACCCTATCTTGTATTAATGCTAGAATCTTAAGATAATTACCTACTTCTAGTCTATATTCTAAATTGTAGTTAATTTCCCCAGTTAGTTTTAACGAGTTAGTTTGTAACTTATTTTACTACCTATACCTATTTACTTCTACAATAATTGGATTTAAATCGTAAAAATGTAGTAGCGTGTATGTGTACTCTTTTAATTTTGCCTGTCCTAGGTTTACTGGAATTAGTCTGGGATTATCTGTTAATCCTCTGAATGTGATTTTGTCGTCGAAAGCGAATGTTGTTTGAAGAATTCTGAAAAGAGAGTAATTGTGTTATTCAAAACTATACCTATTCTGTAATGGACGTTTGATATTAGAAAGATGTACTTTTAAAGTATCATCTGTTCGGCCTGTCTTCTTTTTAGTATTAATATTGATTAGTTTTGTAGGCTTATTGAATTTGTTTGTATGTTTTTGCTAATGTGTTTTTTAAGATGGACAGTTTGTTCAGGTTCGAATATGTCCGGATCGTCTTTATTTTTGTTTATTTTTTCAGCTAACTTTTCTTTCTTTTCAATTAATTTATTGTTCGGTTGGGCGTACAATATTTTCGCCTTTTCTCTATGCGAATTCACATAGTCATTTACTAGTATTTAATCTAACTTTACGTCGAAAATATCATTAGAGGTTATATGACCTTGAATGATATCAATTGGTTTTAAGTTGGTGACAGAGTGTATAGAATGATTATATGCAAGAATTGCGTAAATCATTTTTTGTTTCGTGGGTGTTTCAGAGTAATCTTGATTATTTAGCAATCTGATATGTTCTGCAAGAGTGGAGTGTAAACGTTCTACGACACCATTAGACTCTGGGTGATGTGGTGAGCAAAAATGGACTTTAATTTTGTGTAGAGTTAACAATTCCGTTATGACAGTATTTTTAAACTCAGTACCATTGTCAACTATAATTTGTTTTGGAATTCCGTGGTGCGAAAAGAATGTTAAGAGTTTGTCGACAATTTCTACTGAAGTGAGCGAAGTTAGGTGGTAAGCTTGAGCATATTTAGAGAAACTGTCGATAATTGTCAAAAATTTATTTTTCTCGAAAGTGTAAGTATCGAGGTGAATAATCTCGAAGGGTCTTGAAGCTGTAGGTGTGACATTCATTGGTATTTTAACTGGGTTACGTTCGTATTTGCTTTGTAAGCATGTTTCACAATCATTTATATAAGATTGGACAGATTGCTGTGCTTAAGTTCTGGCCAATAATATTTTTCTCTTAGGCGCTTGAGAGTCTCTTCTATACCACGGTGGTTAGTTTTACCTTCGTGATAATTTCTAATTATATCCTTGATATCGTTTTTGTCGATTACGTCGACTAACTTTTTAAGACAACGCAGAAATTTAATAGAGGGCCATCTGAAATTTTGCCTAATTACTTCAGAAAAGGGTTCGTACATATCGGGGTCTTCGAAATATAAATAATAAAGTTTATTTGGAGCTACAACTTCCCTCATAAAATTTATTATTTCGTGTTCGTAATTATTTTCAGAAAGTTGGACAGTTATTCTTTTCTTTTTATTGAACAAATTTTGAATTTTGTGTTTTGCTGGTGAGTGAAACACTTTTTGAATAATTATTTGATTAGCGCCGTAATTAACTGCTGTTTCTGAAATTGGAATTCCTGCTACAGGATTTTCAGCGTTCGTGTGTACCGTGTTTTTGTCATTGTCAAGGATATCTGGTGGGTCGTCGTCGTTGCATTGCGCTATGATTGAAACTTGATCTATGTCGCGACTTGTGGAAGGTTGTACATGTTCCTCATAGACGTCGTTAACGTATTTATCTAAATCAAAGTCTTGAGTTTCTTGGGTTTCTTTAACGTGAATTTCAATGCGAGACAAGTTAAGTTTGCCTTTTTTATATATAATATTATAATCGAATTCTTCTAATTTAATACGCCAACGCAATAATTTTGAAGAAGGGTCTTTTAAAGAAAACAACCACTGTAATGGTTTATGATCGGTTATGATATTGAATTTTCTTCCGAATAAATAGGGGCGAAAATATTTAGTTGCCCATACAAGACATAAACACTCTTTTTCAATGGTTGAGTAATTTGATTCTGAGTCATTTAAGGTACGAGATGCATAAGCAATTGGTAAATCTTGACCTATTGGCCCTTGTAATAAGACAGCGCCAATTGCCACATTACTTGCATCGGTGGTCAAATTAAATGGTGTACTGAAGTCGGGGTATTGTAATATCGGTTCATTAATTAACAAATTTTTGCAGGTTTTAAAACAGTTAACAAACTCTTCGTTATGCTCTATTTTAGCACCTTTTTTCAAACATCTAGTTAATGGTTTTGTTAAATTTGCAAAATTGTTAATGAATCTACGATAGTAACTTAAGAGTCCTAAAAATCCTTTCAATTGTTTGGTCGTATTGGGAATAGGATATTGTTTTATTGCTTTGATTTTATCCGGGTTAGGTTTTACACCGGAGGGTGTGACAACATGACCAAGGTAAGCGACCTCGTGTCTCAAAACTCGCTTTTATCAAGCTGTATTTTAAAATTTGATTCCCTAAGTCTTTGAAATACAAGTTTTAAATCTACTAGATGCTCTTGTAACGAAGTCGAGTATACGATAATATCGTCTAGGTACACTAAGCACTTTTCGTTTTGAATTCCGCGTAATATGGAGTCCATAACCTGTTGAAAGGTCGCCGGAGCATTCTTTAAGCCGAATGGCATTCTAAGAAATTCATAATGACCGTTTTCAGTATTAAACGCAGTTTTGGGAATGTCATCCTCACTCATCTCGATTTGATGAAATCCCGATGCTAGGTCAATAGTAGAAACATATTGACACTTGCCTAATTTATCAAGAATGTCCGCGATTTGTGGCAACGGGTATTTCTTATCTACTGTTTTTTCATTTAATTTCCTATAATCGATAACCACTCGCCATTTCCGTTGGCCGGTAGCGTTTAATTTTTTGGGGACAACCCAAATGGGTGCCGACCAAGGTGAATCAGAGGGCCTAATAATTTTTTGATCTAACATTTTTTTGATTTCATTTTCTACTTCTTGGCGATGAATAAAGGGATATCGATAAGTTTTGGTATAAATTGGAATTTCGTCGGATGTTTTGATTGTATGCTTTACTTTGTTAGTGAATGTTAAGGGCGTGTTTTCATTATAAAAAATATCAGAAAACTCTTGACATAATTTTAAAATTTGTTGTCTTTCTTCAGGATTAAGGTGATTGACTCTTAACTTGGAAATGTCTAATTTTGATTTTTGTGTTGGATTGTTATTAAAGTTATTTAAGTCAATATTTTGTAAAAGTGAAATGTCAAAATTTTCAACCTCTATTGGTTGTGAAAAGTCGATCGTTTCAGATGAAGTTCCATTATTTAATATGGTAGTTATTGCATAACCATTTTTTGCTATGCATAAGGATTCTGGAATTTCGCATTGGTTTATTTTTGTATACGGAACGACAACTTCGCCGTTTTGAATTGAGGTTTTAATTTTTATGGTTTGCTCTGTGCGTGGGAGTATTGTCATGCAATGTAAATCAGAGTTCGTTTGATAAAATTGCAATTTAATTTTAGTATAAGGTGTCATTAAGTATCCAGTGTCAAAGTTTATGGTGGCTTGTAAGAGTTTGAGATTATCTAGTCCTAGTAGTCCATCAAATACTTTATGAAACTTAAATAAGTAAAATTTAAGATCTTGCTCAAATGGTATTCTAAAAATTCTTGAAGCTGGAATAAGCGCACTGTAGTCGTGTGCTGATTGCTGAAATCCAGAACTAACAACAAAGGGATCTTTGATTACACGACTTGGAAAAAGTTCGTTAGCAAGTTCGGGGTTTATAAACGACCTGCTTTATCCTGAGTCAATAAGAAATTTTAAGTTGTTTTCTGGGAATATAATGTATGAAAGTTCGCTTGAAGAATTTAGATTAAAAGTGAATATTGGTGGGCTATTAGTTAGGGGTTGGAATTGCTGTTGGAAGCTTGCCGAAAATTTTCATTTTCGTCAGATGATTGAGAGGGTTGAGATATTGAATAATCGGCAGATTGATTATTAATTGACATATCAGTTTCACCATGCTGATAAGGATCTTCTGCGTATGACGCAACATGATCTGCCCAATTATCTTGGCAGCAATATGCCTCTGCATAATCCGGATAATAATTTGTATAGTCATTTGGAGTGATATCTAATTCAGTATTGTACATTTCTCCAATTGTGGGCAAGTTCTTTTTAGGAGGGTAATTCCAATGTGAAGGACGTTGTTGTCCAGGACCTTGATTATGTGATCTATGCGTTCTAAAAGTTTGCTGGGTGCATAACGACATAGGAGTTGGGGTAGGAATGGTTTCGAACTGTCAGGTTTGAAAACGTTAGTGTTATTTCTTGCAACCTGAGACTTTGAGGGGTTTTTATGTGCACTGTAATTAAAATTTGGCCTTACAGGTGTTGATTGGAATGGAAAAGATTGTCGAAATTGGTCGTGTCTTGTTTGAGAATGAAAAGTATTGTTAGGATTAGGCATTGTCATTGGGAAAAATCTGGGTTGTTGCGGTTGAAAATTCGGAAAATATGGTACTGATTGAATAGGACGTGGTTTTTTAATATTTTGAGATGGTTGCTTGACCATATGGGTGGTGTTAGTTTGGAAGTATCGAACATTATTTTCCTGAATAACAAACTGTATAGCTTGTGCCAAATCAGTTGGTTTTATACAGCGAATGGTGTTCCCTAAGGGTTCTCTTAAGCCTGATAAAAATGTGGTCAATGCTAATTTTTGATACATCTCTCGCTTTATAGTCGCAGATGTTTGTGTATCGTGCGCATCAACAAAACTAACTATTAGGTTTAATATTTCTAAAACCCTGTCATAGAAATTCTGAGGTGATTCGTTAATACCTTGTCTAACTAAGCATAACTAAATCCCTATTTAAGCAAGTTTCGTCCCTAGTATCTGCAAAATGTCGATATAATGTTGTTTTTAGATCATCCCAGGTGGAGACGTTTTGTACATTTACAACAAGTCTTGCACTACCTAATAGTTTACCAATTAAGCAATGCAATAAGTAAGTATTTTGGAAGCTATTTCTGTTGGCACATTAATTCAAATGAATGAGTTTGGACTCTCTAAAATCCACATACAGTGCAGGACAATCGAGACCAACGTCGAGAAGTGGTTAATGTGTGGATTGGCATTTTGGGGCGCACTGAATTTGGTTTTCCAATGAGATTTTGTCTGTCATAGAAGAATCCCGCACTTACCAAAGGCTTTTTACATGCAGGATGGGGCCTCGCGTCACACAGCACTGCAAAATAGACACTTTTGAAGTAAAACATTTGGAGACAGATGAATTCACCTCAATAACAACAACGAACACCCTTAATTGGTGACAAGAGACAAATTGTCATGTCATTGTGGTTGTCGTATTGCTAAACTAAAATGAATTAGACAACCAGCCATACACAATTTGGAATGATTTTCCTTTTACTAATTATGATAATTATAAACGTAACTTTTACTTACCGTATGATTTAAGAACATTATCGTCAGGTTTTCGGTTAATTTTCAATGCATAATCACGTTAATTACTACATGATAGTCCCTCAAAATAAATAAGAAAGGAAAATCTGCTCTGACTCTGACATAAGAAATTATTATGTTGGCGACACTGCACATGCATGGCGGGGGTGACGCGCCAAACTCAAATTTTTGCACTTTTCGAGGCGTTTTTCCAAAAAACAGCCAAAACTGTGGTATTGAAAAAATTACAGGATGACAGCTGACCATAAGCTCTAGAACTTTCCTCTTAAAAGTTTTTCAATCAAATCAATCGTACAGGCGCAAAAAAATAATAATCGATTTCCCATGTTAATCTCCTATGTCCAAGGTTCTGCTCGACACCCGGTATACCGGACAGTATGAAATAAAGGTGTTTTAACATCGAGCTCAATGAACCGAATTAGAAAAACAGATTGTTCTGCAGATATACCGGGTGTCCAGCAGAACCCTGGACATAGGAGATTAACATGGTAGATCGGTTTTTATTTTTTTTGCGCCTGTACGGTTGATTTGATTGGAAAACTTTTAAGAGTAAAGTTGTAGGTAGGCAGGTAGGTAGGATTATGGTCAGGTATCAACCCGTAGTTTTTTCAATACCTCAGTTTTGGCTGTTTTTTGGAAAAAAGCCTGGAAAAGTGCAAGAATTTGAATTTGGCGCGTCAGCCCCGGCATGCATGTGCAGTGTCGCCAACATAATAATTTTTTATGTCAGAGTCAGAGCCGATTTTCCTTTCTTATTTATTGTGAGGGACTATCATGTAGTAATTATCGTGATTATGCAATGAAAATATGTTGGCGACACTGCACATGCACATGGGGGGGGGGGGGGGTGACGCGCCAAATTCAAATTTTTGCACTTTTCGAGGCGATTTTCCAAAAAACAGCCAAAACTGAGGTATTGAAAAAATTACAGGATGATACCTGACCATAAGCTCTACAACCTTACTCTTAAAAGTTTTTCAATCAATTTAACTGTACATGCGCAAAAAAATAAAAACCTATTCCCATGTTAATCTCCTTTGTCCAGGGTTGTGCTGGACACCCGGTATCATTCATTACGCATCTCTTAGCCGCAGGAAGAGAACAATATGATTCCAGAAGTGTCACTGCTTAATTGGGTGAAGTAAATTTATAACTAGAAGAGTTAGTAGGTATATTATGGTTATTTATTATAGGTATAGGTCGTACATAATAACTTTACGTACGCAGGCAGCCATGGTGTTTTTCCATTAGATTGGCACTTCTGAATTGTTAGCTCTTGTTTGCTACCCTGCTTCTTTAAGCCGAGTCCATAACCACTGAAAAACAAGCCGAGTCCATAACCATAACGAGGTGTAAAATCAAAATCTTCCAATAAAATTGATTTTTGACAACATTCAACTAATCGTCTTCAAGGAATCTGTTTACCTGTGAAATTAGCTTAATGTCAGGGTCAAAAAGGCCACCAGCAATCGCTTTTTAAAAATTGGACGTTGTCTAATTTTTTGCTCTTTTCAAGTCTACGTGTTTCTATATAAATCCTACTAATTTGAAGATCTCCCGTAAAGTATTCACTTCTGTTTGGTTACCCGGAAGGAAGAACTATAACTGGGAAGCCCTGGAAGGAAGACCTAATAAGCCCGATCAGTTCAGAATTATGTACCATCAAGTGTATATTTATACTGAGCAAATCAGCTTCTAATAATCTAAGTAAACTACAAAACTGATTCCTCTGACCCAAACTGGTAGCTAGGCAAGAGCTAGGTGCAATTTTCGAGAAAATTATGAATTTTACAGTTTTAGCTAGTAACTAGAGTAGCATATGGGCTTGGAGACTGAAACGAAAAAGGAAAATACGCTAAGTTTATTCACTTCAGAACCAGATCCTAATCCAGATATAATTTCTACATATTAACGTATTGAAACACCTAGAGCAGTCGACGGAAATAACGCGATAATAATATGAGAAACCAGAAGGAGTAAATGTTAGGAAATTACAACCAGAATACACTGTGCCTACCTTCTCGTAGAATGATAAGGTCAATCAATACTAAATTTCTTATAAATTATAATAATTATTTATCAATAAAAATCAATTTTTTTTAAAATGCATATTTTATAAAACGAAATTAAAAATTGTTAATCAGATGGTTTACATTCATTTAAATCGTCCTAGCAACCATGGAACCAAAAGTTATAACCTCTTAAGTCATAAATATAACCTAAAATATATGACAATGCGTGTCATAATATACAGGTGGCAAACTGTCAAATTTACATGACCTACTGTGCAAGTAAAGTTATAGTGTACAAACTATATAAGGCTAATCCACGAGAAAAAATGTACACTCCAGGCGCAGCCGAGAGTTTTAAGGCCGTTAATATCCCGAATTTAATTCAACATTTTATCCACGACCACGGATAAAAACAATCAATTAAAAGTGGGGGAGCAGTGGAAATGTCCAGTTTGACAATAGTATATTGTGCAACTAGTGTCAAAAATTGCCCTTTTTCACATAAGTGTGACGGTTTGGACACGAGCCGTAGGCGAGATATACAACGTCACAAGAGTGTGAAGAGTGATTTTCGTACGTGTTGCACACTGTACTTTTTGTACGACTACGATTTTGCTTCATAATTGATCATTTGTATTATATAATATATGCAAGGCGTGTGCAAAGTGGACTTTGCACTTTGCACACGTTGTTTGCAATTTGCTATTGTCAACAGTTGTAGAAAAATTTTATTTTTACAACAATGATATTGAGCTGAAAAGGAGGAAGTCAGGAAATCGTTTCTATAACAATTTAATACACTAGTTAGAAAACCTTTAATCCACCACTGTGTTAGAAGGCCTTTAATCCACGCGAAACAGGCGTATTAAACCGAATATTAAACCTTAATAATATAGTCGTCGTGGAAAAAATATATGATATATACAGGGTGTTACGGGACAAAAACTACATACTAATATGGTAGATTGGTTTTGACCATGCCTACACATATTCAGTATTGAAAAAGTTCGGAACTCATTTCTTACTGATATACAGGGCTTTGCGAAGGATTTTGTATACATTTTACCCGAAACAAAAATCAATCATATTTCTCAGAATTTTTGCAGAAATGAATTAAAATTGCATGTTCTTGAGACATTGGAGGAGAAGAACCCAGGAAGGTAACAAAAAGTACAATATAAATGTCCAGAGCCGGACTAATAAAGTTGTTCTCATGCCGCAAAACCAACACTCAGTAAACGATTTTTTAAAACTTTTGTTGTCTAACTTTCGGTTTTTTTACACTTTTTTAATGTTGTAATCAACTACGTTTTGTGTTACCAATGACTTATTAGGTTTAAATGTTTGTAACTTCTTATTATATATTGTACCATTTCTTGATGTGACAGAAAAAAAAATTGCGATGAGAGAATAACAACAAAAAAGCATAATTAGATGAATAATTTCAAATACAAATAAATCTTACTATTTTGTATACTTATTGGTGCCCATTGCCCCAAAAATATTAGACTTTATCCAGTTGTTTGATGTAGGAGCTATCTTGGTTACAGCTCACAGTTATATAATGCATTATAAAATGTATTATTCCTCATACTGTGGTTACAGCAAAACATGCAACAGTCATTGTCAAAATTAGTGTGGAAGGTTCGACTGGAATTTAAAGTTTCCTTAAGAAGTATTTCTCTCAATAGTATTTTAAGTTTAGTAGTTTTTGCAAAAATGCCACATAAGTTTAGGAATGAAGAATTTGCGGATATATTATTTATCTATGGATATTGTAACGGAAACAGTAGAGCGGCGGTATGGAAATAAGAAGAATCTCCAATCATCAGAGTTTTTCCACAACTTTTTGCTTTCTTCGACAGTAGTGAAGTGTGTACAGTAGTGAGCCGTTTGGCGCACATTTTCTGCGATTGCCTTGTGACCCATAGACCCACGATTTACAGAACGCTGTTCTCGGACGAATCGCAGTTCACTAGAGATGGAATTAACAACTTTCGCAATGAACATGTTTGGGCTGAAATAAATCCAAAAGCCATTCGTGAAACCAGGTCCCAACATCGATTCCCAGTAAATGTTTATCTCGATTTCCTGCAAAACATATTACCGGGTCTTCTAGAAGAAGAAAGAGTAACTAATACTTCCAGCATACCGCCTCTCCGCCACATTTTGCGCTAGCCGTAAGAGAATATTTGAATGCTACATTGGCTAATCGATTGATTGGAAGAGGAGGTCCGCATCCTTGGCCCCCAAGGAGTCCAGATTTAACTCCTATAGATTAGTTTTATGGAGTCGCCTTAAGTCAATGGTTTATAATGAACAAATTATTAACAGAGAACAACTAATTCGAAAAATTAGAACATGTGGTGACCACATAAAAAATAATCCGCAGAAAACCCGAAAGTCTGTGACTCACTTGTTGAAGAGACAAGAGAAATGCAGCGAGAATGGAAGCCTTCATTTTGAAAGTGTTTTATAATCTTAGTTTTTATTTGTCATTGTTTCTAAGATTTAAAGTTGATGAAAATTTGAAGTAAATAATCCGAGAAATAATCTAAAAATAATAATTATGAATATTTGTTTTCTCATATCTATTTCTTTTATTTATGTTCTTGTCATAAATATTAATAAATAATAAAATAACCAATAAGCAGAACAAATTATAACTCAGTAAGTCACTAGTAATACAAAATGCGGTTAATTAAAAAAAAATAATAAAAAAAGCCAAAAGTGCGACAACTAAAATGGTTCCGATTTCTTATTGCCTGGCGTTTGTGGACTTCAGATCTTTTGCAAAACTTTAAAAAAATGAATACTGAGTGTTTGTTTTATGAAAAGAACAACTTTATTAGTCCGGCTCTGGAAATTTATAACTTTTTGTTACCTTCCTGGGTTCTTAACATAAAACGTGTTCCGCACATGCAACTTGAATCCATTTCTGAAAAAATTCTGGAAAATATGATTGATGTTTTGGGCAAAATTTATACAAAACGCTGTATATCGGTAAGAAATGAGGTCCGAACTTTTCTAATCCTAAATATGTGTTGCCATGGTCAAAATCTATCTCCCATATTAGTATGTACATTTTGTCCCGAACACCCTGTATAAGGGATACAAATATTTTTGCTAGTTACCACAAGTTATATTTACATTTTTCAGTATAAAGATTCATAAACAAACTATCAAAAGACTGCACCTGACTGGTTGCCTATTCTCTGCAAGAGCAAGTGAGACGAAAATTTGTAATGTCAAAGCCAAATGTAATATCTCCGCTTAGGAGATATTACATTTTCCTGATTTACTTCCCTGAGGTTAAGTAACTGCATTGCGTTATTACCAAAAACAAGATCTTTAAAATAAAAATAAAATTATATACCTGAAAAACAAAAGTTCTTGTTTCTGAAAGAGTTGGATTGTTTAGACCCGTTATGAAGAGGAGAGAAAACTTTTTTTAAGAGTAGTCATGGCAAACTATGATGACCATTTAAAAAAAAATATACTGGCGTCGTGTCTGCGAATCTGCTTTCAAAAGTACCTATAAAATTCCATTCTCAAATTAGGGAAAAATTAAAAAATCAACAAACAAATGACAATCGCAAAAATCTGAGAGCATCATTAAAGGCATCTTGGAAAAAAGGGCACGGATATGCCGATACTCTATTCGGACAACCAAGTTGGGACACCCTGTACATACTCTAACACGTGCCGCAAAGAATCCCGTACCCTATTTTAGCTGATTTCAATTTGCTCTTTTGTTTTCGAGTGTGGTGTGTGATGTCACCAATTTGGGACTTACGTCTGTATTATCAAAAAGTTGATTAATTTTAGTGTAAATCTCTAGCGTAGTATCTCGCGTAGTATAGAGATTTAGAGTGGATTTATCTCGGAATTTATACACAAATTAAATTAGATTAAAATAACACTGAAATAAAATAGATTAAACTAAGAATATTGGTTCAATTTATGCAACCTAGAATTAACAATTAATTTTGGTCTGTACTATCATCATTAAAATAGAGAAATGTGTACAGCTTTACAGTTTTAAGTTCCATTAATCTGTAGTATTAACCCAAAAAAAACTGAAGAAAAATAAAAAAATTGGCTTTTAGTAATTTTAGTTTAAATTAGATTAATTTATAATGTGCGCAAATGATCTTATGGAAACACATATCGTAACGTATCGTCACTGTATAAATCCAGCTTTACAATTACAATATGGTCAAAAATTGGCCTTAACGAATCTCTTCCCGCCGCTAAGTTTCGTTTTGTAAAATCTTACACTGCTGCTTGATATCAAACTTACCAATATTATAGTTCAATAGCAATCCTTTTTTGCACTATTTAGCACCACTTATCAGTAATTACCTAAATATGTATATATTTTTCTTATAATGCAAACTTCAATAACACTTCTAAATAACTTTTAACTTGCAGCTTAACAATTATTTTTAAATTTTTTGTTAACACCTCGTATATTATTAATGTTTTTTTAACCCAAAACAAACGTCTTTTACACGTATTTCTTCCCGACTTGGCGATGTGGACACGTCGTCGCGTAGTCGCGCCGGTACCAACACATCCTCCCGTTAACCCGCGATCCCGCTGGCACCGTGGACGCTCCAGAACTGAAATTTCGCCGCATTTTCAGCGTTTCAGGGATGCTGCTGAAAGCGCCAACAGTCTTTGTCGGGAATCGGGATGGGATCGGGGTGCGAATAGCGTTTTCGTGCGTCGGAAAGTCGCCTTCTTCTTCTCGGAATAGATGACGAAGGTCTATGGGTATGAGGTCAATACCACCAACGTCAGTGTATAGATTTTTGTAACGTTTAATTAAACGTCGCGCACAATTAGCACGGTTTCAATTAAGACGGTTAATCTTTTGTGGAAGCTTCAAAAGTGCCTGCTAGCAGACAGATAACAAGTGGAAGTGTTTTTCTATGGGGCTCTTTCACTTGTTTCAGAGGTCAATTTCCTCATTGGAGTACGCGCAGATTATGCACTTTCCTGGAAATTTAATTAAATGCAGGGTGATGGTATGCTAGACGTATCTAGAAAACAGGTTCGCGTATTTTTGTGTGACCACAAATGCGTCCGACCTTTATTTCTAAAATATTTCCACCTGAATCCACCTTAGATCTAAAGATTTTTTGGAACGTTTAGGAATTTAGGAGGATTTCGTAAAATCTGTTAGAATCTGAGGATTTTCTCTTGCATACAGATTTTGACTAATTAAAAGCGACAAATACGAAGCATAATTATAAACGCATAAAAAAACACAACGCATTATGATATTCACGAAACGACACTACTACTACTAGTGGTAGTAGCTGAAATCCAGAGAGTAAACAGAGCACTTTGAGTAAAGCTGCATGATCTCGGCACAATTAACCATTCCAGAACAGCTGTTTTCGATAAAGTTCCACCATACTGATTCGTGGGGCAATCAAACCATGTAGCCAAATTTACGAAATATTCTGTGGTTATAAGGAGCAGATGGTTCGCCATTTTCATGCAAAAATATCCGGCAAAACTGCTAAGAAGGGCGCCAAAATTGTGGAGCAGAAAGGTTTCTCCTTATGTAATATACGAGGTGTTTATTAGAAAACCCCATCTAGCAAGCTATGAAATTTTGACAGAAAAGGATATCAAAGTAAATGGACTCTTGTTTCTCCATCCTTTTCTTTTGACATTTCACAGTCAACTAGATGAAGTTTTCTAATGAACACATGATACTACTGTGTTGATTTCACTTGTGTGAGGGAGAGAATGGAGAAACCATTGTTTTGCATTTTGCACTGTGTTTTTGGCTATTTTCATCCATGGGACACACCAATGTGCGATCATTCTGAGACGACAACACCGTTAAGGGGGCACACAACTGCGGCCAAAAATGGAACGGATTTTAAGAAAATGTCGACAATTGTTGCTCTCTCCATACTATCTCTTAGCTCGTTGGATTGAGTATGATAATGACATGACAATGACAGATGATTGACCTTATTGACGACTAGAACAGCTGATATCGATAAAAGTCCGCCATACTGATTCGTGGGGCAACCAAACCATGTAGCCAAATTTACGAAATTTTCCGTGGTTATAAGGAGATGGTGAATAAGAATTAAGAATCAAAGAAAATTAAAAGCAGAAAGTTGTACCTGAATATCTTTTGTTACCAAGATACAGGGTGATAAAGTTTCAGATCTTTTACAGGTTTTATTTCATAGTTGCTTCAGTTCTTGACATAGAAGGATGAAAGTTTGTACATACGGGACTCTTTAGAATCTCCACAAGAACAATTCACAAATTATGTTGAAAATATGGACACAGGATAATACTTTTTCAGGGGTCAGGCCTCTTTTTACCTTTCCAAACTGTTTTGTGGTGCTGTAATTGTAACCTACAGTTTCTTTGTTAAAAATATTGCAAAAAGCAAGCAACTTCGACAACTGCAAAAACAAACCATAATTAATTATTCAAATTGCCTAACTAAAGATGTGACAAAAGTAACTAATTTGAAGATTAGCATTTTCCTAATTAAACAGCATTTTTTGTTGAAAATATAGCAAAAACCACGAAAACACTAAATAACATAAACAATTCAAATTGCTTTATTGAAAAAATTACAGAAACAACAAAGTTAAAATTTGGCATACACAGCGATGAAAAGTTTAAATATGTCGAACGTTACAAATTGTTTAATTGTAAATATGACAGAAACAAGCTACTTGAAATTTGGCGTATTTTTAATTAACCTGCAGTTTCTAGGTTAAAAATATAGCGAAAAGTAAGCAACTATGCCAAAAGTGCTAAATATAGTTAACTTAAAAAGTGACAAAAGCAATACATTTAAAATTTTGCATATTCTTAATTAACCAATATTTTTTGTTGGAAATATGGAAAAAAGCCTGAAAACCCGCAAACCAGTAAATGTCTTGAACATTTTAAATATGCTTTAATTATGTCGAACGTATCAAATATGCTTTAATTATGCCCACGTTGGTTAATTGCAAATATGACAGAAACAGGCAACTTCCAATTTGGCATATTTTTAATTAACCGATGTTTTCTATGTTGAAAATATGGCTGTATGGTGTAATTAAACTGTAATTATGAAAAGCAAAGTTGCTTTGACGTTTTAGGATTATCTTTCGTACTTCGTACAGCTATAAAACTATGAGTCCTCCCTTGAAGTTTTTGCCTGAAAGAGACAATTTCGAATATACTATAAATAAATCTCAAATCAAACATGAAACATGATGATCAAGATCAAGTTTTAATAGATGTTATTGATTTTGGATCCAATTTGTTAAGATGTGGTTTTGATTTTTGGGTTGTGGCATCAGGGGTGTTATTCAAAATCAGTTATGAACTTGTCGACGTTTCGCCATATATTACAGTATCCTCAGGACAAATTCAGATAGATTTTGAGAGTCATCGGCTTTCTAAACATTAAGTACAAAGGTCGACAAGAGGTTGCTGTCGATGCCAATAGTCTTTCGTCTCTTGTCGACCTTTGTACTTAATGTTTAGAAAGCCGATGACTCTCAAAATCTATCTGAATTGTCCTGAGGATGCTGTAATATATGGCGAAACGTCGCCAAGTTCATAACTGATTTTGAATCAAGTTTTAAGTTCACTGTCATATCTAAATAAGTTGGTGCGCCATATTGCCTTGGGGGGCAAACATGTCAAATGACGTAATTCTCGAATGGTCAATACGCTGCAAGCGTCAGCCGTCAATTGTCAAATGGTAAATGTCATTGATTGGATGTCGTGTCGACTGTCGTTACTTGTTGCTCTTGCTGTCGTTCGTATTTCAAGAATTGAAAAAATAGGCAGCGTGGCACCTAGAATTTTTGACTGTGACGCAATTTTTTTGCTCGCTTTTTTTTATTTTACAGAACATATTTCAATTATTCAATCTAAGGAATTCTAAGGATAAATCGTGCTTCCACTAAGGATTTTTTCACATGACATGTTGGCAACACTGTCGTTTGGCCGTATTTAACAACTAACACCATTATGACGGACATTAAAGAAAATGATGGAGATAGAATCCTTAAAACGAAAGTCGGTTCTCACAATAATAACTTAAGGTAATACACATTATTCTACTGATGGTTTAAAAATTCCAACTTTATCTGTAACAGTTAGCACGTATTACACCTCCTCTCCCTCCATCTTAGAAGGCAAACGGTATTTTCCTCCCACTTCCCCTATGTCCCACTCCAAGTAAGTAAAGTGTTCCGGCGCACAAAGAACAAGGTCACAGAATGTAGGTCACACCTCTGTAGGAGATAAATCATAACGTATTTATCTCAGTAGCGAAGCCTCGCGTCGGAACCTTTGATCTCCGTGTCCCTAAATTCCGTGACCTTGAACGCGTTAGACCCTCCTACTTCTGTAGTTATTACACTGAGAAAAAACACCCCAAAAAACAAAAACATAATTTTTTAATAATATATTTTTTTTTCAAGCGGACTAAAAGTACGTCATTTGTTTTCTCCGTACGCACACCTAAAGTGGGCTTTCTAATCTTAAGTCCAAAAATGTTGCAAAAAAGCCCTAGGCAGTAAAACTAAAGTCAAAAGTCACCGCTACCGTCATGGTGGCGCATATATGAACGATTTTCATTCACCAAAATTATTTGAACACTAGATGACACCAGATATCTTTACATTCTTATTGAAAAAAAAAGATGGGAATACTCTCATAGCGCTCGAGAGCACCACCCAAAACCGTTATTAAGTTGCGTTCGGTAATTGCATCCCGAGTGCTCGGGATATCAGTCTGTCTCCTTCTAGCTGGTTACGATTTTAAGAGATGCTCTGTGTCCGGAGCGTTCGAATGGAATTACCGAACTCGGCTTAAGTCGAAATCGCATATGTTCTCGAATTCTGAGTTCGTCTGTTAAATGTCATGCGCGTCATCATATTTATCTGTCAATGTGATTTTTATTAATTTAGTATTCATAATAATCTTAGAAATTTTTAGTTTACCATAATTTACCTAAATCATCTAAACCATTGGTTATGATTTAATACCATTAAAACCATTGAACATTGAAAACCACCATTCTAACACATCTATTTATTTTACAGATAATATACAGTATACACCACTAATTGGGTAAGTTCTACGAAGGCGTAGAAGGGCCACATAATTTTTTTTTTTTTATTCTGACTTAATAAGTCAGAATAATGGTTTTTCGGAGTTAATAAGTCCGAATAATCATTTTTCTGACTTATTAACTCCGAAAAACGATTTCCCTGACTTAATAACTCCGAAAACCCATTATTCTGACTTATTAAGTCAGAATCAAAAAAAAATCTCGTTTTTAGCTTTTTCTGACTTAGTATCTCGGAATAACAGTAAAATGACAGCAGACAAGTGACGGACGACAGAGCGGTCCAACAAAACAGCTGATCATGTAAACAAAGAGTTTTGTATATAGGTTCATTTTGTTAATTTTGTATTTATTCTAATAGAATTTGCACTATTTTCTTAGAATTTTAGACGTTTAGACAGTTGTCGGTTTTTTTTAATTCTCTTTTCAATTATTATATTCCAAACGGTAGACTTTAAACCTAATGTAAAATGAGTGACAAAAGTCCCTATTTTCTCGAGTTAAAAGAACAAAGTGGGGAGGTGGCTCAACGATATGAAATGAAACTTTCAGACACAGACTTTCAAACACTCAGAAATAAGTTTCAAACCCTCCGATTTCCCTGCTATCACCAGTATATTTATTGTAACTTACCTAGTGTTAACCACGAGTTACTACACCTCGCAGGAGATGAAAGCTTTTAAAAGCCTAAATGCCTTCAAATATTTTGAAGCTGGGTTCGTAAGTGGTTATGGAGTTCTAAAAATTAAAGATCATAGAGTCCTGGTTGGAAAGGTAAGAACATACTTCACAGACATATTCAGTAGATTATGATTGGGGCTCATGCGGGATATCAATAATTCTATCCTAAGACAATGGGTGCTATTAGGAATAGCACGCATAAATAGCACATATAAGGAAGCCCTGCAGGGGAAGGGACACATAGTCTTAATTAGGTAGAACATACTAGGGTGACTTTAGATAATATACAGGGTGTTTCAGAGTTGTGGTGACAAAAGCTTAAGCGAGATTTCTTTGCCAAAATAAAGCAAGTGCTTTGTTCTTGAGATACAGTTTGTTAGTTTGAATAAAAAAATACAAATTTATTACTTTATTACAGATGACAAATTCTGATTCTGATGAATATATCATCCCAGTCATGATGATCCCATTGTGCTTTTTTCACTGTGATAATAGACTAAGGTATTCAGTCGTAAATTCAAGAAAATATCCACAAAGTATGTAACTTAATATTAAAAATATACAAACTAAAAGTAGCACTTGCAAGCTCAATAAATGTAAGTAATTATCGAGGGCTAAACTGCTAGGGCATTATGGGGTACATACAACCCATGCCATTAATTTGGCGTCAATTTTGCATTAATGTCATTACTTTGGTATTGTGTATAAAATTTGAAGTAGTGGTTTACTCCTCACTAATTATCATATTAATATCCTAAGAATTAAATATTTCTTACTTATATTTCAGGTGAAGCACTCACAAAAGATGAATCTGCAGCCACTAGAAGTGTGGATTATTTGCCAACAAGACGGTAGTGTGATTTCAGCCCATTGTACATGTATAGCAGGTCTTGAGGAAGTTTACAGTCACATAGGTGCTCTGTTATATGCAGCTGAATACATAATGAGATCAAAAGTTAACTCCTCATGTATAGATAGTCGGGCTATGTGGAAAGTTCCAACAACCTCAAAACTTGAGTATACAGAACTAAGAGAAATATCTTTTTCAAAGTTTTTTAATTATAAATCAAAGAGTGATACACCAGTAGTGTCACAAGGTGAATTATGCAATGCATTGCAAGAATTAAAAGATATTGGTACTAGTTCAGTACTGATGACGTTAACTGAACCTTTGTCCCTTGAGTTTGCTCAAAAACAAGCAGTAAGTGATCTAGTGATTCCAAACCCCTATACAAACTTACATCAAGAGGAATTTGAACTGAACAATTTAGAGCAATTAATAAACTTGTGTTTGTCTTTTGCATGAGGAAGTAGTAATGACTAATGACGACTGTGAAAAAATCAGAGAAGCCACAAAAACCCAAGCATTATCAGCCATCTAACTCCATCTAACCCATCGCTAAGGTTAATTAAATCCATATGTTATCCTTTGGAATTGCAGTTTAAATCTCAAGTGACAGGATGGGACAAAAAGCATGAAAAAACCACTCTTTTGGTCTACAAATCAGAACAATCCAAAAGTCATGAAAATGTTATACTAGAGAGTGTAGGCTTCTGCATCAACCCAAGTTACTCAAATTTTGGAGCTTCACCTGATGGATTTGTGTCCTGTACATGTAGCGGCTTAGGGTGTGTTGAAGTAAAGTGTCCTATTAGTGTTCGTGAAAGTTCTCTCAAACAATTTGCTATGAAGTCAGGAAGCTGTTTAATAGTGACCGAAGAAGGCATAGAATTGGAAGAAGCACAATTATTACTTTCAGATACAGCAACAAATGGCTATAACTGGAAGAAATTAGCAAAATAACATCATCGTATTTTCAACCCTGTATTATTTTAACTACTCAAACACTTACCTACTCTAAACCTACTCATAAGTAGGTAGTACAAGGACAGATCTACTCAAATTAGCTTCAATCAAAGAAATCCATTGGTTCATTTAAGAGTTGCGCTCTCTCAAACTTGGTGCAAAAATCAAGTGTTGCAAAGCAATTGACCAGCAGTGCTTGCTTGAAAGTGCGTTTCTTGGTTGAGACCATCACACAGGTTGTAGGATAGTCCAGATTTTGCTGCTTGAGTATAGTAAGAATGGACGTAAATTGTGGAGTCACCTGCGTACATTGTAGTTTGTAGGTAGTAGGTTTGTAGTAGGGATAACTGCAATATATAGGATGGGTAGTTGAGGGAAAAGAACTGTACTTGTGTGACGCCTGCATTTATATTTTAGGTCATAGAAAGTGCAACTTCTACTTTGACTTGAAAGATGCGTTTTTTTTATGTAGGTGTGTATCGAGCACTCTAGATTAGGAATATCAAATATGTAACTTTTGGTCAAGATATTAACTTACAATTGATTGGAATATCACGATGGCAATGAGCTGTCTTACCACTTAATCAAGTGATTTTAAATAAGATGTTGTTCCTAGTAAAGAAGGTATTTATGTACCTATATGTATTATGTAAGTACATTATTTTGTCTTCATCAATAATTATTATTCTTGAACAACCAAAACTGAAAGAAAGACATATCATGTAGCCAGTGAAAGAAACATATGGTATTAAATCTGTCAAACTATCTGCTACATGACTACAGCTTCAATTTGACATTTTTTATATTTATGAATACCTAGTAGGTCGTGGCGAAGAAGGAAGACAGTGACAAATTGTATCTAAAGCCATTCTCCTTAAAACTCTATGCAGAGTTATTGTATCAGAATTTTTCTTTGAAATTATCATTATTAAATTAGCATAATACTAAGTATAGGGCCGTACCTATATGTTTCAAGTGGAAAACATGTGTGGGATGTTTAACTAAACATTAAAAATGTTCTTTTCTTATTGAAGAGAATAAAGCAATGAAGATGAATTACTCAACTTTTGTTTTTATTTTACAGAGTATACCCATTTCTGTATTTGCTTTTTTTTACAATTAATATCAATGCAATAATTATTTTACTATATCTTCCTAGGTATTTATGAACAATCGAAAATTGTGACAGTCTAGGTCTTGGTATTAGCTTATTGTGGTAATTGATTTGATTTGATTAGATTTTCTTTTTTCGACTGCAGGCACGGGAAGTCGCCTTTTCGGACCCTCATTTGAGATTAGAAAGCGTTTTTACAATTTTTCTGCTGTAAAGCGGTTTCACTTTCTCCTTGGACAATCTTAGCACCAGATCATGTGGATAATTTGCCACAGAGTGGACCCTACCCTGTTTTTTGAGCATATTTCGTGCGTTCAAATTGTTCAAATATTAATATATTCAAGAAAAGGAAATTATTTCTCTAGGTAGGGTCAAGAGATGTTATAATAATCATAATTTAGTAATATGCATAAATTATTTTAAGTCATGGTTATGCTGAAATGTTTAAGAGATCCCTCAGTTTTTTGCTTCAAATCACAATAACGCAATTGCTAGAGCAAGCCCACAAGTTCTTTGTCTTCTTTGCTGGTCTACGGAGCCCCAGGGCTTCAGCAAACTTGTTTTACAAGTTGTCCAAAACAAGTTTGTCCGCTGAAATGTTTAAAGAGTCTCTCACTATTTTTCGTTTCAAATCAAAATATCAAGTTGTTCGTTGTTCGCTTTTTTTGTTGGTCCTTGTGGAGTTCTTAATATTATTTTTGTTTTGTGTGTAATAACTCTAAGTAATAACAAGTTCAATAATATTTATCTGCAGAAACAACAAACAAATCGCCTAAAAAGAGGGGGTTAAATTTATGACAGAGATCTATATTTGTCGTCCGTCACTTGTCAGCTGTCATTTTACTGTTGTTCGGAGATACTAAGTCAGAAAAAGCTAAAAACGAGATTTTTTTTTCATTCTAAGATACTAAGTCTGAACAATGGTTTTTCGGAGTTATTAAGTCAGAGAAATCGTTTTTCGGAGTTAATAAGTCAGAAAAATGATTATTCGGACTTATTAACTCCGAAAAACCATTATTCTGACTAATTAAGTCAGAATAAAAAAAAAAATTTTTTGTGGCCCTTCTACGCCTTCGTAGACTTCTTATTTCCTGCATGCTTGAAAAAAAGTAGTATATGTTACTCGGAGTAAAAGATCTTTTTGTGCCTCGGCCAGTTGCAAAGTCGTCAATCTCTGGGCTCAGCACGAAAAGACTCACTTTTACTCCTAGTGACATAATCTACTATACTACGAGTGTTTGGCGTTCCAATAAACTAAGTAGTAGGTGGATTAGCGGGATGGGGACAAATAACGACAATTCAGCTTTTATCAATTGCCAACGTTTCGATCATATATTGTGGTCTTTATCAAGGCTGTAAAGACAAGAAACATCGATCAGTTTATGGCAAGAGGCATGACTAATTTAAAATTATAATTAAAAATTTATATATAAAATTTTTATTATTTTTTATTTTTATCAAGGCTGTAAAGCTGTCTTTATCAAGGCTGTAAAGACAAGAAACATCGATCAGTTTATGGCAAGAGGCATGACTAAATTAAAATTACAATTAAACATTTATATATACATTTTTAATTATTTTTTATTTATACATTTTTAATTATAATTTTAATTTAGTCATGCCCCTTGCCATAAACTGAACGATGTTTCTTGTCTTTATAGCCTTGATAAAGACTACAATATATGGTCGAAACGTTGGCAATTGATAAAAGCTGAATTGTCGTTATTTGTCCCCATCCCGCTAATTCACCTACTATATAATATACTATCTTTTTCAAGCGGTCTAAAAGTACGTCATTTGTTTTCTCCATACGCACACCTAAAGTGGGCTTTCTAGTCCTGAGACCAAAAAAGGAGCAAAAAACTCCTAGACAGTAAAAGTAAAGTCACTGTCGTGGTGGCGCATATACAGGGTGATCCACGTTACTCGACACGGAAGATTATGGCTAAACTTTTAGATTTTAAAAAAGTTTTGTATATGGAATGGATGGGGGTCTATTGGAATTACATTTTAAACATATTATCATTGTATACAGGTGGTCCTAAAAGTATAAAATTGATTAAAGTTGTATATTTTTAAATGAGACACCTAGTATATTAATGTATTTTCGGTACCTACGGACAAAAGTAAAAGTAGTTTTTATTTTTTTTTTGGCGATCGAGGTTTCCCACATAGTGCCAGTTTGGCGTCTTCCCTCCAGGAGCACCGACTGACTAAACTCCATCCCTCTCTTCCCGGTACCGCCTTACTGCATTTCTTCAGGGTAAATTTTTCTTGTGTCTCTTCTTCCTCTCTTTTTTTTTAATTTACAATCGTTGGTCCATTTCTTGTTTCTTTTTCTCGTCCTTGATTTTTGTTTTCATTGTCACTATTATGAATTGTTTTATTGCCTCCCAGTTTTTTTTGTTTGACAAGAGTAGTGAAGCGATGTTGTTCGGGCTAATTTGTGTTCCACATTTTACAGTTGTCTTGCGTCGTTCTGTCTCCCATCTTGGGCATTTGAAAAGAGTATGTAGTGAGTTGTCTATATGTGTGAGGTCGCAGTATTCGCAACCTGGGCTTGTCTTCTTTCCTATTCTGTAAAGGTATTCCGCGAATACTCCGTATTCTGTAAATATTTGCGTCATGTAATGGTCTGTCTCTGTCCAGTCTGTAGTTATCCATTTTTCTAAGTCTGTGATGAAAGTCTTTGCTGTTCCTTTGTAGTTATTCCATTCATTACTCCACTCTTTGTGTACTTCATCCTTTATTTCAGCTATCTGAGTTTTATTTTTGCTGTTGTGTAATTGCGTCCTTTGCCTTATTTGTAGTTTTATGGGGAGTATCTTTGCTCTTGCTAGGAGTGCGGTAGTGGGTGCAGTTCTGTATGCCCTCGTTATTCTTAGAGCTATTTGCCTGTTTGTCTTCTCTAGGAGTGCAGCGTAGTATTTATAGGTTGTTATATTTTCCCAGATCGGTGATCCATAGAGGATGATGGATGTCACGGTGCTCATTAGTGCTTTGCGTTGGGTGAATGTTGGTGTGACCCTTGAGAGCATGTTTATTACTCTCTTCGCCTTGTTGCATATGGTTCTTATATGTGTGTGGAATTTGAAGTCCTTGTCAATATTGAGGCCCATGTATTTGATATAGTTCTTTGAGACTAATTGCTTGTCGTCTATGTTTAGTTGAAGTTCTGTCAGCTTTCTTCTTCCGTTTAAAATTATTAAGTCTGCCTTTTGTACTGCTACTTCAAGCCCCATTTTGTGTAGTAGGTATTTTGTTGTTGTGACTGCCAATTCTGTTCTTGCCTCTAGTGATTCTTTGGTTTTTGCTACTGTTATTATTGAGAGGTCATCAGCGTATGCAATCAAGTGCGTCTCTTCCAGTTCTATTTCCCTGAGTATCCTATTGTAGAAAAGGTTCCACAATAGAGGCCCTATTATTGAGCCCTGCGGGACTCCGCAGCTCATTTTCATTTCCTCGCCGCAGGGGAGAGTAATAGTTCTGTTTTCAAGGTAATCCTGGATAATTTGTTGCAGGTAGCTGCTTACATTTGCCGATTGTAGCGCTTTGATGATGTTTGTCCAGGGGGCTGAGTTAAACGCATTTTTTATATCGATGGTGACCATTGCTGAAAACTTCCTGTTTTTGTACGCTACTTTGTTAACTTCTTGGACAATTTCTTTTACTTTTTGTAGGGCACTTATTGTGCTGCGTCCTTTTCTGAAACCGTATTGGTGTTCGTGGATAAAGTTTTTCTTTTCAAGTTCCGTTTCTAGTCTACCTTTTACTATTTTTTCAAGAATTTTTCCAAACATATTTATGAGTCATAGGGGTCTATAAGTTTGGATGTCGTTGGGGTTCTTTTGCGGCTTTTCTATCAAAACTAGTTTTGCTTTTTTCCATATTTCAGGAAAAGTTCCGGTCGTCACGTATGCATTCATTACATTTACCATATTGTCTACAAAGTGTTTATTTTCTATAGCTTTTTTAATTATTTCAGAGGTGATGTTGTCTGGTCCCGGGGCTTTTTGCTCTTGATGTTTCTTGTTGCTGATATCACTTCCTCTGTAGTTACTATGGGTACTGTGCCATTTTTTATTGTTTTATTGTGCCATCTTCTTGTAGGATGTGAGGGAAACAGTTTGTAAAATTGCTCTATTTGGGTTTCTTTATCTAGAGTTATTCTTGGTTGGTGGATCATTTTTTTTCAGTTCTTGCTTAGTTTTTTTGTATAACTTTTTAATTTCCTCTTTTCCGTTTACGTCAGACGGTGTTGCGTTTATTCTTGTGAGGGTTCTTCTGATTTTATTGCACTGTTTTCTTTTCATTGCAATATCTGTTGTCCACCAGTGTGCAGGTCTATAGTTTGAGTTTGGTGATTTTCTTTTTGGGAATAGTTTATTGCATACATTTGTTAGGTATTTGGTCAGCTCTTCAGCAGTGTTTAGTTTCGTCTGTGTGTCTTGTTTGAGGTAGTTTTCCATCTTTATTTTGCCCATTTCGTCCAATTTCCACCCTTCCAAGTTTTCTTTGTTGTTCGTTACTTCTTGTTCGGAAAATGTTAATTCATATGTTATGTAGAAATGTCCGCTTAGGATGTCTATATTGTTAACTACGTGCCAGTTGCTAATTTTATTACATATTCTGCTTGATGAGGCTGTGATGTCTATTAATGAGGTGCCGTTTGCGTTGGAGAACGTTGGTAAGTTTCCAGTATTTATGGCTGTTAGATTATTTGAGATTAGTAGTTATTCTAATAGCGGTCCTCTAGGGTTCTGCACCGTTGATCCAAATACCTTTGACTTCGCGTTGAGATCCCCTGCGATAGAATATCCTTATTGCAATTTTTTATAAAGGTGTCTATTTGGCTCAGAAAGTTTTCAAATGCTTGCAGGGTTTTGTTTGGAGAGAAGTAGCATGAGATGACAATGACTGTGTCGAGCTTTAGTTGTTTGGATGTCCATATGAAGCAGTCGTTGTTTAGGTCATATATGAAGTTTTCCTTTTTCCGATGTGTTGGTTCTTGTCCTAGTATTATGTCTATGTCTTGTTCGTATGTAAATTGCCTAAGTAGGTCTAAGGCGCTATATTTTCTGTCTATGTTTATCTGTAAAATTTTAATTTTTTTGGTTTCGCGTTCTGCAAACATTTTGGCTTTAAATCATTCTACGAGTTTGCCTCATTTCTAAGAATGCCTTCTTATAGAGCGGGCATTCGTAACTGTATGTTTTTTGGTTATTATTGTCAGTGCAGTTGAGACATTTCGGTTGTTCTTTGCAGTTTTTGATTTCATGCTGGGTCGAACTACAGTTAAGGCAACTTCGTTCTCTGCGGTCGTTTCTGCAGTTAGGGGTGATGTGTCCAAATTTATAACAGTTTAAGCATATTACTGGCTTGTTTGTTTCCTCTACTCTACAGTTACTCCATCCTATTCGTATTTTTTCCGTATTTATTAGTATGTTGGCTTTTTCAATTGGTAATTTTGCAAAAGCATAGAGGAGTTTATTTTGGTTAGGTTTTATAGCTAGTTGTATTTTAATTTCACTTTTTTCCTCAGGGGTGATTTTTAGTGTATTGGTAATAGCGTCTTCTACTTCTTGTTGTTCGGTTGTGCTAGTTATATCCTTTATAAACACTGTTTTGAAGTTTTTGGCTATTGATGTGTCCATATCTTTGTCTATGTTTTTTTTTTACTTCTTCAAGGAAAGCCTTCTCTTCATGTTCGTTTGCTTGATATTTGATATGTATTTGTACTTTGTTGTCGTGTCTAATATTGTGCACTCTTACTCCTATGTCTTGGATTTTGATGTTTTTTCTCATTTTTGACGTTATTTGGGAGTATGTAGCTTCCGAGTTTACTCCTTTTATTATAACTGTGCATGTTTTCTTGTTTCTAGTTGTTGTCCAATTAAAGGGATCGTTATTTGTAGAAGTACCTGTATTTGTGTTCAGTTCTCCGTTTGTGTATACTCCTTGTTCCTGTGTTGTTATTGGTTTGTACGGAGCTCTTGTAGTTGAATATATTGTCATGTTCATGTCGTGATCTTGCAATATTTTTTCCGCCAGTCGTCTTATTTTTACTATGTCTACTTTCGTGTAATTACAGAGTGTGATTTTTTTGGTTGCCTTTTGTTGTTCTTTTTGTATTAAATTCTTGAGTCCCTGGTAGAGACTCGTCCATTTTTCTAGGGATGTTGAAATGTTCTGCTCAGATTCTAGATTTTTTAATCCAAGGACGTGTAGTGTATTTCCATTTTCTTCTTTGTTGTCTTCATCTGTGGTGATTTTTGTGTCGACGCTTATTACTTTACCTTCATCTGGCTTTCCAGATTTCAGGTAACTGGAGATTTGCGGAAAGGTTTCGCCTAGTTTTTTCTTGTAGCCATTATTTCCCTGTTCGTCCGTATCTATGATCACTATGGTGTTATTTTCGATTGAAAGTGGGTTTCCTAGGCCCTGTGTTGTTTTTGGGTAACATTTGTCATTCCATTTTAATTTGATTATATCCATGATTTTGCTTATGTTATTTGCTTTATGTAATTGTCCTAGTATGTTCTTTTGGTCGTAGTTCGGGTCCGTTTGTGTGTCTACGTTTTTTGTTTCCACTCTTTTCGTTAAGTATTGCATTGTGTATGTTTCTTCGGTTTGTGTGTCTGTAGTTTTTGTTTCTGGTCTTTCGTTACCTGATTCTGTACGAGTTCCTATTTGTAGGGAGTTGATGAGGTCCCATATTTTTGCGATATTCATCAGGCTCGACTTTGTTCTAAGTTTTTCTGTGATGTTTTTGATTTCCCTTTTGGTGTTTCCATTGTTTCTTACTTGATTCGAAAGTTGCTTTACAGTTTCGTCCATAGTTTTGATTAAGTTTTTCAGTTTCTTTAGTTTCTCCCTGTCTGCTTTCAGATATTCTTCGTCGTTGTTCTCATTCGCACTTCCTATTGATGCAGTTCTTTTACGCTTAACTGATTTGCCTGCTTCATCATCCCAGCGCAGATCAAAGTAGCCGGTTTTACTTTGTGGAGTTGTGGTATTTTTCGTCTTTTCCTGCTTTTGGTTCGTCCACGGTGGTGAGGTACTCAGGCTTAAAGTTTTCTTGTGTGAGAGAGTTGTGGTGCCGTAGTACCGCTCTCGCTTATCGCCGGAGATAACGTATGCAAGTGCGATTTGCCTATGCCGATATTTATCGGTTTTGAGCCTTTAGATTGTTTATCTGATAGGATATTTAGCTCAAGAGTCCACTAATATTTACCTTTGGTTTGACAAAACAATGAAGGATATTCCCACAAAAACACTCACACTTTAATAGTTGTACAGGTGTTATTTTTTCCCTTACACTAATATAAAAGTCCACTATGAACTTCGCATTACTTAAGGTAGTTTTATGTAGGTTTATGGCATCTAAACCGTACCGTTCTTAAGGTATTCGTGATTTTGTGAAAACGCAGCATCAAATTAAATGTTTAAAATCTCAGCACTTGGTTTCTTTTCAACCACCAAAATTGGCTGGTGGGCTAATGGTACATTGGATATTTTGCGGTGTGTATTAAATATTAACTACTGTGCACCGAATGTCAATAAATAAACACCAAATTATTGCAAACTTCAAACAGTAATAACTCGTTTAATTTAAATTAGACACCCTGTATTTTATAGTATCATTAGATGCAGAATTTAGTTTCCTATCAGAACTATTAAACATTCCTATAGCTTGGTCTTTGCGTTTTCTTGGAAAATTTATTTTTTTCTGAATTTGAGCTGACATAAACGAATTAAGTAATCTACTTTACCTGTTACAATACCTGATTTTGAGAAAGCAAAATGTATTATCATTAGTACTGGGTGTTCACTAGAAAACTTCATTTAGGACTTTCACATATCCCCATAAAAAGAAATCGGGAGGCGTTATGTCAGGGGACCTGGTTGGCAATGTTGTGCTCCATCCCTTCCAATCCATCGATTTTGGAAACGAACATTTAAGAACTCCCGGACTTCACGATGATAATGAGCAGGTGCCCCATCCATTTGCAGCCACATAGTTGTTCTTATATATATTCCGTATAATACTCATCATTTAAAGTGGGAGTAAATGAAAGTAACAGAGACCGATTTATGGATCCAACAATATGGCCAATGGGAGTAAAAATTAATAAGTTTTTTCACTTAAGAAAAAGCCAGCAAGAAGAACGCTAAGAGGCCCACTTCTGGGAGACTGGAGTGTGGGCAGTATCTTCCATTGGAATATTCAATGTTTGACAAATAAAATTGACGATTTATCAATTTATACTGATGAGGAAAACTTGGATATTTTATGTATTAGTGAGCATTGGTGTAAGCAAAATATTTTAAACTGTGTTAATGTTTGTAATTTTAAGCTAGCCGCTTCATTTTGTAGAAAAGCTTATGATAGGGGTGGTGTTTGTATCTTTGTTAGATAGGAGTTGAGTTTTAGGGTCGTAAATGTTGATAAATATTGCCGGGAGCTGCATGCTGAATTTTGTGCAATAGAAATTTTACCGTCAAAAATTTTAATTTTAACACTTTACCGTTCAAGTTCAATGGGCTGTAAGGACATATTCTTAGAAATGTTGAATTGTTTGCTGTTTGATGTATTGGCAAACTGTCAGAGAGTTTTAATCTTGGGTGATTTTAATATTGATTTTCTGGGCAACGGCGAGGCCATTAGAAGGTTGAGCAATATTGTACACTGCTATGGGATAGCGGCCACCATTTCTGAATACACAAGAGTACAAAATGGTTCTAGTTCCTGTATTGATAATATTTTAACAAATTTACAAAAGTCTAATTATTATAGCAGAGTTTGTTATCCTGGTCAATCGGATCACTATGGCTAAGTAATTCAGGTAAGTGTGAATATGTCCAGTGTGTCTATGTTGAAGAAATATAGAAAGTTGAGCGTGGAGGGTCTTGGGATGCTAAAAACTGCTTTTGAGGACCTAGATTGGTCGCCTTTTCTCTTATCGGAGAATGTTGAGCATATGGCTAACTTTTTAACATTTAACTGTCAAAATTTGATTCAAAAGATATTTCCTTTGAAAAATGTTCATGGTGGTAGACCACCAGTTAAGTGGTTTAACGATGATCTCAAGAATCAAAAGCAGTTGCAGTCGACGGTTAAACTTCTTAGGGACTCTACCCAGGAAGAGTCTTATATGAATCTGTATACAAACCTGCGGAAGGTCTATAGACGAAATATTAAGACGGCAAAGAGACAAGCATATTGCACTTTTATTGGAACATCTAATCGAAGAACCAAGAATATATGGACTCTTGTGAATTATGAGCGAGGAAACCTTTCAATGGATAATGAATATGGAAAAATTTCGCCTGATGCCTTCAATTATTACTTTTCAAGAGTCGCACAGCAGACTTTACAGTTGCTACACGTAGATGTAAATATGCAGAACGCCATAATTGATTCTATCCCGGAAGCAGCCGGCTCTTTTAGATTTCAGCCTGCTTTGAAAAGTACTGGATCTTTTGATGTTTGTGACACCAACGCAAAAATAGTAAAAGAATTGTTATATCAGTTGGTGGTGCCTCTGACAATTCTTTACAATACATGTATAAGTGAAGGGGTCTTTCCTGACTTGTGGAAACTTAGTAGAGTGGTTCCTCTCTTTAAAAAGGGAGATCCAAGGTTACGGGAAAACTATAGACCAGTGTCTATTGTACCAATATTTGGAAAGATATTTGAAATAATATTAAAGAATCAGCTCGAGTGTTACTTTGTCCGTGAGAATCTTTTAAATGCGAACCAATTTGGCTTCCGACAAGGAAAATCAGCAGTTCAAGCCATCTCTAAGGTCATTGAGATGGTGATCGGAGGACTGGAGAAGGGTAATGTGGTTGGTTTGACATTGTGCGACCTGAGCAAAGCTTTTGATTGTATATCACATCAACTATTAAAAAGAAAACTTGCAAAATATGGCATTAAGGGCAATAGTCTCAAACTGATGGAATCCTATTTGACGGCTAGAAAACAGAAGGTGATGGTTGAGGCTAAAATTTCGACCCCCCTTCCTATAGACACGGGTGTACCGCAGGGGTCCATATTGGATCCTTTCCTATTTGTTGTCTATATGAATGACTTGTTTCAGTATATTGAGCCTTTCGACTGCTTTTGTTACTGCGATGATACTTCTCTGGGTTGTAATGCAAGAAATGTGGACAGCTTAGAAGAGGAACAGGCACTTTTGGTCAACTCTGCCAATACCTGGTTCACTCAGAATAATTTAAAACTTAATTTAAACAAGACCCAGAATATGGTATTTTCTACTAAACCACAGGTAAGGAGCGATACTACGGTGAACATCTTGGGTATAACCGTCGACAGTGGGGTCAGTTGGGGTCCCCAAATATCACACGTGGCCAGTAAGTTGGCCACGGCAATATTTACTATTAGGAGATTGCGTTGTGTGCTTGATAGGAGTACTTTGGTGACCATCTATTACGCTCTCTTTAACTCTCATATATCATACGGAACGCTCCTGTGGGGTAGGGTCTCTTGCGCTATTGAGTTGTTTAGACTTCAAAAAAAAGCAGTTAGAACTATTGTTCGAGCAGCTTATAGAGAACATTGCAAACCGTTTTTTAAGGAACTTAAAATATTGACAAACGCATATTTTCATGACTATTGTACAAGATCAGCTTGCCTTTTTAGACCTCCCAGGTTTCGGTTAGAAGTATCCAGAAGGAGTTCTCTGGATTTTGAGTTATATAACATTTTAAAACCTAATATTAAGTCATTAGATTTGAATAGATTTAAAGCTGTGATAAAGAAATTACTTACTGAAAATGCATTTTATTCTGTTGAGGAGTATAAGATGTACATGAGAAACCAATAGGATAAGATTTTCGTACACATTTTATGTATCCGTTATATGTAACATTGAAGTGACCTGCTACAATTGTATTTTTTGTACAAAACGTAGTGAAATAAAATTTGAATTTGAATTTGAATTTGACTTATATCTAGAGGAACTTCTTCCAGTAAAATTGGAAGCTGATTTCTCAAAAAATTTAGAAACGACATTCCGTTTAAATGTTTGTCAAAAAAATAAGGTCCAATCACATACTGTCCCATTATGCCCCCCCCCCATATATTTACTGACCACCTATGTTGGTTATTAATAACTCTAAATTCATGGGGGTTAAAATCAGAATAATAATAAAAATTGTGTTGGTTAAAAGAACCATCGTTATGATAAGTACACTCATCACTAAATAGAACTGATTCAAAAAAATCTTCTTGTTCTCCAACTTTTTCTAACACCCACATACAAAAGTACACTCGTTGGCCAAAATCGTTATCGGCGAGTTCTTGGTGTAGTTGTATCTTATAATCGTGATATTTATTGTTTTTGACAGAATCCTTGATACGCTTGCTTGGCTAATATTTAAGTTTTGTGCAATTTCTCGTTGTCCGACATGGGGATTTTCAACTTCAGAGCCATTAACGGCTAATTCAGTTTTTTGGTTGTCTGTAACTGGTCTCGTTTTGGCAGTCGTTTCATAATGAACACTACTAGTTTGCCTAAATTGAACCAACAGTGTTTCAAAAACGGCTCTATTCGGTCGAGTTCGGTTAGGCATAAACCCTTGATGCTAAAAGACAATTTTGCGAGCATTCTCCTAGAATGAAGATCATATCGACTCGTTCTTTTGTTGTGTAAACCAGCATTTTGATTAAATAAAAAACTCCCTGTTAACCACAAATTATAACATTAAAAAATATTTAACTTTAAATTAATATGTGACAACTAGAAATACTAATTTAAAGTTAAATATTTTTTAATGTTATAATTTGTGGTTAACAGGGAGTTTTTTATTTAATCAAAATGCTGTGTGACAACTAGAAATAACAATAAATTTTGCTTTGTCAAAATCAGGTAACATCTGAACAGACCTGAACAGGTCAATTAGATTACTACATTCGTTTATGTCAGCGCAAATTCAGAAAAAAATCAATTTTTCAAGAAAATGCAACGACCAAGCTATAGGAATGTTTAATAGTTTTTGATAGGAAACTAAATTCTGCATCTAATGATACTATAAAATATAGGGTGTCTGATTTAAATTAAACGAGTTATTACTGTTTGAAATTTGCAATAATTTAGTGTTCATGTTTTTATATTTGGTACACAGTAGTTAATATTTCTTGGCTGTTTTTTTGGAAAAACACCTCGAAAAGTGCAAAAATTTGAGTTTGGCGCGTCACCCCCGCCTTGCATGTGCCGTGTCGCCAACATATTTTCACTGCATTATCACGTTAATTATATACTATATAATAGTCCCTCAAAAGTCAAAATAAATAAGAAAGGAATATTGGCTCTGACTTTGACATAAAAAATTATTATGTTGGCGACACTGCACATCGAGGTTTCAAAGGCAGTAACTCGTAAGTCGGAAATCGTTAATTTTACAGAGTGGAGAGAGCTGCTTTTAAACCAATTAGGGTATTATTTTTTAGGCTCTTTTAAATAATATCCAATAAAACGGCTCCATTTTTAAGATTCTTGCAAAAGTTGATCTAATTCAGGTAAAGAAAAGGAAATGGAGTAATTTACGAGGTAATGCTCTTTTTATGGACTCAGTACGAGGTAATGTCGTAAAATTACTTAGGAAATATTAATAAAGTAAATTCACTAAAAAGCAGTGCAAAGCAAAAAATATTGTATATTTACAAAAATAACAAAATTTAAATTTCTAACCAGCAAGTCTAAGCTCTCATTTGTTAAGTGACGGCAAATTTGGTAATACGACGTTCCTTGGTTCAACAAAACATTGTTGTAATAGAATACTAAAGAATAAAACAAACAAAAAAAGGTTTAACCTGTCTCACAACATGCACGTTGAAAAAACTACACTACAAGCTAATATTTTGGTTTGGTAACTAACTAAAATAAAATAATAAGAAAAGTAGAACATTTCCTTAATACTTTAAATAAAACTGTTTTGATATTCAACTTATTTATAAGGCAACAAATCATAAAAAGACCAGCAGTCTTTGGGAATAACCGATTTGATGGCCTCTAAATGATCATACTTTGTTCTGGAAATTGGCAGTCTACTTTAAAACAGTGACGGAAACTGAGTATGAAATAGGTCAACATTTCTTGGTCTAGTTGGCAATTCCTCAAAAGATTCATCGAAATTAGTTTTAAAGAAAATTTTTTCACCTGTGTATCGTAAAACCCATATATAAGTAACTGTGTGTCCACCTACTGATTTACTAGGTCTAATAGAGCTGTATTTAATAAGATTTTTAACACCCAAAATTTTTGAAGAATGAAAAGTTGAAGTTTTTTACAGTAAATGACTGTTTATGTCTAGATTCTTTAGTGGCGTAGGTAGATGTTTGACCATCTGCGTTTGTCTCATCAAACCAGTAACAAGTTGCTTGTCTGTTAGCTAAGTTATAAACCGTAAAGTTGTGGCAGCAAAGTTTAGTTTTATAATAAAGTGCACTAGCAGGTAACTGCGGACTTAATTTAACGTCCATGGTTATAACATGAATTTTCTCTTCAATAGCGTTCCTTTTATCTTGCTCTTTCTCACTTCTAACTAGATCCTTTCTTATTACATGAGAATTGAATTCAACTTCAGATAGATTTCCGTTTTTTAATTTGAAACACGTATCACACTGGTGGAAAATAGATAACTTTATGGTGTCCATCATGTCTCTTAAACATGTGTGAGATAATGGCGTTTTGCTATTTTCTTTACAATAATTGCAGTAAAGTTTATACAAATCGGAAATAGACTGGAATACTTGCTCTAGATAAAGCTTTTCAGTATCTTTGCAACAGTAATGAGACGGGAGTTTGTTGAGATTTTTTAAAAAGGTACTTAAAAATTCTCTGTCTTTTTTGAAAACATCCAGGCGTGGTTTTCTTTTCCTTATTTTGTTTTCATTGGCTTCATTCATTCCGCTTTCGCTTTGTAAAGCCCAAGATCTAGCAGACCATTCTCGTAAAGCACCTGTTCCAAGATACATAAATTTACAAACAGGAATGTATTCATTCTTAACTTTTAAATTATACTTGAACGTTAAACTACGCCTAGAATCGTGGTCTAACTTCCTTGGTCTTGCTTTTTTCGTGACACTAATAGTATTTGACACAAACACTTTTCGCTGATCCCATGACATTTCCTGCCAAAATTTAGTAAATATGTCACTGCGGTCTTGTTGTTATGTTTACACGCACATCTTCTTATAATTTTCCTTTCCGTTCTGTTAGTGTCGTAAAATGTATTCTTCTGACCTGCCGGTTTTCTAAATCGTAAGTAATTCTTACCAAGCATTCTTAGCCTTTTATTGTCATTTTTTTTATTTATCCCTTTTTGTTTTTTGCTATTCTTATTCTGTTTACAGTTGTTTGCACCTGGGTTTAAAACACTTAAATCATTATCGCTTATTATTTCGTGCTCAGATTGGGAACTTTTTCATTGTGTTAGAGCTCCTATCAAACTCTTCATTACCAAACTTTGGTGTGTAACTTTCATCAGTATCGTCTTCTTCTTTGTTAGGATTCTCCATTAAAACATTATTTAGAATAGTACTAATGCCTTCCAGAATTGTGGAAGATTTTGTAGGAGAAGTCTCAACTAAATCAGGAACAACTTGTCCACCGTTATTGTAATTGATTTCGGCGTTGGAAGTAGTAGCAGAATTGGTAGGAGAAATCTCAGCTAACTCAGAAATAATTTGTCCACCATTGTTGGTACTGGATTCGACGCTGGAGGCCGTAATATTTGGATCCGGATTTAAATCTAACATTTCTTCAAAATTCTCCAGACATTGAAAACTGTCGTCGAAAACTACTTCAGCATCATTAATTATACTTTCTATTTCTTCTGGACTCAACACAGGTGCAATGGGTTGAAGATTTATTAACTCTAACGGAGATGGTTTTTCCGTGGCCGTTCAAAGTTAATTTGTACGTTAATATTTTCTAACTCTTCAACATAATTCACTACTTGAAAAGTTCTTTTTGATGGCGAGGATATAAACTGCTCGTCAAAATAGTCGGAACGGCCAATTTTTTGCTCATTTTTGAAAGGTTGTTTCTCAGAGACGCTTTCACCGATCTCAATGAAGTGACATGATTCTAAAAGCCCATTTCTTGTAGAAGCACGGAAGACACCGGTGGTTTGTGATAAACATTTTTGGTGAGAACTATACAGGGTGGATTAAAATGTCGTGTAAAAAGTACCAAACTTTAACCCACTGCATTTGGTTGCTAGAGTTATTACAAAACTTTCCCTACAATAGCATTTAGAGATCTTGATGAATGTCTTGGGACATGTTTGGCCGATTTTTGATTTTTGATCTGTGAAAGAAGTTACAGGGGTTTGTTAAAAAGTCCGTGTTTTGTCAAAAAATCTGCGGAAATCACTAACTTTTATGTCTATAGAACGGATTTTTTATTAACACTCAGAGAAATCTAGCCTAAACTGATATAAAGTTAACCTGCTTTTCAAGAAAAAATATGAATTTACAATCATACAGGGTGAAACAAAGGTCAATGCAAAATTCTTAAATTTAGCGGCTTTCTTACTTGCCCCCTGATGTTAAGAGTTACCTTAGCACTTGCATTTTTATAACATTGAGAGGTCCTAGTTCATATCTCGGGACGTGTTTGGCGGATTTTTCATTTCTGTTCTACGAAAAAACTTACCGGGGTTTGTTATAAAGTTCGTATTTTATCCAACAAACTGCCAAAATCACAAAATTTATGTCTACAGAACTGAATTTTATTAAGACTTAGAAAAACATAGCCTAAACTAACATAAAGTTAACCTGTTTTTCAACAAAAAATATGAATTTACAATCATACAGGGTGAAACAAAGAGCAATGCAAAATTCTTAAACTTTAGGGACATTCTTACTCACCCCCTAATGTTAAGAGTCACATTAGAACTTGAATTATGATAACATTGGGAGGCACTGACTTATATTTCGGGACATGTTTGGCGAGCTTTTAATTTTTGTTCTACGAAAAAAGTTACACGGGATTGTTAGTAAGTTCGTATCTTATCCAAAAAACTGCCAAAATCACTTACTTTTACGACTATTGAACTGTCTTTTTTATTAACATTTAGGGGAAAATCTAGCCTAAACTAACCGAAAGTCGATCTGTCTTTTAAGAAAAAATATGAATCTACAATCATACAGGGTGAAAAAAAGAGCAATGCAAAACTCGTAAACTTTAGCGACATTTTTACTCGCCCCCTGATGTTAAGAGTCACTTTAGAACTTGCATTATGATAACGTCGAGAGGTCCTGAGTCATATCTTGCGACATGTTTGGCGGGTTTTTCATTTTTGTTTTACGAACAATTTTACAGGGGTTTGTTGAAACGTTCGAAATTTATCCAACAAACTGCCAAAATCACTAACTTTTACGTCTAGATAACTGATTTTTTATTAAGACGTAGGAAAATATAGTCTATGCAAACATAAACTTAATCTGTTTTTCAAGAAAAATTTTAAATCATACAGGGTGAAACAAAGGAAAATGCTAAATTATTAAACTTGAGCGGCTTTCTTACTGGCCCCTTGATGTTAAGCGTCACTTTAGAACTTGCATTATGATAACGTCGAGAAATTCTCAGTCATATCTCGGGACATGTTTGGCAGGTTTTTGTTTTTTGTTTTACGAAAAAATTTTCAGGAGTTTGTTAAAAAGTTCGAATTTTATCCAACAAACTGCCAAAATCACTAACTTTTACGTCTAGATAACTGATTTTTTATTAACACGTAAGAAAATCTAGTTTACGCAAACATAAACTTAATTTCTTTTTCAAGAAAAAATATGAACCTACAATCATACAGGGTGAAACAAGGGGCAATGCAAAATTCTTACAACTTTAGCGATATTCTTACTCGCCCCCTGACGTTAAGAGTCATTTTAGAACTTGCATTATGATTACATTTAGAGGACCTGATTTATATCTCGGGACATGTTTGGTGGGTTTTTTAATTGTTGATATACGAAAAAGGCTACAGGGGTTTGTTAAAAGTTCGAATTTTATCCAAATAACTGCCAAAATCACTAACTTTTACGTTTATAAAACTGACTTTTTATTAACACATGAAAATTTAGCCTAAACTAACATAAAGTTAATGTTTTTCAATAAAAAAAATATGAATCTACAATCATACAGGGTTCATAACTTTAGCCGCCCCCTGATATTAAGAGTCACTTTAGAACTTGCATTATGATAACATTTATAGGCCCTGATTTATAGCTTAGGACGTATTTGCCGGTTTTTGCGTTTTTTACGAAGAAAATACAGGTTGTTCCAAAAAGTCTATTTGCTAAACAAAACCGTTTAAATAACCATGTTTATATATTGATAAGGCTGGTTTTCTATTACCCTTTTGAAAAACTAAGCCTAAGAACTAACTAGAAACTAACATGTAGGTATTCCAAGAAAAAATACTATAGGTTATACGGAGAATTGTGGTATTACGAGCGGACAATTCAAAATAGCAACTTGATGTCTCATTTTATTTTAATATCGCGTAGGCCCACCTCGTACTCGCACCAGTTCGGCTGTCCTTCTAGGCATACTGTCCACCAAGCTTCTGATGAAGGGAAATAGCCTCCCATTCTTCCCTAACCGCAGTCGCTAATTCATCCAAATTTTGAAATTCTTGTTCTCTCATACTCAGTTTCAGTTTCATTCTACTCCATACGCGCTCTATGACATTCATATCGGGCGACCTAGCAGGCCAATTCATTCGCTCTATACCATTTTCTCTCAGAACTTCTTGGACAATTCGTGCTCTGTGAGGACGCGCATTATCATCTATCAGAATAAAGTTGTCCCCAAAGTTCTGAGCAAATGGCACAACAATTTCATTTACACACATATCTCGATATCTAATTGCATTCATAGTTTCTCCAATCAAAATAACCAAGTCATTCTTTCCTTCCCTTATTACACCACCCCATACAGTCACACTTCCACCACAAAATGGCACTTTGCTCACCATATTCTCTTCAATAAATCTTTCATTCTTTCCTCTCCACACTAAAATTCGCCCATCTGATGCATACAATGAAAACCGACATTCATCAGAAAACATGCAATAACTCCATTCGGCTACTCCCCAGTTCAAATGCTCTTGAGCCCAAACTCTTCGAAAAGCTCGGTGGACAGGTTGAAGAGATGGACAGATGGCACGTCTTCTGGCGTTCAGAACTCGCTCATGCAGGCGTCTTCTAATAGTGCTAGTTGAAGCTCTTGAGCCGGTAGTAGCCTTAGCTTGTGTGGCACTTAACTGTCTTCTTCTTCTGACGGGTAGGTTTATTAAAATGTCCTCCCTGCGAGTAGTGCATCTTTTTCTTCCACAATGTCCAGCCTTTAGATAATTGGGAGCACCATAATTTTGGCTTCTTTTTATTGTCCTATAAACTGTGGATTTTGATGTCCTTACTAGGTCCGCTATGTTAGCTACACTTAGCCCTCGTAAGTGCAACCTGTTTAAGATTGCTCTTATTTTTGTAAAATTGTTAACCTAAAAAGAACAAACTTACCGCATAATGTTCTGTAGTTCATTTTGGCTTAACATTGGCATTTCTATATGAATGAGAATTAAATAAATTTAAGTAAAACCTTCAGCTTTATACTTGTAATTAGATGACAGACATCGGCTTCAGATTATTTACTTAGTTTCCATAGCAACCCATTTTTTGTTTTTCTAAGGTTGTTCGATATCGGAGACCTAGTACTGAAACATCACCTCTAAAGACGTGAAAGTAAGATATTTTAACAGTTTGGTGGATAAAATAGGGACTTTTTAAGAAAATCCTGTAACTTTGTTCGTAGAATAGCCTGCCAAAAGTGTCCCGAGATATGAATCACGACCTCTCAATGTTATCATAATTCATGTTCTAAAGTGACTCTTAATATCAAGGCGCAAGTAAGAAACCAGTTCAAGTTTAAGAATTTTGCATTTTCCTTTGTTTCACCCTGTATGATTGTGGATTCATATTTTTTCTTAAAAACACACCAATTTTATGTTAGTTTAGATTAGGTTTTTCTAAGTGTTAATAAAAAATCAGTTATGTAGACGTAAAAGTTAGTGACTTTGGCAGTTTGTTAGATAAAATACGAGCTTTTTAACAAACCCCTGTAACTTTTTTCGTAGAACAAAAATTAAAAACTCGCCAAACATGTCCCGAAATATGAATCAGGACCTCTCAATGTTATCATAATGCAAATTCTAAAGTGACTCTTAACATTAAGGGGCGAGTAAGGATATCGCTAAAGATTAAGAATTTTGTATTGCCCTTTGTTTCTCCCTGTATGATTGTAGATTCATATTTTTTCTTAAAAGACAGATCAACTTTATGTTAGTTTAGGCTAGATTTTTCCCTAAGTGTTAATAAAAATGTCAGTTCAATAGACGTAAAAGTTCGTGATTTTCGCAGTTTGTTGGAAAAAATACGAACTTTATAACAAACTCCTGTTACATTTTTCGTGGAACAAAAATTAAAAACCCTCCAAAGATCTCCCGAAATATGAATCAGTGCCTCTCACAGTTATCATAATGCAAGTTCTAAAGTGACTCTTAACATCAGGGGGCGAGGAAGAATGTCGCTAAAGTTTACGAGTTTTGCATTGCTCTTTGATTCACCCTGTATGATTGTAGATTCATGATTTTTTCTTAAAAGACAGATCAACCTTATGTTAGTTTAGGCTAGATTTTCCCCTAAATGTTAATAAAAAAATCAGTTCAATAGTCGTAAAAGTTAGTGATTTTGGCAGTTTGTTTGATAAGATACGAACTTATTAACAAACCCCTGTAGCCTTTTTCGTAGATCAAAAATTAAAAAACCCACCAAACATGTCCCGAGATATAAATCAGGTCCTCTAAATGTAATCATAATGCAAGTTCTAAAATGACTCTTAACGTCAGGGGGCGAGTAAGAATATCGCTAAAGTTGTAAGAATTTTGCATTGCCCTTTGTTTCACCCTGTATGATTGTAGGTTCATATTTTTTCTTGAAAAAGAAATTAAGTTTATGTTTGCGTAAACTATATTTTCCTACGTGTTAATAAAAAATCAGTTATCTAGACGAAAAAGTTAGTGATTTTGACAGTTTGTTGGATAAAATTCGAACTTTTTAACAAACTCCTGAAAATTTTTTCGTAAAACAAAAATCAAAAACCTACCAAACATCTCCCGAGATATGACTGAGAATTTCTCGACGTTATTATAATGCAAGTTCTAAAGTGACGCTTAACATCAAGGGGCCAGTAAGAAAGCCGTTCAAGTTTAATAATTTAGCATTTTCCTTTGTTTCACCCTGTATGATTGTAGATTTTAATTTTTTCTTGAAAAACAGATTAAGTTTATGTTTGCATAGACTAGATTTTCCTACGTGTTAATAAAAAATCAGTTATCTAGACGTAAAAGTTAGTGATTTTGGCAGTTTGTTGGATAAAATTCGAACTTTTTAACAAACCCCTGTAAAATTGTTCGTAAAACAAAAAATGAAAAACCCGCCAAGCATGTCCCAAGATATGACTCAGGACCTCTCGACGTTATCATAATGCAAGTTCTAAAGTGACTCTTAAAATCAGGGGGCGAGTAAAAATGTCGCTAAAGTTTACGAGTTTTGTATTGCTCTTTGTTTCACCCTGTATGATTGTAGATTTATATTTTTTCTTAAAAGACAGATCAACTTTCTGTTAGTTTAGGCTAGATTTTCCCCTAAATGTTAATAAAAAAGACAGTTCAATAGTCGTAAAAGTTAGTGATTTTGGCAGTTTTTTAGATAAGATACGAACTTATTAACAATCCCGTGTAACTTTTTTCGTAGAACAAAAATTTAAAACTCGCCAAACATGTCCCGAAATATAAATCAGTGCCTCCCAATGTTATCATAATTCAAGTTCTAATGTGACTCTTAACATTAGGGGGTGAGTAAGAATGTCCCTAAGGTTTAAGAATTTTGCATTGCTCTTTGTTTCACCCTGTATGATTGTAAATTCATATTTTTTGTTGAAAAACAGATTAACTTTATGTTAGTTTAGGCTATGTTTTTCTAAGTCTTAATAAAATTCAGTTCTGTAGACATAAAATTTGTGATTTTGGCAGTTTGTTGGATAAAATACGAACTTTATAACAAACCCCGGTAAGTTTTTTCGTAGAACAAAAATTAAAAATCCGCCAAACAAGTCCCGATATATGAACTAGGACCTCTCAATGTTATAAAAATGAAAGTTCTAAGGTAACTCTTAACAACAGGGGGCAAGTAAGAAAGCCGCTAAGTTTAAGAATTTTGCATTGACCTTTGTTTCACCCTGTATGATTGTAAATTCATATTTTTTCTTGAAAAGCAGGTTAACTTTATATCAGTTTAGGCTAGATTTCCCTGAGTGTTAATAAAAAATCCGTTCTATAGACATAAAAGTGAATGATTTCGGCAGATTTTTTGACAAAATACGGACTTTTTAACAAACCCCTGTAACTTCTTTCATAGATCAAAAATCAAAAATCGGCCAAACATGTCCCGAGATATTCATCAGGATCTCTAAATGCCAGCAATAATAATAGCAACCAAATGCAGTGGGTTAAAGTTTAGTACTTTTTACCCGACATTTTAATCCACCCTGTATAGTTCTCACCAAAAATGTTTATCACAAACCACCGGTGTCTTTCGTGCTTCTACAAGAAATGGGCTTTTAGAATCATGTCACTTCATTGAGATCGGTGAAAGCGTCTCTGAGATACAACCTTTCAAAAATGAGCAAAAAATTGGCCGTTTCGACTATTTTGACGAACAGTTTAGTTTCAATTTTTTTACGCTTAGCTAACTGCAATATTTTTTCGGTACGACTGGACATCTTGCTCTTAGCGCCAGTAACCCGCAAGTGAAGCCTAATCTATTAAGACGGGACCTTCTAAGTGACGCCTACAAATAAAACAGGATTTAATTAATTAATATTAAAGCAAATCTATAAAAAAGTGTACTCAAACCTCAAATAAATAGATAGTTCACAAAACCACTAGCATTTAATTTAATAATATTGATCACATACCTCCAAAATTTATTTAAACCGGCACCAGCACAATTACTTTTTAACATAACATACAAAATGGATGTTGAACTAGACACTTAGAAGCTCCCGCCTTTAAAACATTTCAATGTCACACTTACGAGGTTATGTTTTTGGCTATTTTCTACCACATTAATTAAAATGTCAAGTTTTCTACGCTACCAATAGATGGGTCTGTACATCCTGAATCGAAAATAAATAAAAAGTTAATTTCTGTAAAAGTGAAACTTACGAGGTTCTGTCTTTGAACTCTCGACATGCATGGCGGGAGTAACGCGCCAAATTCAAATTGTTGCACTTTTCGAGGCGTTTTTCCAAAAAACATCCAAAACTGAGGTATTGAAAAAATTACAGGATGATAGCTGACAATAAGCTCTACAACTTTACTCTTAAAAGTTTTTTAATCAAATCGACTCTACAGGCGCAAAAAAATAAAAACCGTCCCATGTTAAAAAAAATTTCCCATGTTAATCTCCTATGTCCAGGGTTCTGCTGGACACCCGGTATAATGCGAGCAACGTCGAGGAAATTAATTTGATTTACTCAAAGTCAAACTGATGGCAGATATTAAAGTGACAACATTAAACCGTCATATCAACTTGTAGAGAAGTTGTTGTTGGCAATTACCTTCACCTGCTTTTAATTTACTGGTTAAAATCTTGTCAATCACATTTTTGGCAAATCAGTTTATGGATAACTAGTATGTCGCCTTTTTGGCGGAATCTTTCCTTTACGGTTTTTATAACATAACCATGAACATTGACACAGTTCAAACATTATATAGGGGTCACTCAAATAATAGCCTTTGGAGAAACTTTATGTAACGCTTTATATCTATGGATATTGTAATGGAAACAGTAGAGCGGCGGTATGGAAATACGAAGAATCCATCAATCATCAGAGTTTTTTCACAACTTTTTGCTTTCTTCGACAGTAGTAAAGTGTGTACAGTAGTGAGAAAGTGTGCGGCGTTTGGCGCACACTTTCTGCGATTGCCTTGTGACCCATAGACCCACGATTTACAGAACGTTGTTCTCGGACGAATCGCAGTTCACTAGAGATGGAATTAACAACCTTCGCAATGAACATGTTTGTGCTGAAATAAATTCAAAAGCCATTCGTGAAACCAGAGCCCAACATCGATTCTCAGTAAATGTTTATCTCGATTTCCTGCAAAACCTATTACCGGGTCTTCTAGAAGAAGAAAGAGTAGAACAAAGAGGAACTAATACTTTCAGCATGCCGCCTCTCCGCCACATTTTCTACGCTACCAATAGAAGGGTCTGTACATCCTGAATCTAAAATAAAGAAAAAGTTAATTTCTGTAAAAGTGAAACTTACGAGGTACTGTCTTTGAACCCTCGACATGCATGGCGGGGGTGACGCGCCAAATTCAAATTGTTGCACTTTTCCTAGGCGTTTTTCCAAAAAAACAGCCAAAACTGAGGTATTGAAAAAATTACAGGATGATAGCTGACAATAAGCTCTACAACTTTACTCTTAAAAGTTTTTCAATCAAATCAACTCTACAGGCGCAAAAAAATAAAAACCGATTTCCCATGTTAATCTCTAATGTCCAGGGTTCTGCTGAACACCCGGTGTTGCGCTGGTATTAATGGACTGTATTAATTTGGGTTTTTAAATACATTTATTTCTTATTAAAACGGACAATCGACACAAGCAGTTCAATGTTAACAGCCATTGTTCGCTCTCTCCCTTTCGCCACGTTGCCGCTTTTTCTAATTTCTCAAATAGGCTCCAATACTTCAACTTAAAATTAATAAAAAAAAAAACTTAAATATAATATATTAGGAAACCTAAAATTTCTTCATCTAACGCCATAAATCATGGTATCCCGAAACACGAGTTAGTCCAATTCAGCAACTGTTCATATCGCCTGATACATTTGGCAACACACAAAGACGGTTTATAGCTCGAGTTACTTCAGTGTTTCGTATCTTCACTCTTGCCACTCTAACGATACCGTCTGCTCCAGGAATTAACTCAGTGACTCGTCCTAGTGGCCAGTTGCAGCACAACATATTGTCTTCCTTTAACAGAACCAACGCTCCAACCTGCAACAACTCAGGATACCGTTGCCTCCACTTAACTCTAGTTTGGAGTTCAGCTAGGTACTCCTTGTGCCACCTTGTCCAGTAGTGTTGGATTATAGATTGAATTGTTTGCCATCTCTTCAATCTATTTTCGGGAACATTTGTTAAATCTCTCTCCGGCAGAGCAGTCAGCGATCTTCCGATCAGGAAATGAGCTGGCGTTAGGGTAGACAGATCTTCTGGCTCCGATGTCAAAGGGCACATAGGGCGCGAATTTAATATCCCTCCGACCTGTGTCAAAACCGTACTGAATTCCTCAAAAGTTAACGTTCTAGTTCCAATTACGCGTTTGAGATGACTCTTGGTGCTTTTTATGCCAGCTTCCCAAATACCTCCGAAATTTGGCGATTTTGCTGGAATGAAATGCCAGCGAATACGTTCGATTCCGAGCTGATTAGCAATGGCTTCAGAATGCTGTTCTAAAAATTCATAAACCTTACCAATTTCGTTGTTGGCGCCAACATAATTGGTACCATTATCTGAGTAAATGTTTGCTGGTCTACCTCGGCGGCCAACAAATCGCTTAAAAGCTGCTAAGAACGCTTCAGTAGAGAGTTCCGTCACCAACTCTAAATGCACTGCCTTGGTTGACATGCATATAAACAAACAAATATAAGCCTTAGTAATTTTTGCTCCACGAGTCTTTCGATCCCTAATAAAGAATGGACCCCCATAGTCTGTTCCCACGTTACAAAACGGAAATGTACTACTTACTCGCGTAGCAGGCAAATCACCCATTAAATATTGTAATGGTCTTGGATTAGATCGAAAACACACAACACAACTCCTAACTACCTTCTTACATAAGTTGCGACCTGATATTGGCCAGTATCTTTCCCTAACTGAACAAAGAAGTAACTGAACACCACAATGCAAAAGTCGTTCATGCTCCGATTTTAAAATTCGCGACGTTAGTTCATGATTAGAGGGCAAAATAATCGGGTATTTTTTGTCAAAAGGTTGAGTTGCATTTCTCAAACGACCACCCACACGAATTAAACCCTTATAGAAAAAAGGATTTAACGATAATAAGCTACTACTTCGGTGAACTGGTTTTTCTCTTTTCAGTGCGGAATATTCTTGAGGAAAGCTTTGCATTTGAGCGTCAACAATAAGTACAATTAAAGCATCCTCAATTTCACTAGGTACCAATAACCCGCTTTGTTTTTTCTTGCTTCTTAAATTATAAATGAATCGTCGTACATAAGCTAAAACTCTTAAGACCCTTGTTAACTATGAGATCTTACTCAATAACTCGTGCACGAAAGTAGATTCTTTCGTTGCAATGTGCGAGACAGTCACTCGTTCTTCAGGAATTGGTTCCACGATGGCGTCACTTGAGAAATCCCCATTGCTATCATTCAGTTGAAACCAACTTGGGCCGATCCACCACAAATTAGTCTGAATCAAATTCTCTGCCAGTGCACCTCTCGACACCAAGTCTGCCGGGTTTTCTGATGATCTTACATAACCCCAATCTTTTGTATCAGTCAATGATTGTATTTCGCTAACTCTATTTGCTATGAAAGTTTTTTATCTAATTGGTGAACTCTTTATCCAACAAAGCACTATCGTGGAGTCGGTCCAAAAGTACTTCCCATCAAACCGCAAACCTAAGGACTCCATTGTTTTATTCATTAACTGACTTAACAAAACTGCACCACATAATTCCAGGCGGGGTAAACTGATTTGCTTTAAAGGAGCAACTCTAGACTTAGCACAAAACAAATGAGATGCAAAAAGTCCAGATGACAAGCTACAACGAATATACACGCACGCACCGTAGGCCTTGGTTGACGCGTCACTAAATCCATGAATTTCAATCTTGATATAATTGGAAACAATACCTTGTCTTGGCACCTTAATATTGTTGACGTTCTTCAAATCGGACTGAAACTCTTCCCATATCCTAAGAATTTCACTTGAAATGGGTTCATCCCAACCGCACTTAAGCTTCCACAACTCTTGCATAATCAGCTTTGCGGCAGTCAGTAACGGGCCTAACAATCCCAATGGGTCATATATCTGACAGATCACTGACAATATAGATCGTTTTGTAGGACACTTCAAAGGCAACCTCTTCGTATTAATCTTGTAACATATTGTATCCTGATTCGAATCCCAGAATATACCAAGGGTCTTACTATGTTCTCCCTCCTTATGTGCACTACACTGACTTCCAGGTTCTCATTCAATTCAAATTTCCGGAGTATGTTGCTGTCATTACATAACCACTTACGCAAAGGAAACCCAGCTGCATTAAGGCTACCTGTAATCTGTTTTTGCATTTTCAAAAGCTCCTTTTCGTCGTTTGCTCCAGTAAGAAGATCATCCATGTAAAAATCCCGTTTTATTATTTTACTGACATCAGGATTCTTGTCTTCAACTTCAGCAGCAACCTGGAACAAACATTTTACTGCCAAATATGGTGACGAGGCATTTCCGTACGTGACGGTATTCAGAGAAAACACCTTCAGGTTTGAACCTTGCGTTGAACGCCAAAATATTTTCTGGTACTTTCTTTGATCAGGATCAACAAGAATCTGTCTGTACATTTTAGATATGTCTGCGGTCATGACATATCTGTAAGTTCGAAACCTAAGCAGTATTGCAAAAATATCCTCTTGCAAGGTAGGTCCTATGTATTGCACGTCATTCAGCGACAAGCCTGCATCAGTCTTACACGATGAGTCAAAAACCACTCTACAATTTGTGGTCAAGCTATTTGTCTTGACAACGGCATGATGCGGTAAAAAGTAACCTTCGGAGGATTCTGCATCAACTTCTGACATATGATTAAGCGTTTCATATTCGGTCATAAATTTGACATAATCTTGTCGTAATTTGGGGTTTCTTTCTAATATCCGTTCTAGTAAGTGGAATCTCCTTTGAGCAATCTCCTTAGAATTTCCAAAATCTTTAATATTTGGTTTAAAAGGAATTTTAACAATAAACCTACCCTCGTCATTTCTTTTCACTGTTTTCTCAAAGAGATTTTCACAAAACCTTTCATCTTGAGACAAAGCTTTATTCTTGCTGACTTCTTCTATTTCCCAGAATTTCTGCAACAGGTCATCAGCTGCTCTATCTGTATTTTCGACTAAATGACAATTTATCGAGTTTTTTGCATTGCACTTGGATAACTCGGTATTCCCTGCTACAACCCAACCAAACAACGTATTTTTTAATATCGGTAGGTTTGATCCCAACGCTTCATAGCCCGGAGTCATGACTTTCCAAAAAATATCCGATCCGAGCAACAAATCAACATCGTTAGCTTCATTAAAAGAAGGATCCGCTAAATTAATCCAAGGTGGTATTTTCAATAATTTTTTATTAAAACTTACACTAGGCAACTTACAAATAACATTTGGCATAACTAAACAGCGTACTTCAATGTGAAACTCACCATCACACGATTGAATCCTCACAGATACCTGTTGATTCACGTTTGATAAAGTTTGTCCTATTCCTCTAACCACATGCTTTACTGGACTTCGCCTCAAATCAAGCTCCCTGCATAATTTTTCTGACATAAAGTTCGACTGAGAGCCGCTATCCAACAAAGCACGTGCCCTCAAAGTTTTCCCTTGGCTTTCCAACAAAACCACAGCAGTCGACAATAAAACCTGCGAACTATCGCTCAATCGCGCAACGTCGCAATGCAATCCATGCGCCGCATCCTTTTCTAAGTCGCTGCTGTCGCCGTCGTCCCTTATCGGCGTGGTAATGGCTGCTGCGGCGTTCCCATTCGTTTCCGGGTTAACTGAATTTTCACCATCGTTTAAAAAATTCAAATCTTTTTTGTCCAACTTCGATTCCAAATGAAGAACAGCATTATGGGACTTTTGGCACCTTGGACACTTTCGCGCTTTACATTTCCAGAACAGATGGGTGTCCCGAAGACAAATTGTACACAGTTTCAACTGCCGTACCGCGAAAATACGATCAGAAATGGATACATTTAAAAACCCTTTACACTGAAATATGCTATGCTCTTCCTTGCAATAATAACACATAATCCTACACACGTCTTTATTTTCCGTGGACGCGAATCCGTAACTACGAGCTTTCCTGGTTTTAAAATCACTTTTCGATTCTTCTGATTTGCAATTTTCAAGCTTTTCAAGAACCTCGCATTTTTTCTTAAGAAATCCATTCATATCAGTTAATGCAGGTAAGTCTCCCGCAATTTTAAAACTTTCCCAATCGCGCCTGGTGACGGAATCAAACTTATTACATATTATATAAATAATTAAACGATCCCATGCATCTGTATTCTCACCTAATGCATTTAAGGAACGCAAATGTTTGTTAAATGAATCAAACAAATTTCTCAACTCAACATGAGATTCCTTTTGCAGTTTTGGATATTCAAATAAATCACGAATATGATTATGAACTATCATATTTTTATTCTCAAACCTCTCGGTCAGCATCTGCCATGCAACATTGTAATTGTCTGCTGATACATGCAATGAACTTATCATTTTAGCAGCCTCATTGACCAGAGATGTCCGAAGATAATAAAATCTTTGAATATTAGTCAAAGACTGATTTTCATGCACTAATGCCATAAAAATATCTTTAAATTCTAACCAATGACCATATTGGCCTTCAAATTTTGGTAGCGCTATGGGGGGTAACTTTACCAAGGATCGAACTGACTCATCCAATGACAAACCTGGCCTTGTGGCTGACTGACTACTTACACCTGAGCCCGCCACTGAACTCCCTGAATCGTCCTGGGTCTTCAAATAAGACTTTGCCTTACTAATCAACTCAAAATACACACTCTCAAATGAATCTCGCTCGATTTCGTCTGTTTCAGAGGTATCCAGTAACTCAATTTCAGATTGCAGAGCATCAAACTCTTCGAAGAGTGGCTCTATTTTCTCCAACCTGACTTGTAATTGAATATACCTGCTTTCCGACTTCTCTTGATCAATAATACTATTCAAATAAGTTCGGAAACGAGTCAGTTTGGATTTTAAAGCAGCCCTCTTGGATTTCAACTGTACTAATTCAGCCATGCTTAACGATTCAATGACGGTAAAGACACAGTCGAAAGAATATCTTACAAAAAGTAAATAAAACAATCTTACTTCCTAACGACCGAGGACCCGTGGCGCAAATTTCGCGATTTCTTCGTTTCTTCCTTGCAATCCTCTTCGATCAGCTGACTGACTCTCAACTGGAATTTGTCGAGATTTTGCACTATTTTCGAGGGTTTTTCTTCATTATTTTCACTCGATGATCGGGTCGATGGACCAATGTTGCGCTGGTGTTAATGGACTGTATTAATTTGGGTTTTTAAATACATTTATTTCTTATTAAAACGGACAATCGACACAAGCAGTTCAATGTTAACAGCCATTGTTCGCTCTCTCTCTTTCGCCACGTTGCCGCTTTTTCTAATTTCTCAAATAGGCTCCAACACCCGGTATTCACCTCCTAGCTAGAGCGCTAGCCCTTATCTGACCTAGCTCCAAGGTTTTTTTTTTTTAATTTAACTTCTAACCTAACAAAAACAAAACACAGTCGACAATTCATTTCCGGTCCGGCTTTAAGTTGCTATGACGCTTGTATGACGTGTGATGACGACAAAATTACGCCAGGGGAGCCTTTGAAGCGACGCACCTCCGACAAAAAGCGGGCCATTTTCAGGAAAATATCGGCATTTGTTGGTTCTGTCCATATCTGGTAGGTCATTGATCGTATGTGACATTCCGGGAAATGATCAAACTTTCAGGGTTTACAGTTGATGTTTACATTTCGGAAAATTGCATTGTCAAAAGTTCCCGAATGGTTCCGAAGACCCCTATTTCCATTCCCGTCATTTGTTCGCTCTCGGGAAGCGTTTGAGATTTTGGCCAAAATTTTGCCAAAATATGCAGTTTCTACTTTGAAATTCAATTTGGATCATGTAGAAAAGTGCTTAGGAGGTCGGTAATGGAAACATTACAAAGTTTACTCGGGAATGATAAACGTTATGAGGTTTCCCGCTTTAGGCACAAATCAACCTCAAAGTGGCAATTTAAAAGTTCGTCACAATTTCAAATTCAAAGCTAGTTCTATAGTAACGACAATGCGACACGGCTCTTCACTTGAATTAATTCCGATTTTTCCCTCTAAAAATCGCCTGCATTTCACGCTTGTGTGTTAAGGGTTACTTTCTTAGCTTGTTATGTAAATAACTATTACATTACCTATAGATTTTATAATTTGTAATTATTAGACAATGGCCGTGGACAAAGTATAATATTATGCTTGCCTCGGCTGCGGATCGGGACCTAAACGTCGCCCAAAGGGAATAATGGCTATCATAAAAAGCTCGTTTAATAATATACTATTGTCCTGAAAAAACCTAAAAACAAGTCGAACAAAAAACACCCAAATCTTTTAACAAACCGCAACGACGGCGGCATAGGCGTTATTTAATAACCCCGAATCACATCAAAGCAAAAGAACTGAAGAATCGTGGCGGGGTTAATGGGGCGACAATTAAAACGGTCCTCCAGGGGGCGCAAAAAAGGAAAGGGAAGACGGCCGCTCTCGATGACAACCAATTATCCGCACGGCGGTTTGATTGCGGACGTTTCACCACCCCGACAGACCACTTTTCCTTTTGTTTTCACGTCTTTTTTCTAGCATATGAGGCCGCAGATTGGGCGGAATAATGAGGGTCGATTGATTCCGTGACGCTGCTTTACAGTTAACGCATTTCGTCTTCAACACGTCTTTTAGACGATAAAACTTGGTCTAAAAGACTTCATGTAGGTGTCCAGTTGGAGGTCTTAATAACGAAAGTAAGTAAGTCCGGTCAAAATTCAATGTAAAGAGTTTTCCGGGCTTTGAAGCCGTGGTCCAACGGAATTTCTTCCTGACGTTTCGTCTACAGCTGCGGCAGACGTTATCAAAGCCGATGAGGCAATGGGCGAAATGATTTTCCGTACTTCCCGACGTTGACTGATTCGACTGTGGTGAGCTCCGTGGTATTTATTCCCCCGCCGTCGCGCTGCAGTGGAAGGACTGGGGTGGGGGTAGTAGTCGCGCGGGGTTTCAGCACACTTGAATGAACGTATGTCGCAGAACTCGCTTCTAGTCTGCATTTAGAAACGTAATTTCCTCCTTCCTGTTGAAATTGTTGTCGTGTAATGGCCTCTCTCGTTAGTCTCGTGTAGAAACGCTGTTCAATGCACCTCATTGAAAAGGATGACGTGACCTTTGGAGAGAGCTTGCTCTACTACTGCTGACTCTTGTGTTTGTCCCAGCCTACAACTCCGTTTTACATTTCTAAATGCAGACTGGACTCCACCCCTTATATAATGTTAAGGGAAAAGATTGACACAGCAAAATTTTTCGTCATTTTTGTGGGTCTGTATCACGAAATTTTTTTAAAATCTCGTTGTTGCTTTTTATGAAAACTCACTGAACATAGGAACATGTTAAGCCACCAAGTGTTTTTTACAAATGGACATTTTTGTATAAAAGTTCCTATAGAGGTTTTTTTTAAGGTTTGGTCTACAAAGTGTGAAAAAATTTTTTTTTCTATTTTTATTATAAGTTTTTTGATTTTTATTAAGTTTCACTTAAAATTTCAACACTTCAAGATACCGGATGTTTTTTTTTACAAATAAACACTTTTGTATACAGGTTCCGTATAGCAATCCTTTTTGAGAATCCGTATCTGGAAAATTGCTTCCTTTTCGACCTAGAGAGGGTAAAAAAAAATGTTCTCGATATTTTTTGGTGACTTTCTTTGTTTTTTTTTTATCAAAACCCGCTGAAAATTTGAACCCATCACGACACCGAGCGTTTTTTTACAAATGGACACTTCTGTTGTACTACAGATTCCGTACAGAGGTTCTTTTTGAGAATCCGTATCTGGAAAATTGCTTCCTTTCCGACCTAGAAAGGGTAAAAAAAAAAATTTCTTGATATTTTTTGGTGACTTTCTTTGTTTTTTTTTTTATCAAAACTCGCTGAAAATTTTAACCCATCACGACACCGAACGTTTTTCTACAAATGGACACTTTTGTATACAGGTTCCGTATACTGTTACTTTCTTAACCGAATAAAGCTACAGTTTTTTGTTTTTTATTAAATTTCGCTGAAATTTGAACACTTCAACGCTCCGGATGTTTTTTACAAATAAACACTTTTGTATACAGGTTCTGTATAGGGATTCTTTTTGAGAATCCGTATCTGGAAAATTGCTTCTTTTTCGACTTACAGAGTGTCAAAAAAAATTTTTCTCGATATTTTTTAGTGACTTTTTTTATCAAAACTCGCTGAAAATTTTAACCCATCACGACACCGAACGTTTTTCTACAAATGGACACTTTTGTATACAGGTTCCGTATACTGTTACTTTCTTAACCGACTAAAGCTACAGTTTTTTGATTTTTATTAAATTTTGCTGAAATTTGAACACTTCAAGGCTCCTGATGTTTTTACAAATAAACACTTTTGTATACAGGTTCCGTATAGGGATTCTTTTTTAGAATCCGTATCTGGAAAATTGCTTCTTTTTCGACCCACAGAGTGTCAAAAAAAAATTTTCTCGATATTTTTTAGTGACGTTTTTTGATTTTTTTTTTATCAATACTTTCTGAAAATTTGAACCCATCATGACACCGAACGTTTTTTTACAAATGGACACTTTTGTATACAGGTTCCGTATACTGTTACTTTCTTAACCGAATAAAGCTAAAGTTTTTTGATTTTTATTGAATTTCGCTGAAATTTGAAGACTTCAAGGCTCCGGATGTTTTTTACAAATGGACACTTCTGTTGTACTACAGGTTCCGTACAGAGGTTCTTTTTGAGAATTCGTATCTGGAAAATTGCTTCCTTTTCGACCTACAGAGGGTCAAAAAAAAATTTCTCGATATTTTTTAGTGACTTTTTTTGTTTTTTTTTTTATCAAAACTCGCTGAAAGCTTGAACCCATCACGACACCGAACGTTTTTCTACAAATGGACACTTTTGTATACAGGTTCCGTATACTGTTACTTTCTTAACCGAATAAAGCTACAGTTTTTTGATTTTTATTAAATTTCGCTGAAATTTGAACACTTCAAGGCTCCGGATGTTTTTTACAAATAAACACTTTTGTATACAGGTTCCCTATAGGGATTCTTTTTGAGAATCCGTATCTGGAAAATTGCTTCCTTTTCGATCTATTGAGGGTCAAAAAAAAATTTTTCTCGATTTTTTCTAATGATTTTTTTGTTTTTTTTATCAAAACTCGCTGAAAAATTGAACCCATCACGACAACGAACGTTTTTATACAAATGGACACTTTTGTATACTGGTTCTGTATAGGGATTCTTTTTGAGAATCCGTATCTGGAAAATTGCTTCCTTTTCGACCTACAGAGTGTCAAAAAAAAATTTCTCGAAATTTTTTAGTGACTTTTTTTGTTTTTTTTATCAAAACTCGCTGAAACCTTGAACCCATCATGACACCGAGCGTTTTTTTACAAATGGACACTTCTGTTGTACTACAGGTTCCGTACAGAGGTTCTTTTTGAGAATCCGTATCTGGAAAATTGCTTCTTTCTCGACCTACAGAGTGTCAAAAAAAAATTTTCTCGATATTTTTTAGTGACTTTTTTTAATATTTTTTTTATCGAAACTCGCTGAAAATTTGGACCCATCATTACACCGAACGTTTTTTTACAAATGGACACTTTTGTATACAGGTTCCGTATACTGTTACTTTCTTAACCGAATAAAGCTACAGTTTTTTGATTTTTATTAAATTTCGCTGAAATTTGAACACTTCAAGGCTCCGGATGTTTTTTACAAATAAACACTTTTGTATACAGGTTCTGTATAGGGATTCTTTTTGAGAATCCGTATCTGGAAAATTGCTTCCTTTTCGACCTACAGAGTGTCAAAAAAAATTTCTCGATATTTTTTAGTGACTTTTTTTGTTTTTTTTTTATCAAAACTCGCTGAAAACTTGAACCCATCATGACACCGAGCGTCCCCAATTTAAAACTCAAATCAAACCAACAAAAAATTGATTTGGTTCTCAAAAATATAAAGAAGAATACCTTTTCTACGAAGATTTTTTCTAATCGGAAATATACTCAGGTAAAAGTCTAAACTTAGCTATTTGAGGGTGTTTACAGAGGAGGAAGAAGCATTTTCAGTTTGAGATATTTTCAAGTTATTTAGATATTAGTAACTGAAGACAAAATGTATAGAAAAAAACTACAATTTTTATTATTTTAATTTTTATTATATATTTAATTCAAAAAGTAATTTTTGAAAATTTAACCTCTCCCGAATATCGTTAAAATTTGTTCATATTGGTTTGTTTTTTTTCCAACATTTATGATATAAAGTGTGTTCTTTAAGGTTTAAGTTACTCATAAAACACATATACTTTCCAGAAAAAAGTAGGAAAATAACTACTGAAAAGAATTTACAAACGGGGAAATTTTCAGGTTGAAATCTTTTCAGGTTAGTATAAAAACGATCCTGCCCAATTCCTCCGGATTGGATTAACAGAGAGCCGGGTAATAGCCATTAACAGTTAATATTCAATTTCGCCGCAGTCCTCTTTGAGCTAATTACCTTCGAAATCTAATAATGCTCCCCGGAATTGTCTTAATATAATCCTGACCCGTCCTAATTGCATCGCGTTCCTCTAATTGTCCTCAACGCTATTCTTGATTTGTTTCACTGGTGACCCCCCCCCCCCCCCCTCGCCACCCCTATCCTTATCGAATATCGGAGACGCGAGACTCTAAGACGTCGCGACGCTAGTTGCCAAACATTTGGAGTGTTTTTAGGCATCTGGACGAGTGCTTGTGCTATAAGCAATAGAGTTGTTTTCTTATTAGAAAGGAGAGTCTGGAATTGTATAAACCAGTCACGTCGAAATGTCACCTAAAGTTGTGTATGTATGTTTCATTGACATTTTTTTTAATAAAATATGGTAAAAATTTCAATAATTATTTTCTGGTACTGCTCTGCATATAATATTGTTGCATAGGGACATCTTACCTGCAATAAATCAACACAAGCTCAACACGTGTGTGCAGCATTAGCATTTTTACAGTAAACTGTTATTTGTACGTAAATTGTTATTAGTTGAGCGAAATAAGAAAAACGGAGTCAGGTTTGTTAACTTTAAGTAAAGTTAAGTCAGTAATTGTTGCAATTATAATATTGCTACATAGGAACGTCTTACCACAGTCTTACCTGCAATAAACCAACACACGCGCAGTGCGTTTGTGTAGCGCTAGCATTTATACAGTTATACGTAATTGTAAATTGTGCGTAAACTGTTTATTAATTAAGGGAACTGACATTAGCGGATTCACGTCTGCCCTAAAGTTATATCAGTATATACAGTTGTTGAAGTTGTAATATTGTCGCATAGGAACGTCTTACCTGCAATAAATCAAAAAACTCATAGCACTTTTGTGCAGCTTTAGCATTTTCACATTAAACTGTAATTTGTTCGTAAATTGTATGTAAATTGTTGTTAATTGAGGGAAGTAACATTAGTGGATTCAAGTATGTTTTAAAGTTATGTCAGTAGTTGTTGCAATTATAACATTTTTGCATAGGAACGTTTTACCTGCAATAAACCAACAGTTTACAGTAAATTGTAATTTGTACGTAAAGCGCACGTGAACTGTCATTAATTATGCAATTACTTACATAACTTAAAATTATGTCAGTATTTGTTGAAATTTTAATATTGTTGCATAGAAACATCTTACCTGCAATCATCAACAAACGCGCAGCACGTTTATGTTTTTATATTTTTATATTTTCACAGTAAATTGTAATTTGTATCTAAAGTGTATGTAATATGTTATTAATTGAGGGAAGTAACATGTGCAGGGTTCGTATTTTTATAATAAATTGTAATTTTTTCGTAAATTGTACGTAAATTCTTCTTTATTGGGGAAATTAACATTAGCGGATTCAGGCTTGTCCTAAAGTTATGTCACTATTTGTTGAAGTTATAATATTGTTACTTAGGAACCTCTTAGCTGCAATAAACACACACGTACAACACGTTTGTGCAGCGTTAGCATTTTCACAGTAAATGGTAATTTGTACATAAAATGTTATTAATTGAAGAAACAGATTCGGGTCTGTCCTGAAGTTATGTCAGTATTTGCTGAATTTATAACGTTCTTGCATAGGAACGTCTTACCTGCAATAAATCAACACACGTGTGGCACGTTTGTGCAGCGTTATAATTTTCACGGAAAATTGTAATTTGTTAGTAAATTGTACGTAAATTTTTATTAATTAAGGGAAGTGACATTAGCGGATTCACGTCTCTCCTAAAGCTATGTCAGTAATTCATGAAATTATAATATTGTTGCATAGGAACGTCTTACGTGCAATAAATCAAAACACGCGCAGCGCGTTTTCGCAGCGGTAGCATTTTTATAGTACATTGTATTTTGTTCGTAAAGTGTAAGTAAATTTTTATTAATTATACAAATACTGACGTAATCTAACGTTATGTCAGTAATTGTTGAAATGATAATATTGTTGCATAGTATCATCTTACCTGCAATAAATCAACAAACGCGCAGCGTGTTTGTGCAGCGTTAGCATTTTTACAGTAAATTGTAATTTGTTTGCAAATTGTACGTAAATTCTTATTTATTGAAGGAAGTAACATTAGCGGTTTCAAGCCTATCCTAAAGTTATGTCATTATTTGTTGAAATTATAATATTGTTGTTTAGGAGAATCTTACCTGCAATAAACACACACGTATAATACGTTTGTCCAGCTTTAGCATTTTCACAGTAAATGGTAATTTGTACGCAAATTGTGATTAATTTGAATGACGTAACATTAGCAGATATGTCCTAAAGTTATGTCAGTATTTGTTGAAATTATAATAATGTTGCATAGAAACGCCTTACGTGCAATAAATCAACACACGCGCAGCGCGTTTGCGCAGCGGTAGCATTTTTATAGTACATTGTATTTTGTTCGTAAAGTGTAAGTAAATTTTTATTAATTATACAAATACTGACGTAACCTAAAGTTATGTCAGTATTTGTTGAAATTATAATATTGTTGCATAGGATCATCTTACCTGCAATAAATCAACAAACGCGCAGCGTGTTTGTGCAGCGTTAGCATTTTTACAGTCAATTGTAATTTGTTTGCAAATTGTACGTAAATTATTATTTATTGAAGGAAGTAACATTAGCGGTTTCAAGCCTGTCCTAAAGTTATGTCATTATTTGTTGAAATTATAATATTGTTGTTTAGGAGAATCTTACCTGCAATAAACACACACGTATAATACGTTTGTCCAGTTTTAACATTTTCACAGTAAATGGTAATTTGTACGCAAATTGTGATTAATTTAAATGACGTAACATTAGCAGATATGTCCTAAAGTTATGTCAGTATTTGTTGAAATTAAAATATTGTTGCATTGAAACGTCTTACCTGCAATAAATCAACAAATGCGCAACACGTTCTGCAGCGTAAGCATTTTCAGGGTAAATTGTAATTTGTTGGTAAATTGTACGTAATTGTAAAAATTGTAATTATAATTAATTGAGGGAAGTGACATTAGTGCATTCACTTCTCTCCTAAAGTTACATCAGTAGTTCTTGAAATTGTAATATTGTTGCATAGGAACGTCTTACCTGCAATAAATCAACACACGCGCAGCGCGTTAGTGCAGCGGTAGCATATGCGCAGTAAATTTTAATTTGTTCGTAAAGTTTACGTAAACTTTTTTTAATAATTATACAAATTTTTACTAATATTTTACAAATTTTTACTAACTTAAATACTGACATAACCTAAAGTTATGACAGTATTTGTTGAAATTTTAATATTGTTGCATAGGAACGTCTTACCTGCAATAAATCAACACACGCGCAACGCATTTGTTCAGCGGTAGCATTTGTACAGTAACTTGTAATGTGCTCGTAAAGTGTATGTAAATTATTATTAGTTGAGGAAAGTAACAATACGGAATTCAGGTATATCCTAAAATTCTAAACCTAAAAAACCTAAAAACTGTATCAGTATTTGTTGCAATTATAATATTATTACATAGGAGCGTCCTACCTGCAATAAACCATTTTTACAGTCAATTGTTATTTTTACGAAAATTGTACGTATTTAAGTATTTTATTAATGATATATTTGTATTGACTTTTTATAGTTCAATCCTTACATTTTTAATTTACTTTCATCTCACAATTTGTACCTATTCTGTTTAACTAACTATTTATAATAATTAATTATTAATATAATATTTATTTGAAGTTCTGTTGGTGGGATCATATAAAAATATTTTACTTCATACTGTATCATTTAGAAAACTTTTACGTACTTGATTTTAATCCGGTAAACAGCTTTCTACAGGATTGGATATCGTAAAGAAATTTTATAGTATTGAGTACCGGCACATCTTCTATAAATCCATTGTATCCATGGTAAACTGTACCGGTACCTGCACCGGTACCGGTACAGGATACCGTAATGAAACTATTTGTCAAACTGGCGGATTTGTCAAAAATATATTCGTCGCGGATAAAATGATCTTTTTATCATATATATAAATAACATATAATTACTAAGAAATAAATTGGAGTCTAGCATCTTTATATTGTTTCATTCTCTTTTATATTTTATTTCAAGTCAAAAAAAAAATGACCCCAAAAATGTAATAAGTACTAATGTGGTATTTCAATCCACTGTCGATAATTAGAAAAATGCTTTTACAATAGAAATTTACATAGTTTGCGACAAAGACAACTGAATGGGGACTCGGTTATAGGAAGGAGGTAAAAAGATTAAAGGAAACTAAAAATATGCAATTTAAAACGATTGTCTTGCAACATTTTTCTCAGGAATAATTTAAAAAATTCCTTTCCTGCTTGGACATCAAAATTTCCCAGGAATTTAAAAATTTAGGACGAGTTGGCATCATTGGTAAGGTCTTTTACTGCCGCGCGCCTCCGGCTGCTAAAATATTTTCTCCTGCCGTCCGTCGCAGGCAGCAAAAGTGACAGCTGTCAGTATCAAATTTGCCATCAATCGACGGCATAAGATATCGTCTGAAACAAAACCTTTTTTTTTAGCACAGGGATTATTGCCCGCACTGCTGTATTTTACTGAGGATGGCTCTTTATTTTAGAGCCGAAACGTTGACAATTCAAACGGTTAGCCTATCGTAGTCGTTTTATTCCAACCCAATCCAACCCAATTAGCCTTTCGATCTACATCTGAGATTACCGGAAAAGGTGCTTAAACGATTGTGTGAACAAGTATTTTTCCACTTTTTTAACTACCATGGAAAATTTAATTTTTAATATCTCTATAACCAAAAAGGTTAGAAAATGTCAATGACGACAATTGATGAGGTATTCATAAAAATGGTTGGGTAGTATATAGGGTATCCCACGCTATTTGCGTTTGTTGTTTGTGGAGCTAGCTACAGCGCTAGCATGTTCACTCATGTTCTTCATTTTTACGCCTTGGAGTAATACGTAATTCTTCAAATTAGCCGTATTTGTATAATCCATGTATGATAATATAATTTTTATTACTATCTAAAACATGGCATTCATAGTGTAATATTTGGTGACTCTTCCACAATAAATTATAGCACCAGAAGAGTCAGGAAAAGAATCAAGAATCAGATTTCACAAGTAATGAATACATTTTCGAAGTCACACCACTGCATGGAGCCCGAAGTGGAAAAGGCGCCGGCAGGTGGCGATGTATGGCAGCCACAGCGCACAGTAGTGGCAAACGCCGAAAATTACAGGCAAAAATGGTTTATGAATATAAAAAATACAATTAATAAGAAACTTTTAGCATTGTTCCTAATGGTTAATCAGAATTCAGAAAATCAAAAACAGGGCTCTAGTTGATATACAGAGCGTCCCACGCTATTCGCGTTGGTCGTTTATGGCCCTACCGTTAAATGAAAAAAATATGTTTTTATTAGCTTATGTCGTTTCTTTAGAGGCACAGTTTAAAATCATTTAAAGCTCTACCGGAAAAAATAGTAAAATATCTGTATAAAAAAAACGTCTTGTTTTTTTAACTAGAACGCTTTGTATATATTTTTTTAATTTTTGGATTATCTCTTGGGTTAGAAGAAAATTTGGGTCGTATAGATACTAAGTTCTCGAAAAAATGGCGGATGAAAATTGAAAGTTATATAATATTTAAGAATTCATAAAACTTAAACAAAAATGAAAAAGTTCAGTTAATTGTAGGAGTATTATCTAAATGACACAATTTACTTACAATTTATTGCAAAATGCATTTAATGTTTTATTTAATTTTTTTGTTTTGCTTTGTTTTAACTCACAAGGTAACTTGGTTCCTCTGTCTACAATCACTGTGAATTATTTCTATAAAAATTTGAACAATACAGAGTGAAATGTACACCCAAAATGATCAAAAAGAAATTGGAAATTGTAAGAATTAGACTAAAATTGATACTTAAGTATCTACAACCAAGGCCTGATCGTGCTATAGTTTTCACAAAAATGTCAAAAAATGACGTATAATTTTTCCTTTGTCTTAGAATTTTTTTTTCACCCTGTAGACCAAAAGCGACAGCTTTAGGCAAAAGCGTTCAATATTCTTAAAGATATGCCGTTTTGGTCGATATGATTCTGGGTGACTGAACAATTATATGGACCACTGGATTCTATAGTAAAATGACACTTTACACACTGACACTGTTTAAAATCATTTAAAACTCTACCGGATCTCCGAAAAATAATAAAATATCTATATAAAAAAACGTCTTGTTTTTTTTAGATAGAACGCTTTGTATATATTTTTTTAATTTTTGGATTTTCTGTTGGGTTAGAAGAAAATTTGGGTCGTATAGATATTAAGTTCTCGAGAAAATGGCGGATGAAAATTGAAAGATATATAATATTTAAGAATTCATAAAACTTAAACAAAAATGGAAAAGTTCAGTTAATTGTTCTAGTATTATCTAAATGACAAAATTTACTTACAATTTATTGCAAAATGCATTTAATGTTTTATTTAATTTTTTTGTTTTGTTTTGTTTTAACTTACAAGGTAACTTGGTTTTTCTGTCTACAACCACTGTGAATTATTTCTATAAAAATTTGGACAATACAGAGTGAAATATACACCCAAAATGACCAAAAAGAAATTGAAAATTGTAAGAACTAGACTAAAATTGATACTTAAGTATCTACAACCAAGGTCTGATCGTGCTATAGTTTTCACAAAAATGTCAAAAAATGACGTATATTTTTTTTTTGTCTTAGAATTTTTTTTTTACCCTGTAGACCAAAAACGACAGCTTTAGGTAAAAGCGTTCAATATTCTTAAAGAGATGCCGTTTTGGTCGATATGATTCTGGGTGACTGAACAATTATGTGGACCACTGGATTCTATAGTAAAATGACACTTTACACACTGACACTGTTTAAAATCATTTAAAACTCTACCGGATCTCCAAAAAAAAATATCTATATAAAAAAACGTCTTGTTTTTTTTAGCTATAACGCTTTGTATATATTTTTTTAATTTTTGGATTTTCTCTTGGATTAGAAGAAAATTTGGGTCGTATAGATACTAAGTTCTCGAGAAAATGGCGGATGAAAATTGAAAGTTATATAATATTTAAGAATTCATAAAACTTAAACAAAAATGGAAAAGTTCAGTTAATTGTAGGAGTATTATCTAAATGACAAAATTTACTTACAATTTATTGCAAACTGCACTTAATGTTTTATTTAATTTTTTTGTTTTGTTTTGTTTTAACTTACAAGGTAACTTGGTTTTTCTGTCTACAACCACTGTGAATTATTTCTATAAAAATTTGGACAAAACAGAGTGAAATGTACACCCAAAATGACCAAAAAGAAATTGGAAATTGTAAGAACTAGACTAAAATTGATACTTAAGTATCTACAACCAAGGCCTGCTCGTGCTATAGTTTTCACAAAAATGCCAAAAAATGACGTATAATTTTTCGTTTGTCTTAGAATTTTTTTTTCACCCTGTAGACCAAAAGCGACAGCTTTAGGCAAAAGCGTTCAATATTCTTAAAGATATGCCGTTTTGGTCGATATGATTCTGGGTGACTGAACAATTATGTGGACCACTGGATTCTATAGTAAAATGACACTTTACACAATGACACTCTTTAAAATCATTTAAAACTCTACCGGATCTCCAAAAAATAATAAAATATCTATATAAAAAACATTTGGTTTTTTTTAGATAGAACGCTTTGTATATATTTTTTTAATTTTTGGATTTTTTCTTGGGTTAGAAGAAAATTTGGGTCGTATAGATACTAAGTTCTCGAGAAAATGGCGGATGAAAATTGAAAGATATATAAAAATTATTTAAGAATTCATAAAACTTAAACAAAAATGGAAAAGTTCAGTTAATTGTTCTAGTATTATCTAAATGACAAAATTTACTTACAATTTATTGCAAAATGCATTTAATGTTTTATTTATTTTTTTTGTTTTGTTTTGTTTTAACTTACAAGGTAACTTGGTTTTTCTGTCTACAACCACTGTGAATTATTTCTATAAAAATTTGGACAATACAGAGTGAAATGTACACCCAAAATGACCGAAAAGAAATTGGAAATTGTAAGAACCAAACTACAATTGATACTTAAGTATCTACAACCAAGGCCTGATCGTGCTATAGTTTTCACAAAAATGCCAAAAAATGACGGATAATTTTTCGTTTGTCTTAGAATTTTTTTTTTCACCCTGTAGACCAAAAGCGACAGCTTTAGGCAAAAGCGTTCAATATTCTTAAAGATATGCCGTTTTGGTCGATATGATTCTGGGTGACTGAACAATTATGTGGACCACTGGATTCTATAGTAAAATGACACTGTTTAAAATCATTTAAAACTCTACCGGATCTGCAAAAAATAATAAAATATCTATATAAAAAAAGTCTTGTTTTTTTTTACATAGAACGCTTTGTATATATTTTTTTAATTTTTGGATTTTCTCTTGGGTTAGAAGAAAATTTGGGTCGTATAGATACTAAGTTCTCGAGAAAATGGCGGATGAAAATTGAAAGTTATATAATATTTAAGAATTCATAAAACTTAAACAAAAATGGAAAAGTTCAGTTAATTGTAGGAGTATTATCTAAATGACAAAATTTACTTACAATTTATTGCAAAATACATTTAATGTTTCATTTAATTTTTTTGTTTTGCTTTGTTTTAACTTACAAGGTAACTTGGTTTTTCTTTCTACAACCACTGTGAATTATTTCTGTACAAATTTGGAATATACAGAGTGAAATTTACACCCAAAATGAACAAAAAGAAATTGGAAATTGTAAGAACTAGACTAAAATTGATACTTAAGTATCTACAACCAAGGCCTGATCGTGCTATAGTTTTCACAAAAATGTCAAAAAATGACGTATAATTTTTCGTTTGTCCTAGAATTTTTTTTTTAACCTGTAGACCAAAAGCGACAGCTTTAGCCAAAAGCGTTCAATATTCTTAAAGATATGCCGTTTTGGTCGATATGACTCTGAGTGACTGAACAATTATGTGGACCACTGGACTCTATAGTAAAATGACACTTTACACACTGACACTGTTTAAAATCATTTAAAACTCTACCGGATCTCCAAAAAATAATAAAATATCTATATAAAAAAAGTCTTGTTTTTTTTTAGATAGAACGCTTTGTATATATTTTTTTAATTTTTGGATTTTCTTTTGGGTTAGAAGAAAATTTGGGTCGTATAGATACTAAGTTCTCGAGAAAATGGCGGATGAAAATTGAAAGTTATATAATATTTAAGAATTCATAAAACTTAAACAAAAATGAAAAAGTTCAGTTAATTCTAGGAGTATTATCTAAATGACAAAATTTACTTACAATTTATTGCAAAATGCATTTAACGTTTTATTTAATTTTTTTGTTTTGCTTTGTTTTAACTTACAAGGTAACTTGGTTCCTCTGTCTACAATCACTGTGAATTATTTCTATAAAAATTTGAACAATACAGAGTGAAATGTACACCCAAAATGTCCAAAAAGAAATTGGAAATTGTAAGAACTAGACTAAAATTGATACTTAAGTATCTACAACCAAGGCCTGATCGTGCTATAGTTTTCACAAAAATGTCAAAAAATGACGTATAATTTTTCGTTTGTCCTAGAATTTTTTTTTTAACCTGTAGACCAAAAGCGACAGCTTTAGGCAAAAGCGTTCAATATTCTTAAAGATATGCCGTTTTGGTCGATATGATTCTGGGTGACTGAACAATTATGTGGACCACTGGATTCTATAGTAAAATGACACTGTTTAAAATCATTTAAAACTCTACCGGATCTGCAAAAAATAATAAAATATCTATATAAAAAAAGTCTTGTTTTTTTTTACATAGAACGCTTTGTATATATTTTTTTAATTTTTGGATTTTCTCTTGGGTTAGAAGAAAATTTGGGTCGTATAGATACTAAGTTCTCGAGAAAATGGCGGATGAAAATTGAAAGTTATATAATATTTAAGAATTCATAAAACTTAAACAAAAATGGAAAAGTTCAGTTAATTGTAGGAGTATTATCTAAATGACAAAATTTACTTACAATTTATTGCAAAATACATTTAATGTTTCATTTAATTTTTTTGTTTTGCTTTGTTTTAACTTACAAGGTAACTTGGTTTTTCTTTCTACAACCACTGTGAATTATTTCTGTACAAATTTGGAATATACAGAGTGAAATTTACACCCAAAATGAACAAAAAGAAATTGGAAATTGTAAGAACTAGACTAAAATTGATACTTAAGTATCTACAACCAAGGCCTGATCGTGCTATAGTTTTCACAAAAATGTCAAAAAATGACGTATAATTTTTCGTTTGTCCTAGAATTTTTTTTTTAACCTGTAGACCAAAAGCGACAGCTTTAGCCAAAAGCGTTCAATATTCTTAAAGATATGCCGTTTTGGTCGATATGACTCTGAGTGACTGAACAATTATGTGGACCACTGGACTCTATAGTAAAATGACACTTTACACACTGACACTGTTTAAAATCATTTAAAACTCTACCGGATCTCCAAAAAATAATAAAATATCTATATAAAAAAAGTCTTGTTTTTTTTTAGATAGAACGCTTTGTATATATTTTTTTAATTTTTGGATTTTCTTTTGGGTTAGAAGAAAATTTGGGTCGTATAGATACTAAGTTCTCGAGAAAATGGCGGATGAAAATTGAAAGTTATATAATATTTAAGAATTCATAAAACTTAAACAAAAATGAAAAAGTTCAGTTAATTCTAGGAGTATTATCTAAATGACAAAATTTACTTACAATTTATTGCAAAATGCATTTAACGTTTTATTTAATTTTTTTGTTTTGCTTTGTTTTAACTTACAAGGTAACTTGGTTCCTCTGTCTACAATCACTGTGAATTATTTCTATAAAAATTTGAACAATACAGAGTGAAATGTACACCCAAAATGTCCAAAAAGAAATTGGAAATTGTAAGAACTAGACTAAAATTGATACTTAAGTATCTACAACCAAGGCCTGATCGTGCTATAGTTTTCACAAAAATGTCAAAAAATGACGTATAATTTTTCGTTTGTCTTAGAATTTTTTTTTTCACCCTGTAGACCAAAAGCGACAGCTTTAGGTAAAAGCGTTCAATATTCTTAAAGAGATGCCGTTTTGGTCGATATGATTCTGGGTGACTGAACAATTATGTGGACCACTGGATTCTATAGTAAAATGACACTTTACACACTGACACTGTTTAAAATCATTTAAAACTCTACCGGATCTCCAAAAAAAAAATATCTATATAAAAAAACGTCTTGTTTTTTTTAGCTATAACGCTTTGTATATATTTTTTTAATTTTTGGATTTTCTCTTGGATTAGAAGAAAATTTGGGTCGTATAGATACTAAGTTCTCGAGAAAATGGCGGATGAAAATTGAAAGTTATATAATTTTTAAGAATTCATAAAACTTAAACAAAAATGGAAAAGTTCAGTTAATTGTAGGAGTATTATCTAAATGACAAAATTTACTTACAATTTATTGCAAAATACATTTAATGTTTCATTTAATTTTTTTGTTTTGCTTTGTTTTAACTTACAAGGTAACTTGGTTTTTCTTTCTACAACCACTGTGAATTATTTCTGTACAAATTTGGAATATACAGAGTGAAATTTACACCCAAAATGAACAAAAAGAAATTGGAAATTGTAAGAACTAGACTAAAATTGATACTTAAGTATCTACAACCAAGGCCTGATCGTGCTATAGTTTTCACAAAAATGTCAAAAAATGACGTATAATTTTTCGTTTGTCCTAGAATTTTTTTTTTAACCTGTAGACCAAAAGCGACAGCTTTAGCCAAAAGCGTTCAATATTCTTAAAGATATGCCGTTTTGGTCGATATGACTCTGAGTGACTGAACAATTATGTGGACCACTGGACTCTATAGTAAAATGACACTTTACACACTGACACTGTTTAAAATCATTTAAAACTCTACCGGATCTCCAAAAAATAATAAAATATCTATATAAAAAAACGTATTGTTTTTTTTAGCTATAACGCTTTGTATATATTTTTTTAATTTTTGGATTTTCTTTTGGGTTAGAAGAAAATTTGGGTCGTATAGACACTAAGTTCTCGAGAAAATGGCGGATGAAAATTGAAAGTTATATAATATTTAAGAATTCATAAAACTTAAACAAAAATGGAAAAGTTCAGTTAATTGTAGGAGTATTATCTATAGTAGAATTCATTAAGGAAACTAATCCAAATCGTGATCACTTCGCCGCTGTTGCCAGCTTGTGCATGAAACCAAGTAGAACTATATTGAAATTCCCCAAATATGGCTATCTCAAATTGAATTTCGTTATTTTTATCTGCGAGGCATTAACCACGACCCGCAACCTTTATTTACAGTCGATCTACTATTTGTATTCGTATGTTAAATTTTAAATTTATCATTTCTAATCTTTAAGATTGCTTTTCTAGGATTTTTGCAGGCTTTAGAACATTGTAATTGACCGTCCGTGAAGTGCCCATTTTGCAAAGGAGTTTTCTTAGTTACAGGGTCTTAAGTTTTTAAAGCACAAACCTTTAGTTTGTGCTTTAGGAGATGGTTTCATAGAATTTTGCCACTTTCAGCCAAGTACAGTCTTTGAGAAAGTGAATTTTGCTGTTATTTACGTTTATTTAGGAAAAATATGTTTAAGTAGACAAATTTTTTAAAACATAGGTGTAACATAGTTAAAACACAATGGGCATTCTGTTCATAAATGCTATATTAGGGTAAGGGGGGTTAGGATACTGACAAACTTACTTTCTGGACAGAAGTTTAAATGAACATCAATAAAACACTGGAACCTGGCCCGTTTCATACTATTTATACTGTTTTAGGCTAATATTATTATGCTCTAGGTTCCGATGGATGCTTAGAGTCTTGAAGCAAATTTACATATTGACAAAAATTGTAAAAATATTAGTGGCTATCAAAGCAGCTAACAGGTTCTGTTCGTATCAGCCATATAAGTAGCTACAGGATTTTCCAAATGCTCCTGAAAGGTATACTTTTGCCACATATACAAAGATGAAGTTTTAGTACATACAGTAAAGGAGGTTTAAAAAATCTCATTGTTACTTGCTTTGTATATTTGTCAACAGTCTCTCTGTGCAGCTAGTCGAATTTAACATTTAACAAAGTTGATATCAACCTAGTTTGCTACTATTCAACTTTAAACTGTGGGTAAAAATAGTAGGTTATTACTGACTAAAATACCTACCTAATAATAAAGGTGAATTAGGAATCAGGACCACATAATATATCCATATGGAAGTCTGTGATCCAGACAAGTTTTGTTCGTGATTCTTCAAAATAACCCAAATAGTTTAACATATTCTAATCAAGGTACCTAGCTTATATCTAAAGTTTAAAGCAGAATTGTAACAAACTGATGGCATCATACAGGCTTACTAAATTATAGTTGCTTCATATAGAAACTTTCAGACTGTAAAAATTGATTAAAATTGTGAACAGCATAATAAAAAATTGTCAATGCTCTGATTGCCTAGATCTTACAAATATCAAATGATCATCAAGAAATAGATTCTGTAAACCTACTTCGAGACCTACTTTAATATCTAAAATCTTCCTGCTCTTAGGTTTCCCTAAGAAGAGGAAGTAGTAAAAAGTAGACCTTGAACACTTGAAAAACCATGTATATTAGCTGTTGGACAATTTTAATAATTTTAATGCAATGCATGCAAGGATAAGTTTGGTTGGTTTTCTATTGGGATTCACTTGAACTCCAATTTATATTGGATTTAATTGTGACCCAGTGGCCATTTACTATGACCTATAACCCAAATATCTTACCCAACAGGGTGTCATCTTTACAGTCCGAGAAATATTGTCACATATGCTTAATGAGTATCGAGAGATGTGAGCCAAAAAAATAGAGTAATCAAGCTCAACAAGGCTGACAAAAAATCTGTTTTGTTTGCATTTAAAAGATGTTTTTAGTTTTTTTTTATTCTATGTTGGAATCAAATACATATTATTATCGCAATTTCTGTTCTACAGCCTTGAAATTGTTCCTAGGAAGTTTTTTTGGTAGGACCATGATATGGTTAGGTTATGAAAAATTTATCTAAAATTCCTGTCCTAAACTATATAGCTGTTAGGGTAGCAGTTAAGCAGTACCTACTTCTTACCAAGATACCTACCAAAAATGGTCACTTTTTTTATGATAGCTCGAATATTTTTACAAATTCTGAACTGTCTTCATAAAAGGATATAAAGCACACAACAAACTTTTATCTGTAACCATTTTCGAGATATTTGGAAAAAAAATAACTAATAAAAACCAATAGAATACATAATATTCGGTCACAAAATGAATATGTTTACCAAACATTAGTAAAATAGTTTGTTACGAAACATTTAAAATTACTTTGAAAATGGATAAGAGATATGAGATTTGCAGCATGCCTAGCTTTTTGATACAAGATTTCAAAGCATCAGAATTCACAAAATTACTCAAATGTGGCAGCTGTAGAGAGAAAGCTATTATTAATTTGTACAACATTGTTAAGACAACTATGGATGGCTACATCTATCACGTGACTTATTGGCATAGGTTTTTAGTTAAAAGCTTTTCGTATTAAACCCCTTTAGGAGCAATTTCTAGTCGGTAAATCAAAAATTGTCAGATTATTTCCAATTTTACTGCACAAAAAAAAAACAATTTACACCATATAGTGCAAATAAGCCAGTTTATAAGGCTTGCTCGATCAATCGTCCTATTTTCTTGCTCCGCCCAACGCCATACGCCCTTTTTACTATTAATTCGACTTGGAAAACTTATAAAAAATCTTGATACAGTTTAAACGTCTTGACGCACATTTCCGCTTAGGATTTTAAATTTCATTCTTTATTAGAACTTTTTCTAATTCCTGACATTCAATAACAACATAAACAGTTTTGTTTTTCAATAGTCCAATATTATTAGTGGAAGAAAACAAGTTTAAAATCTTAAAAAGTACACTGATATTATAGACCATATTATTATTATATTAATGCTACTTTTAAAGTCAATCTCTAATCAGTATAACAGATTCTGGAACAATTTAACTTCGTTTTTCTTTACATGTCTCATGTCCATATAGGAGAGGGTGGTAGTCGGGATTTTAGCAGTAAATATGTAGTTTCTTTGAATCCTAGCAGCCTCCATAATTATTATTATAGTATTTGTTCTTGTGTAGTATCCTGTAATTATTCATAGAAACTTTGAAAACTTTCCCTAGAACAAACTAATAATTTGTGATTTGATAAAAAAAAACACACTCTCTTTCTCCAGAAATAATTTCACGTTTAATATTTAAATGTAGGAATATATTTTGTATATTTTGGAAAAATAAAAATAACAACAAATTATTGCTTTTAATTTTACAACCGTCACAAAAGACTGCAAAGTTAGAAAGTGAGATTTTCCTCACACTTAAAATAACTTTTTAGTTTTGACTAAGCCACATGAAAATTTCATAGAACAGATTCCAAAATCATCTTATATATGCGCAGAGGCCAGTTCAGGAATTACACACTTGCACCAGCTGTGGAACTAATTTAATTTCTGAACGGTAGTTGGTGCGCATCTCTCAACACTGCTGTGTGATTCTTGAATTTACCTATGAACAGATTTAGGGAAAATCATAAAGTTAATTCCTAAAGCCTTACGTGCTTACTTGGTAATTCCAATAATCATCAGAGTAAAATACATCCTTTATTAGGTCATACAAATGCAGTAGTCCAGAAGGCCACACAGTGTACAGTATAGGTAGCCACTCAGTTACTCAAAATAGCACGTCATAAAATATAAATCAAAATTACTGTTCTGCATATGACAAGCATAATAATTATAAATACTCACCGGGGCTTTGCCCCTTGACTAGTGAATGGTGCTTGGGAATCTTGGTAAATTGCATCCAAGTTAGTGTTATACCTAAAAAAAGAGTTAGCGTCCAAAACATACAATGCAAAGACTCATAAAGAGCAAAGAACCGGTTGAAGCAAAGGCTCACACAGAACAAATTTTTACACACAGCAAAGGGAGACATAAATAATAATATGTAAGTATATAAGTACAAAAATAAAATAAATAACTCCTTACATTAACTTTTTTTACACCTATCCTTTTTTTTTAGACTTTTAGGAACTATTTTCTTTCCGTTTTATGATCACGCATCATGTCTTCTTTTTGATGTCACAGCGCTGCCTGAGAAGTCCTTCAAAAATAAAACAGAGTTTCAATTATTTTATAAAATAATAAAATTAATTACTTAAACTAATTTATAAGAATACAGATGATTCGCACAACGGGTTTCAGACAAAAATAAGACGCATCAATTAAGTTAAAATGGTCGATATTTCAATTATATATTTCGTTTTCCTGAGTGCAATATTAAGTCAACAAAACAAAAGTCTTCTCAATTTTTTTATTCTTCATAGATCGACCAACTTAAAAGTACAAATACGGGGCATAGCAAACACGGCAGGACGGTATAAAAGTGTAACACTTAATATGTGTTAAACTTTCACCTGGAGAAAGACCAAATCAATTGGAAATATCGACCAATTTAGGGCGACTTTTACAAGTTCAAGTAAAACTTCAGATTGAAGATAAAACACCAGAGTTGATGTACATTGCATTGTTTACCTGACAGATAAACAATGCAATGTAGGTTATATCTGGGGTTTTATCTTCAATCTGAAGTTTTACTTGAACTCGTAAACGTCACCCTTAGCAGCATAGAGGTGTTTCATTTTTGTTTCGAACCCGTTATACCAGTCATCTGTATAACATCAGGAACGCTAACAGGCCATCATTAATCCTAAAAAAATATTAAAAAAGATGCATATTTTCTAATACCTCAACCCTGCAACATGCAAGTGAACAATATAACAATAACAATTTCAACTAGTGAACCAATATCCAATACAATACAACAATATTATAACCTCAAACATCTTCATTTTCCTTATCACTAAACAAGCTTTCTAAGTCTGAATCCGAACTACACCCTGCTTCTATTACAACTGGGTTAATGTCCGAAGCATCCATAAATTGTTCCCTATCCCACCACCTCTGTATTTCTTCCTCTGTATGGCGAATTGAATTTTTCCAAACCTCTGGTGTTGCTGCGGTCAAGGCCTCTTTCCACATAGCCAAACACACTTCTGTGGTTCTGCCATCTCTCCCAATATGCCGATTGTAGTAACCTTTGGCAACTCCCCAAATCAACTCAATGGGATTGAATATGCAATGGTATGGCGGAAGTCGTAAAACTTGGTGTCCATACTGCAACGCCATTTGATCAGCGACATAGATCTTTGGGGGTTTGTGCCTATTAAAATTAAAAAAAAATGGAAACGTAATTCAATGATATTATTCTGGCAAAATGTACTGCATACTTTGTTACAATGTCATGAAGTTCACTTTTCAACAGCCTGTCATCACACGGTATGTTTTTTGAGCGAAGCCACTCAAGAATGTCTGCCTTTGTTGATGAAGAAGTCGGCGTTTTCTCCAACAAGGTGCTGTGGTAAGGTGCATTATCCATCACAATCACTGAGGGTTCCTCCAAATTTTTCAGCAGTTGATTCTCAAACCAACACAAAAAATTATCCTTGTTCATTTCTCCATGATAATCTCCTTTCGTTTTGGATGAAAAAACTAACTCTGCGCCAGGAATAAATCCTTCTTTATTTCCAGCATGCACTACAATGTACCTATAAAAGATAAACTAAATAAAGTGCCTATAAAAAAAATTTGAAAAAATGGGTTAGCTGAAGCTACAAACAGCCCCATATTCCCCTACTCGACTAAGGGCGACTTTTACAAGTTCAAGTAAAACTTCAGATTGAAGATAAAGCACCATACTTGATGTACATTGCATTGTTTACCTGACAGATAAACAATGCAATGTAGGTTATATCTGGAGTTTTATCTTCAATCTGAAGTTTTACTTGAACTTGTAAAAGTCACCCTAAATGAGAGCAAACGAGTAACAATTACAATTAATACAAAACACTACACCTTACCTCTTCTCCTTCCGTTTTCATTCTTTTAACACTTCGAGTATCCGCATCTTGCCAAGAATGGCTTGATGTTCCATCTTGAAAAAGCCACGTCTCATCTAAAAATACAAACATATAGTTACCCCCTGCTTTATAACTAGTATAGGATTTTAAAAATTGTATTCTTTTAGAAACAATGTCTGGCAGTTCCATTAAACCCCTGCGCGGATTGTCTTGAAGCCACTTAAAGCCAATCTGTTTCATCAGTCTTATAAGTGATGATTTCGATCCCGCAAAGAGCTGCATTGTTCTTAATCTCTGCAAAATGCTTTGGGCGGTGACAGATTCTCCTAAAATTCAATTAAAAAATATTCTTTTTTACGTTTTTGTAGGAACGACCTCATTGCAAGGATGATTGCATGCATTCAAAGCAACTGCGAGAAAACTCCAATGACTGCTTTTGTGTAGTCGGGTGTAGGGGTGTACAACCTATATTTTGAAAAAGGATTTAAGTAAAGGATAATTAGGGACAGTTGCTCAGAAACTTGATACTTGTGTAAACTTATGACTTGTTTTGTATGAAATAAACTGATGATGATGATAGGTACATGGTTTGTATCCCAGTTGGCATCTAACAATAGGTTTGAGTAATTAGTCAAGATTTCAGGAAAATGCTAGTTAAATAATTTTTTTTAGAACATAATAAATCCAAAAAATATACGAGGTTGACCAGGTTTTTCATGATAAAATTTAAGGGGATGTTCTACTTCAATAAGTAACACTATCTTGCTAAATAAACTGTAGTCAAAAAACCCTTTTCTATGGTGTTGATGTTAATATTCATAAAGAAAAAAATTGTATTTTTTTTGCAAACCATTTCAGATATTTTAATGAAATATTGCAGGTGCCAATAGTAAAGGAAGACCTAAGTTTTGCAATACAAAAAGCTTTGTTTACAAGTGTCTAATTTTGTTAAAAGTTAAAATGGCTTTATTCTACCAAATTGAACAAATAATTCAAAAATAATTTTTATTTTTAGAAAAACCAGGAACATACAACTTTTTTGCTGAAAAATAGTCAGTGACAAGCAGCCTCGCGCGCCAGTAACAATAAACAAAGCTTTTGTATTGCAAACCTTATGTTTTCCTTTATTATTGACAAGTAATATTTCATTAAAATATCTCAAATGGTTTTCAAAAAATATAATTTTTTGGTTTTTGAGAATACTTAAACATCATAAATATCTCCATATAGAAGTTTTTATAGCATAACCAATAACATTAACACTGTTCAAAAATTTTACGGGGGTGAGCCAAAAAATAACTCTTGGAAAAACTTTATGAAAAGTTTTATAGATGCAAACTGCTGTAACTTTTTTGTTTTTAAATATATTGGAATGAAGCAAAAACCGTATTACACAGTTGACTTGCAAGTTTTTCCTATTGGAAGAAAAAACGAAGCACCAATGATTTCGAGAAATCTTAACTTATATTTTTTTAATGGAATGTCTTGTATATTTTTGGATATGTGGGTTCTATTCAAAATTCCAAGTATATTTTATAAAGCATACCTCATACCTATCTTCAACTGTTTCTGAGAATATGGCGTCTGTTTAAGCCAGTCAAACATAAAATAATAAATACGAAGCAAAGTAAATGCTCCACTTGTCTTAAAATTTACTTTGCTTCTTATTTATTATTTTATGCTCAATTTTGTGTTTATATGACCAACTTATACAGACTCCATTTTCTCAGAAACATTTGAAGATAGGTATCTAGGTGCATTGTAAAATATTCTTGGAATTTTGAATAGAACCCAAATATCCAATAATATACAGTTGCATTAAAAAATATAAAACCAACTGCAGGTTAAGATCATTGGTATTTTGCTTTTTTCTTCCAATTAGGAAAAAATTTGCCAGTTAACTATGCAATATGATTTTCAGTTCATTTCAACATCTTTAAAAACACAAAGTTACAGCTAATATACTTATCAACTTTCCTAGCAACTTTCCCTACAGTCCAGTTCCAGTTAAGCTTAAAAAAAACTATTCCTAATTATCCATTACTTAAATTCTTTTGGAAAAGACAGGTTTCACACACCTACACCTGACTACACAGAAGCAGTTATTGGAATTTTCTGGCAGTTGCTGCATTGCTGCACTATTGACAGAAAAATTAATTCTCTCCTCTTATAGGGAAAATTAGCATTGTGAGTTGTATAATCAGTTTAATCAAATCAAATAAAACTAAATTTGGCAAGACCCTTCCATTTGTACCAATTTCAGGTTTCTAATGCCCGTATTTATAGTCATGACTTGGCTCCGAGTAAGCCTCAAGTCTGACTTTGGACATATAGTCTCCATTTAAAATACATTGACTTACATCAAACATTTTTGATTAAGCACATGCTTGTGCTCAAGTTGCCACTATAAATATGGGCATTACAGGCCCAGAATCCTTCCAGGCAGATACCCTAGAGCACCCTAGAAATCAAAGGGGAATCCACTTTGCCAATGTTTGTACATGTATTGCCATAATATGGTATTTTTTAAGTCTTGTGGTGGCATTGCAAGGTATTGTGAATATAGTGATATTGCAGGGTATTGTCATGAGTACATAAAGTTATTATCGATATTATGACAAGTACTGTAGAATATTATCATGAGTACGGAGAGGTATTTCCAAAATTGTGATGGTTATTGCTGTATTTCCAATGTAGATCATTGTAACGGTATTGTGGGGAATTGTGATGCAGTTTATACATGTCTTGTGCCCGGTGGATAACCCCTCATTAGAAACTCTAACAATCATATGCACCAATAGCCCAATAATTTAGGTAAGGTAAATCTCTCTCTCTCTCTCTCGCTATTAGCCATGATTAAAACGTAACCCTGAGAAAATGCTACTGGTGCATGTGGGGGTTAGGTGTGAGGCCCTGCAAATTTCTAGCTCGCCCTCAGTGAGTAATCATCTCCTTAATTCCTTTGATACTTATGATACTTATGACTATGTATGATTTTTAATATTTTCAATTAGGCCTCACCAACTTTAAAAGTTTACTAGGAACATATAATCAATGATAAAGTCCCTGACATTAGGGCTAGTCACTATTTCTTTAAAAAGGAAATCTTTACTTCAATAAGCAACAATATAAATAAATATACATTTTAAATAAGTTATTGTCACATAATTTAGAATCTACAGTTACTTACGGTTCTTATACATTTCATAAATTTGGTTACGAATGGCACAAATATCCCATTTCCCTGGATCGGTTACTGGTTTCTTCCGGACAAGAATCCTTTTAGGGCTTACAATTTTGCCATGAGCACTTTCTTGAGAAATTTTTGAAACCGTAGTTAAATGAAGACCCAAGGCATCCGCCACTCTTTTACGTACTGCTGCGAGTGGCAAAAGTGGTCCTCCGTTTTTTTTCTCCAATTCAAAATAGCTCAAGAGGGAAGCTACAAGTTTTTTGCAGTCTTTACTAAGACTTTTTGGCATCTTGTTTATGTTGAAGAAACACAATTAGTTCAATAAAAAACACAAATCTAGATCAAGCGCATAAGAAAATCTTGGAAAAAGTACATAAAAGCACAAAACCCGCCGATTTTCTAATTTCGAGCTTTCGAGGTAAAGGTTGACTTTCGTTGACAGTTGACGTTAGTTCCAGGCGTTTTAATAATAATTCTGCGTACTCCACGACCGCGCGGCACTTCACCAATTGCTTGCGTTTTCTATAATAAGATTTAAAATTAAATTGAGCAAAAACAAGAATTTTTTTATCACACCTGTAGTTGATATGAATAGTTTATTGGTCTGTTTTAATTAATTTACCAAGCACGCTTAGCAATCTTCACAGATAAGCCGAAAAACGATTATTACGTTATTTACAATAAACCGCAAATAAGGCAACATTGCTGGAGATTATGTCAACTAACATTGAATTATATCCATCCTTTTCCAAATTCGTTAGAGGAGACAATGTCTATGATCGAAGACATGATCTTGAGTTTCAATTGACACATCGCTTGCTTAATGATTCTGCCTATAAATGACAAAATTTACTTACAATTTATTGCAAAATGCATTTAATGTTTTATTTAATTTTTTTGTTTTGTTTTGTTTTAACTTACAAGGTAACTTGGTTTTTCTGTCTACAACCACTGTGAATTATTTCTATAAAAATTTGGAATATACAGAGTGAAATGTACACCCAAAATGACCAAAAAGAAATTGGAAATTGTAAGAACTAGACTAAAATTGATACTTAAGTATCTACAACCAAGGCCTGATTGTGCTATAGTTTTCACAAAAGTGCCAAAAAATTACGTATCATTTTTCGTTTGTCTTAGATTTTTTTTTTCACCCTGTAGACCAAAAGCGACAGCTTTAGGTAGAAGCCTTTAATATTCTTAAAGATATGCCGTTTTGGTCGATATAATTCTGGGTGACTGAACAATTATGTTGGCCACTGGATAGTAAAATGACACTTTACCACGCTATTGCGATAATAATTGGGTTATATGGTGTCCCATTTTTCCGGGTATCTCATTAAATGTAGAAGATAGAAAGTTGCGGTTTTCGCTTAGTGTTGCCACTTGTTCTGTGAAATTAATGATGGTGCTAATCGTTTTCGTTTTTGAGATACAGGGTGGAATTGAAAATAATTTATGTTGAGAAACCCCTGTATCACAGTTATCTTTAAATTGTCTTCGCCACTGTATTCTGTCGTAAAAAGTCATTTTACGCTCTAGTGCGATAAAATTTGTCATTACATAACTCAAAGTGGGTTATGTTCAAAGGGTCCCATTGTCAATCCATTTTCTGGATTTCTTTCTCATTTAATTTCACAGAAAGCATGTTTTGGTTTTGACGAAATCTGCTAATTTCCTGTAAAATTAAAGACGGCGTCAACAAAACTTTATAGCTCTTTTAGTTTTTGAGATGCACGGTAGAATTGAAAATTATCACTTTTGAGGAACCCCGTATCTTAGTCAACTTTAAATTTACCGAGGAAGTTAAAACGTTTGCTTGTAGAATTGTTCCCATAAGAATCTGTATATAAGTACATATTTAGGATCCCATCAAAATAAGCTTTTCAAAAAACAATTTTTGCTTTCAAATTGTAACTGAATCATGGCGCCGCTGGATTCTATGGTAAAATGTCACTTTACCGCGCTAGTGCATCAAAGTTAATCATTAAGTACTTCAAAATGGGTTATCTACAGAGTGTCCCAGTTTCGTTTTTTTTCCGGGTATAGCTAATTTAGTATTGAAGATATAAGAAGACGGTTTTCGCAAAGTGTGATACTTTTTACGTAAAATCATATATTACACGCTGTCCCATTATGCGCTACCAATAAAATTTTTATACCTTTCTGGTTTTTGAGATACAATTGAAATTTATCAATTTTTTGGAACCACTGGTACCCCGGTTATTTTCAAATTTATCGTAGAAAGTAAAACGTTTGCTTGTTGATTTTTTTCCGTAGATTCCAGTGGTATAGCTGGTTTTAATTTCAAAGGATCACAACAAAAGAAAGATGTTTTTAATGGGACAACTCTGTATATTTTTGCATATTATAATCGCATTAACTGTGTGACTGAACCATTAGGTTTATACAAATGAAAGTAAGGTGCGCCACTGGATTCTATGGAAAAATATCACTTTACTTCGCTAGTGTGATAAAATTTCTCATTACGTAAGTCAGAGGAGATTATGTATAGGGTGTCCCATTTTCGACCTTTTTCCCAGGTATCTCATATAATTTCAAAGATAGAAGGTTTTCACTTAGTGTTGCTATTTTTTTGTGAAATTAAAGATGGTGCTAACAGAATTTTCATAACCATTTTGATTTTTGAGATAAAGTGTTGAATTGAAAGTGATCTGTTTTGAGAAACCTCCTGTATAACAGTTATTTTTAAATTTATTGAAAAAGTTATTGTTCATATTGATGTTTTCCTGTAGACTCCAATGGCGTGGATTCTATCGTATATCCTTAGATATCTAGAATGGCATCAACAAGAGGTTTACAAATTTTCCTTTTATGCCGTTTTGGTCGATGTGACTCTCGGTAACTAAACAATTACGTGCGCCACTGGATTCTATAGTAAAATGTAACTTCAGCTCGCTATTGCGATAATAAATGGGTTATATGCAATGTCTCATTTGAAAACTTTTCTTTGGGTATCTCATTTAATTTTAAAGATGTTGCAGTTGTCACGAAATCTGCTCATTTCTTGTAAAACTAAAGACGGCGTCAACAAAATTTTCATAGCTCTTTTAGTTTTTGAGATACACGGTGGAACTGAAAATTATCACTTTTGAGGAATCCCGAATGTCAATTAACTTTAAATTACTGAGAAATTTAAAACGTTTGCTTGTAGAATTTTTTCTAAAAGAATCCAGCGGCGTATAGTTTTTTACTGCAAAGAATAATTCCGCGGCAATAAAACAAACAAAGAGTTTTTAATGTGACACCCTGTATATAACTGTAAATATTTTTAACAAAAAACATAACAAACATAGATTTTTTTAAACTGACACCCTGTAGATATTTAGAATCGCATCAAAACGAGCTTTTAAAAAAACAATTATTTTTTCAAATTGTAGATGAAAGTTAGGTGAGCCACTGGATTGGGTAAATGTCACTTTACCACGCTAGTGCATTAAAATTCCTGATTAAGTACCTCAAAATGGGTTATGTACAAAGTGTCCCATTTTCGATTTTTTCGCAGGTATTTAATTTAATATTGAAGATAAAAGAAGTCGGTTTTTGCAACAGTGTGCTACTTTTTACCTGTCATCATTTACACGGTGTCCCATTAAAAAACCGTTTTTACGAAATTTGCTATTTTTTTGTGAAATTGAAGACGCTGCCAATCGAATTTTCGTACCCTTCGAGTTTTTGAGATACAATTGAAATTTACCACTTTTTTGGAACCCCTGTTACCCCAGTTATTTTTAAATTTATCGAAGAACTTAAAACGTTTGCTTGTTGATTTTTTCCGTAGATTCCAGTGGCGTAGCTGGTTTTAACTTCAAGGGATAATTTCGTCGCAACAAAACATAGATTTTTTTTAATGGGACGCCCTCTATATTTTTATATATTATAATCGCATTAACTGTGTGACTGAACCATTAGGTTCATACATATGAAGGTAAGGAGTCATTACGTTTTTAACTCAATGTTATTAGTTACATGTCTTACGTTGTAGTGTTCCATTTGTGTTAAAATCAATTTGTATTTTTTTAAATCTTTTTGTTCAAACATATTTTAAACACACAGTCAAAATAATTTTAATTGCTTATTTTTATCGCCCATTGGTAACTGTGATTGTTTTGTGCTTACATTTGAGGCCTTGATAAAGACCGCAAAGTACGGTCGAAACGTCGGCGATTTGAAAATTGAATGAAGTTGTTATTTCGTCCCCAACCTGCTAATCCACATTCGTACTATTGCTATTGGGACGCTAAACATTTGGAATGTATTGGAAAAGTTATTCTTCATGTTGATGTTTTCCCGTAGACTCCAATGGCGTGGATTCTATCGTATATCCTTAGATATCTAGAATGGCATCAACAAGAGGTTTACAAATTTTCTTTTATGCCTTTTTGGTCGACGTGACTCTCGGTAACTGAACAATTACGTGCGCCATTGGATCCTATAGTAAAATGTAACTTCAGTTCGCTATTGCGATAATAAATGGGTTATATACAATGTCTCATTTTCAAACTTTTTTCTGGGTAGGTATCTCATTTAATTTTAAAGACAGCATGTTGCGGTTTTCACGAAATCTGCTTATTTCTTGTAAAACTAAAGACGGCGTCAAAAAAATTTTCATATCTCTTTTAGTTTTTGAGATACACGGTGGAATTGAAAATTTTCACTTTTGAGAAACCCCGTATCTCAATTAACTTTAATGTTACTGAGGAAGTTAAAACGTTTGCTACTAGAATTTCTTCCCAAAAGAATCCAGCGGCGCAGCTAGTTTTTTTACTGCAAAGAATAATTCCTCCGCAATAAAACAAAAATAAAGTTTTTTAATGGAACTCCCTGTGTATAAGTAGATATTTAGAATCGCATCAAAACCACCTTTTCAAAAAACAATTTTTTTTTTTAGATTGTAACTGAATCCTGGTGCAGATTAAAGTTAGGTGAGCCACTGGATTCTACGATAAATGTCACTTTATCACGCTAGTGCATTAAAATTCATCATTAAGTATCTCAAAATGGGTTATGTACAAAGTGTCCCATTTTCGATTTTTTCGCAGGTATCTAATTTAATATAGATGATAAAAGAAGTCGGTTTTTGCAACTGTGTGCTACTTTTTACCTCTAATCATATACACGGTGTCACATTAAAAAGCTGTTTTTACGAAATTAGCTACTTTTTTTGTGAAATTAAATACGCTGCCAACCGAATTTTCTTACCCTTCGGGTTTTTGAGATACAATTGAAATATATCACTTTTGTGGAACCTCTAGTACCCCAGTTATCTTTAAATTTATCGAAGAAAGTAAAACGTTTGCTTGTTGATTTTTTTTTCGTAGATTCCAGTGGCATAGCTGGTTTTAACTTAAAGGGATAATTTCGTCGCAACAAAACATAGATTTTTTTTAATGGGGCACCCTCTATATTTTTTTATATTATAATCGCATTAACTGTGTGACTGAACCATTAGGTTTATACAAATGAAAGTAAGGTGCGCCACTGGATTCTATGGAAAAATATCACTTTACTTCACTGGTGCGATAAAATTTCTCATTACGTAAGTCAGAGGAGATTATGAATAGGGTGTCCCATTTTCGAAATTTTTCCCAGATATCTCATTTAATTTCAAAGATAGGAAGTTATCACTAAGTGTTACTACTCTTTTCGTGAAATTAAATATGGCGTCAACAGAATTTTAATATCCTTTCGCTTTTCGAGACACCCAGTGGAATTTAAATTTATTACTGTCGAGGAACTCGTAGAAGAAACGTTTCCTTTTAGATTTTTTCCCGCTGCATCCAGTAGCGTAGCTAGCTTTTTACTACAAGGGATAGTTTTGCATCAATAAACCATAGATTTTTTAATGGGACATCCTGTATATTATTAGATATTTAGAATAGGATGAACAAATGTTTTTCAAGAAACAAAAAAAATATATTTGATTTTTGTTTTTTTATTTTCAAATTGTGACTGAACAATTTGGTGCAGATTAAAGCTAGGTGCACCACTAGATTCTATGGCAATGTCAGTTTATCCCGCGAATGCGATAAAATTCCTTATTACGAACCTCAAGCTGAGTAATATATAGGGTGATCTTATTCCCGGGTAGCTCATTTAATGTCGATAATAAAGATTGCGGTTTTTACTAAGTTGTGGCTATTTGTTTGTGAAATTAAAGAGAGCGCCAACAGAATTTTTATAATCCGTCTGGTTTTTAAGATAAAATTGAAATTTATCATTTTTTTCCTCTAAATTTATCGAAGAAATTAAAACGTTTGCTTGTAGATTTTTTCCGTCGAATCCGGTGGTGCAGGTAGTTTTTTACCGCAAGAAATAATTTCGCCGCAATTAAACATATGTTTTTTGAATGGAACACCTTGTATTCTTCATTCACTTATTTTGCCATCTCGTTACCTTTGAAATATTCATTTTTTATACCTATCTCCTTTCATCCCACGTTGAGAAGATACGATAAAAATGTCAAAGTCATATTTCCAACGCCTACTTGATGACAATAATAAGTGAATGGTTTATATATCCTTTAATACTTTGAATTGCATCAACCAGAGGTGAAGGTTAAGTGCGCCAATGGTTTCTATGGTAAAAAGTTACTTTACCACTCTAGTGCGATAAAATTTCTCGTTACATCACTCGAAGTGGGTTATGTACGGATTGTCCCATTTTCGATCTTTTTCCTGGGTATCTCAATTAATTTCAAAGATAGCAGGTTTCGGTTTTCACAAAGTTTTAAGAAATTATCAGTTTTGTTAGAACCCCGCTATCTGAATTATCTTTAAATTTATCGAGAAAGTTAAAACGTTTTCCTGAAGAATTTTTTCCAAAAAAATCCAGCGGCGTAGCTGGTTTTTTACTGCAAAGCAGAATTCCTCTGCAATAAAACAGAGTTTTTTAATGGAGCTTCCTGTATATAAATAAATATTTAGAATCGCATCAAAACAAGTTTTTCAAAATAACATTGTAATTGAATCATTAAATGCAGATGAAGGTTTGATGCGCCACTGGATTCTATGGTAACATGTCACTTTACCGCGCTAGATTAAAAATCCTTATTAAGTATCTCAAACTGAGTTATGTACAGTGTGTCCCATTTTAAGAAGATAGAAGAAAGTGATTTTCACAAGTGTGCTACTTGTTATGTATAATCATATAGAGTGTCAACAGAATTTTCAGAACTCTTCTGGTTTTTGAGATACAACTGAAATTTATTTAACTTTTTTGCAACACCTCGTATCCCAGTCATTTTTAAGTTGAGACTAATCAAAACTCCTTATATCCACTTTTGATCAAGGTTAAACCACTTTTGGTCTAAAGTCTGTTAACCGCAACAATAAAAAGTTTTTTTAATGAGAAACCCTGTATATCCTTAGATATTATAATGTCATCCACTGTGTGAATGAACCATTTCAGCAGATGAAAGTTAGGTGCGTCCCTGGGTTTTAATGTAAAAAGCCACTTTACTTCGCCTGTGCGACAAAATTTCTCATTACGAACTGGGTTATGTACAGGTATGTACTTCTAATAATTAAAATTGGCGCCAACAAAGTGTTCGTAGCGCTTTTAAGATACAGGGTGGAATTGAAAAATATTACTTTTGGAAAAACCCCTGTACCTCAGTTATTTGTAAAATTATCGAAAAAATTAGAACGTTTGCTTGTAGGTCTTTTCCGTGGCATAGAAATATATTCACAATGAATCAAACATAAGATTTTTAATGGGATACCCTGTATATAATTATAAGGAAAAAGAAGCACATTATCTCAAAAAAGTAACCTTCTGTCTTCGATATTAAATGAAATACCCGAGAAAAACATCAAAAGTTTGACATAACCCACTTCGAGTAACGTTATAAGGAATTTTCTTTCGTGCTGCGCGGTAAAGTTTCATTTTACCATATTAGTGCAATAAAAGCCTCATCACTTAAAGTGTGTGAAAATGTCACTTTACCTCACTAGTGCAATAAATGTACTTTCACAGCGCATACTGCATTTGATTGCTCGCGTTGTGCGGTCAGCTACAATTGAGTGCGGTAAAGAACCTCTTATAGCACTTGTACCGTGCTTTAAATTAATCGTTTTAAAGGGTGTTCAAAATGGCATTTTTAACAGCTTTGAGAGCATTAGCAAGAGCACGTTTTCATCGACGTCGTTGTCCCGAAAAGCCTCACTGACTACATTAATTCCGCACAATTTATAATCCGGAGGCGATATCCCTCAATCTTTGTTTTATCACGAGGAAAGGGAGAATTTATTTACATCCATCTTATGTTTTAGCGGGGCCGATAAATAAAGCAAATGGGCCCTCACGCATACAACGAAGCCTCCGAAGTGACCTTAGGGCATCTATTTTTTAAGAGAGCGAGGCGCATAAAGATAACGTTGATCGAGTGAAACGGACGATCGTGAGATCATATAAGATAATAGAGGCCGATCCTTTTTTTACCCCCCGTAAAGTATGGGGAATATTTCACTTGGGTTTTTCGGTGATGGGCCCCACCTTGGATGCGTAGTCGAATAGGTGCTCCAAGATGTCGAGATAAATTACGGTTACAGAGTGGGGAAACGTGTAACAAGTAAGCAAATAGTGGGGATATGGGTTATAACAACAAACAGAGATAAACGTCCAGAGTTGGTGGCATTTACGTATAGCTTGGTAAACGGCCTAATTTCAACTACTGAAGTAAATAAAAAGCAGTTTCAATTATGGTTTTTAACTAAAATTTAGAATTGTTTTAGGTTTCATCATTGTTTTTTTTTAAATTACGATTTTCGGCTCTGGCATACAAATTACAAAGCGAGTTCATAAAAAAAACCTCGTAGCAAGCCATGGAATTGAAACTCTTGTCTGAGATAAGTTCATAAAAAACACTCTGAACATTTTCTGACACTTTCGACTTTCAATTTTTTTATGAATTCATCTCAGATTTTCTGTTCCAATTCCATGGCCTTCATAAGTTTTTTTTAATAAACCCATGATATTTAAGGCTTCCCTTTAGACGTTTATAACTTTTAAACCGCTAACTTTCGGGGTTCACATATACTAGGCATAGGTAGATAATTGAAAGAGCTTTTCGAAATTGTAGTTGGTTTGATTGAATATTTGGGGAGGGCTGACCAGTGTCGTCACACAATGAAAACTTTGAAACATTCATATGTTAAGTACGGAGTGTTCATTATAAAACTTCATCTAGCAGACTATGAAATTTTGATAGAAAAGGATGACATAATCAAAGTAAATGGACTTTTGTTACTCCATCCTTTTTTAGTGGATGGTCAAGTTTTTTAATGAACACCCCGTATGTAATAAGGATTTTTGAGACACAAGCGGAGAGGGCTTTGCAATTTAGAAAATCGGACGTCATTCTACTGGCAAAGCTCCCATAAAAAATGAAAAATCATCAAAAAATTTGACACTTGTAGTTGGGTACTAATAGTAACAGTCATCTATAAAGAATTCAGTTATTTTTGGCATCTCGTTACATTTGGAACCTTCACCTTTTTATATACTTATCTCTTTTCGGCACATGCTGAGAAGATACGATAAAAATGTCAAAGTCAGATTTCCAACGCCTGCTTGATGACAATAATAAGTGAATGGTTTATAGTAATAGTCTTCTTCAGGCCTTCACAGGCCCCTTTACCTAAATGACATATCTTTTTTTACAAAAATTACATACATTTAAGAATATTGTATATAAACTGCTCAACTTTAAGTTCGGCACAAGCAATTTTTCGTGTCATTTTCATTTAGCTGTGGCTTTTTAAGCAATGAATTTTTTTAAATACAATTTGCACGGTAGGAAACCCCATTTCCTTTAGATTCAGGATGCGGATAATTTTGAAAAAAAAACGACGTTATCTTTATTATACAGGGTGTGAAACAAAGTGATGCAAAAAATTCAAAATTTTAATGCTTTGCCATTTCGCAATAAGCTCTTTTTTCCTTATCGTTTTCAGATCAGGAGTAAGCCAACATCCATATCTCGGGACCTTTTCGCCAGATTATTAAAGCACTCTGAATTTTTATACAGAGCGAAACGTAAAATGTGTGAAATTTTTGTTACCGATATTTTTAAATCGTCGTACTTCCTTTGCCTAAAAGAAACAACATAGGAATACACTTATTACCTAAACTCTTTTTACAAATCATACCTGTGTTTGGATCACACTTAGCTTTTCTAAAATTCCTTTCAAGAACCGAAATTCTAGCTGAACAACCAGCCTGAGTTTGCCTTTCAGGGCAATGCAGGTTTTCCTACAAATTTTAAATATAAATAAGTAGGTATGCTCCAGTATAACTATCTAAATACTTTTTAAGAATAACTACTGTTGAACTTACCAGTTATGAAATATCAGATAATACGTCTCTTGCTAAGTCATTTTTGCTTCCTTTAAGGCTTGAAATTCAAACCCAAGCATTTCCATTTCCATGTTCAGTGTTCACTAACCAGGCAGATCAGGAAATCGAAAGAATGAAACGGTATTTCAATTATCTCATTCAGTACGCTAGTACGCATTTGAACATAAACGACATTACAAGAATAAGACATTTCCAATAAGAGCATAATTCAAAGCAACTCTTCAGATGATGATTAGGTCGCTTAGAGACTTAGGGGATAATTTAGGTAGTTAAAAATATCTTAATTCAAAACTGAAACATGATGATAAAGGGCGATTTTCAAGTTTCGTTTGACAAAGACATTGAGGGACAAACATGTCAAATGACGTAATCTTGGAATCGTCTATACATTTTACCATTGTATATGAATCACAAGTAAATCAATGAATGGATAATTCGGTCCCTCTCTGCCAGAGGGCCATGGGGGACGCTGTCAATCCTGTCAACTTCATGGGGGACCATAAACTTGGCAACGGTGGAAATGTCAAGGCAAAAGTAAAAATAACCTCAGCTGTATACTCTATTGGCGATTAAAAAAATCTAGACGCCACCTGGGGGCAAAAATGTAAAACTAGTTAGGAAGTAATCATCTTCATTGTTTATTTATATTTATACGTATTTTCGTCCTTGCCACTCCTTGCTTCGGGAGTTGTATCCTAATATTCCTAGTTGCATCAACAAAGTTTTATTTATTTTTAAATTTCCCTACATTTTCCGAAATTGTCTACATTTTGTATAGTTTTTCTTTTACTTCATGTATCATGTATCACGGTGTTTAATGATTAGTTTTGTGCAAGAATGTTTAGTACAAGAAAAAAGCAGAAGAAAACTATCCATAATACAGATTGCTGCGAATTCAATTGCAGTTGCCCCAAAAACACTAACAGAAGTATTTCCAAAGAAGAGTTTGGCGTGGATGAGTTTGTGGACAGGAGAAAATCCTGGATCAAAGTCCTATCAATAACAAAACTAGTTAGCAAACATTTGAGAGTTTGTTCATTGCACTTTAACCAACATGATTACAATAGAGGTATTTAGACATATTTTTCAATTAAGCGTTTTTTGTTTAACATTTTTGGGTAATAATTTTTCAGGAAAACTAGTATCAAACTTTTTGAGACCTAAGTTAAAAGCTTTTGCGGGACCATCAAGAAATCTTCCTCCAGTCAAAGTTTGTCAGACAATGATTTCTCTATCCCTGACTTTAGTAGTGTTTGTGATAGTTGTAATAAAGAACCTATGACTTTAAATTCTGAATGTAGTGAGGAAAAGTTGTTACGGCTGAGTGATCTAACACCTAAGGAACAATTGGTAGTAAATGCTTTGGTAGATATGAAGACATCAGTGCATCAAGAAGCACCACAGTCTAGTTTTTGGATAAAAGTGTCCAAGTAGGCGAAGTAAATGCAACACAGCTGGACCTAAAGGTTGATGCATTTGGTTTTGTCGCTCTGTGTATACCTGCTGGTCCAAAATTATTAGTATTTTGACCCAAATTTAATTTATATAATTTGATGGACATTTATACCATTGACCCACCAGTTTTCCATTATCAGAGCATTGTAATTTGATTCTGTGGTTACCAAACTATATAGTTACTAGTAATTGATTGTTGGGTTATTTCTATATTTTACTGCTTATTTATACATTGTCAATCTTTTGCTATTATTAAGTTGCATAGCTGTAGGTTTTGCTACTTTTGTTATATTAGTAATTCATTATAACTAGATTTTGACAAAGTTGTTGTGTTTCCTTGAATAATCCCAAATCATAAAGCAATAATTGGTAAACAGTTCATTTTTTGATTACAACAAAAAGTAGTCAACCCTTATTCGGGTAACCGATACAGAGGTAACGCTGCCCAGAATAGTGATATAGTTGTAAGGTTTCCTTTTAGTATTAAATCTGAGCAACAATTACTATCTTTAACAGGCCTTAACAGTTTCAGTTTACTAAATGATTTTGTCTCCTTAATAACAGAAATGTATCCTGATAAAAAGGCACATAAACTTACTGTAAAAGATAGGGTTATTTTGGTTTTTATGAAGTTGAAAATGGCCATACGATTTAATATTTTAGCTTTTTTGTTTAAAATTTCACAGGCTACCGCTCAGACCATTTTTTATGAATTTGTATATTATTTGTCAAACTTTCTTAAAAGATTTATTCCTTGGCCTAGTTCTGAGGAGATAGTTGTGAGAAACTGTTACTAGTACATAACTACAGTTGAGACTAAAGTATCTCATCTTTATAAAGATTATTGGTTAATAAACTGGCAAGTAAAACAATCTACCTTGCACAAAGTTATACTTACTTACACTTGAAATTTTCTTCCAAAGAAATTATGAAAATTACTAGGCATTTTATTTTTTAAGGATTTATATTTAATTTTGTATTGGTAATAAGAAGCTTAGGTAGTGATGTAATAGATAAATAAGGACAGGTACTACCTAATTCTCTTGGAGCAAAACCTTTAGGCCAAACATGAAAGCCAGTACTTCAACCGAGGGGTAAACCACTGTGGCATTATGGTGTACAAAATTTAAAGCAATGGTTTACCTCTCAATTTCAACATTGCTTGACAAAATAATAACACAAGTTATTATTATCCCAGGTTTCAAAATAAAACAATTAATTAAAAACCTTTTATCTATATTATTCCATTTAAATTTTAAACACACTTTGGTGACAACACATCCACTTTACTATAGTTTTTTACTATGTACCTACTTAAATAGTTTTCGGATGCATCTACTTTACAGCTGCATTTAAAGTTTAAAATTTTGTAACCTGATGCATGGATCATCACGGCTCCAGACACCTCATGGGGTTTGCCATTCAGCAGAGCACTTGTCTGAAGGCACAATGCTACGATCTTTATCACTTTACCTTCCAGTGTTGGTAGATTTCCATAATGGCCACACAAAAATTAACTGTTTGGAATTTAAGATGTTTTCTCCTTCCACAATACATCTGCTGGTTACAGTGTGGCTTCTAAGTACTGGAAGACTGTAGCTAGTTTTAGGTATGCTTCAGGTTCAGCCATAACTGAATTAAAAAAAATCACAATAATGGAATAGAATCAAAAAAAGGTACATTTTGCATGGAAACTTACTTTTTCAAGCAATTTTTGGTTCACACGAAATTATGCCCACAAAAGTTTCACGAAAAAACACTTCCAAATATTCACAGAAACCACTGTTGAACTATAAAATATATCAATAGTACCTAATTTAAACAGTAATTTTATAAAAACGGTATTCACACAATAAGTATACCTTGAAAGTAGAAGAAAAAAAGTCGTTTAAACCACAAAAACTTCTTAAAATTTAACAAACGTCACTTTTCGATTACCTCCTAAGTGGCCCTATTTGTTTACATTCGCAGCGCCCCCATCGGTAATTTTAATCGCCAATACAAATAAAAACAAAATTTCTACTTCTCTACTGCATTGGGTGAACAAGGATGGATATATTCTATAAATATAAAGTCATTATAAAAACTAATAATTTTTCAGACGTAGAGAAAAAGATATGCCATTTCGTTTGTCATTATTATTTATTAAAGTTTGGTTATGTAGTGTAGCTATAGGTTTCGTGCAGCACGTGACCTGTCATCGAACTTGGTGGTAAAACAACCTCAAAAAACTACATTGACGTAAATGGAAAAAATCTGCCTTCCTGGCTTTGAATAAGTGGTCGTTACAATAAAATGTGTTCCATTAAGAGACAGGTTTTGTTTTAAATTCTTCAATAAACAATTATAACCTCAAAAGTAACAATGTTTTTATATTAAATTGTGGAGGAACATTTACAATTTATTCTAAATACCACATCTTAAAATTATGTTGCCTTAATTTATCACTGCACAGTTCAAGTGTTATCTATTTGTGACCACAGTAATCACCAAACTTTTTCAACAATTATTTGCTCCTAGACATACAAGTGCTTGATTTATATGGATTTGGTGCAAGATTTCCTAGTCTATAGGGCATATCTACGAGTGTCTAAATATCTTATTTTATATTACACCCAAGTAATCACATTATATCTTTTCACAATCCACTCCTTTCTAGTTTTTATGGCACTAAAATCAATTGGGAACACCAAACCTCTATTTCCATGCTCCTTTGTCTAAATTTGAAGTAGTTTTGAGGCATAAAAAGGTTTCAAGTATTTCAAACTGTTATAGTTCTCGTGTTATCTAGTTCTGACCACACCCATCAAATTTTTCTTATAATTATTTCCTTGTTGACACAAAAGTGCTCGACATATTTGGATCTGGAGCACGATTTTCAAGTCCAGGGCGTATATGACTTAGAATTCACACAAAAATTCAAATATCTTATTCCAGCTTCTAGCCAAGTAATCATATTATACCTTTTAACAATCCATTCCTTTCTAGTTTTTATGGCAATAGAATCTACTGGAAGCGCCAAACCTCTATTTCCATGCTCCTTTGTCTGAATTTGAAGTAGTTTTGAAGCATAAAAAGGGTGGTAGTACTTGGTGGTAGATCTAGTCCACAAAATATTGCTCTCCTTACCACTTATTTCGGCATAAAGGTAATTCTTTTTTGCTTCACTGTCAAGAATGATAATTCTAGAAGGACTCCAGCAAAATCTAAGTTTCATTCGATTTAAGATAATTGAAAAAAATGTAATTAAATGCAAAGATGTCATTATTTTACATGTATTTTAAATGGGTGAGGTTATGTTGTCATACCCCCAGGTTCAAATTGTGACGTCACGTGCACGAAACCTATAAGTATTTGTGATATTATGTTATTTTACTTTCTTTTTTTGGCAAATGCCGGCCACAAAGAACAATGAGAAAGGATGACCTCTATTACGTACTGTCGCCCCATCCATTTAAGTTATCCTATACCCAGAGCCCAGAGTCGACACACTTACAATGGGGCAGCCAGGGAACCCAGGCTTCAGAGCCCAGCATGAAGGACCTCAATGGGTAGTGAAAATTGTGATTGTATAGTAGTACGAATGCGATACACTCCTTGGTACCGGAGCAATCAGTATACCGGGTGTCCAGCAGAACCCTGGACATAGGAGATTAAGATGGGAAATCGGTTTTTATTTTTTTGCACCTGTACGGTTGTTTTGATTGAAAAACTTTTAAGAATAAAGTTGTAGAGCTTATGGTCAGCTATCATCCTGTAATTTTTTCAATACCACAGTTTTGGCTATTTTTTGGCAAAACGCCTCGAAAAGTGCAAAAATTTTAATTTGGCGCGTCACCCCCACCATGCATGTGCAGTGTCGCCAACATAATAATGTCTTATGCCAGACTCAGAGCCGATTTTCCTTTCTTATTTATTTTCAGGGACTCATGTAGTAATTAACGTGATTATGCAGAGAAAATTAACTGAAAACCTGACGATAATATTCTTAAACTATAGGTAAGTAAAAATTACGTTTATAATTTTCATAATTAGTAAAAGAAAAATCATTCCAATTTGTGTATGGCTGGTTGTCTAATTCATTTTAGTTTAGCAATACGACAACCACCATGACATGACAATTTGTCTCTTGTTACAAATTAAGGGTATTCGTTGTTGTTGTTGTTATTGAGGTGAATTCATCTATCTCCAAATGTTTTACTTCAAAAGTGTCTATTTTGCAGTGCTGTGTGACGCGAGGCCCGATCCTGCATGTAAAAAACCCTTGCTGAGTGCTGGACTCTTCTATGACAGACAAAATCTCATTGGAAAACCAAATACAGTGCGCCCCAAAATGCCAATCCACACCTTGACAACTTCTCGACGTTGGTCTCGGTTGTCCTGCACTGTATGTGGATTTTAGAGAGTCCAAACTCATTCATTTTGTTGATTTGAGGGACCCATTAATCCAACTTAACATTTATTGGTGGAACAAATGTTTATAGCAAATAAGCAAGACCAGTAAGCAGATAGCGATGGATGTTTGATCTGCTAAGACCAGTTTCTTTAATGTTTTATCTATGTATCTGGAGACTATAGTGCCTGTGAGAAAAAACTCTTTTCAGTGGCAACAAATCTTGCCAAACTGGCCACAAACAACTTGAAAAACTGGCCAAAAATTGGTTTCATTCCAATCGATTGCTGCTGAATATGGGCAAGACACAGAGGATGGTGTTTGCATTGAGGGAGATTGGAACCGTAAATGACCACGTATCCCAGGTTAAATTTCTTGGGGTTCTTGTGGATGAGAGTGCCAAGTGGGATTTACACACTGATAACTTGGCTTCAAGACTCAATACAAGTTTGTACCTGCTACGTCAGCTTTCAGATAGGATATCTCGTACGGTACTTAGATCGGCTTATTTTGCATCTTTTCATGCATGGCTCTCTTATGCTGTAGTTGTTTGGGGCCACGCCTCGGGGGGTGGGCCTTCAGCGAAGAGCGGTCAGATTGTTGGCTGGCCTGGGCTACAGGGATAACTGCAGAGCGCACTTCAGAGAGCTAGGCATACTAACCCTGCCCTCCATGTTTATATTGGAGAATTTGCTGTTTGTGAAAAATAACATGTATCTGTTTTCTGCTCACGAGGACATGCATGCTTACCTTACTAGAGGCCGAAAAAATTTAATAACCTCATTTTGTCGTTTGAGAAGGTGTCAGAATGGTCCTGGCTACTGGGCGGTAAAATATTTCAACTGCCCATAAAAATTAAAGCGTTGCCAGTGGATAGTTTCCGAAAGGAAATTAAGCAAATTTTAATGGTAAATGTTTTTTATTGTGATGAAGAGTATTTTAAGTATTTTAATCAAAATTATTAATTTTTTTTCTTCTCTCTGTATAGTCTATTTTAGGATGTTGACTGTAAGCTTTTAGTATTAAGGAAATAATGGTATCTGGACTGAATTTATTTAAATTTAGTTTGTAGGCTATTCTATTTTTGACGTATGTACATTGCTGTTTTGGTGATTGTAAACATGAATAAATTTGAATTGAATTGAATTGAATCTTAATAAAGGTGATAGTGTTTTTATAGGAATAATTGTTGTTATCTGTGTTATTACCTAAATTTATGTTACATTTCTTTTTCATGTCAACTTGTTAATTTCTTCTGTTAAGAAATTTATGTATAGATTGATTATGGAAATATACTTATTTTGGTACTTGTTGCATCCACTTTTTCACACACAATTTCTCCGAAATAAAAATCTAATGTATTGTTACGATCGCAGCAACGCCGCATGGGAGGCGGGGCAACGCATGGGAGCGTGTTGGTTGGTGGAGCTTCGCGACCTATCCGCGCTGCGTCATGGCTGACACGAGTGATTTATTGCTCGTCTGGCTTAATCTAGAAGGCAGTTGTTTACAACCGTTTTTTTTTATATGAGATTATTCAAGAATTCTTATAAAGAACTTTCTAGGTTTTTCTGTAATTTTAGGATTGTATATAAAAGGCGCATAGAGCGCCCGAGTTGGAGTAGTAGTCGTATTTTAAGCGAGCTATAAGTAAGCTAAAGTTACGAAGCGATAATAGAAGGCTATAAAGTGTTAAGTAGTGAGTTATTTAGTAGTCGAGTATATTTGTGGAATAAATAAATAGTGTTTTCGTGTTACATCGTTACACTGGAATTATCGAACCCCGAGTTCGCAACAGTATACAGAAACCTTGTATTTATTGATATTAAAAGTAAGGAAATTAGGAACCATTTTGTTGATACAGTGTAAAATTTTATTTTTATTATTTCTTATTTAAATGTTTCATTAGTTATGAATTTTGAGGAGAGAAAACTTGTTTTACAACAATACTGGGCTGGTAATTCCTTTGCTCAATTTCGAGGCAACATTGCTGCATTGTTTCCTGAACCACCAATACCAGCATGCAGTTCACTTCAGGCGGTGGTTGCTCGTTTTGAGGAAACTGGGAGTATTAACCCGATATGTTCCTGTGAGCGAAAGCGACGACTTCAAGCTGGTGCGGCTCCAGAGGATGAAAATGTGGCAAAACTTGTTGTTCTTGCTACAGTAAACGATGATCCTTCCAAGAGTATTCGACAGATTGGCCAAGAAACTGGACTTAGCAGATCGACCATCCATAATTATCTGCAAAAAGAAGGTTTTGAAAGCTACAAACAAGAGAACCATCAATAACTCTTACCGACCCACCTTTTCCCCCCAATGAAGTTTTGTGAAATCCTGGCCGAAAAAATTATTGCAGCCCCAAGATTTGTTAGAAACATTTGTTTCGCGGATGAATGCTAATTTGGATTGACTGGCTCTTCAAATCAACAAAATGATCGGATTTGGGCACTCCAAAACCCACATATAGTGCATGACAATCGGGACCAACGTCGAGCAACTGTAACGTGTGGATCGGCATTTTGGGGCACCATGTTATAGGTCCATTTTTCATTGATTGCAGTTTGAACGCCAACAAATATGGCAATATGCTTCGCAATGACATTTTGCCTGCTGTAGAAGCCATCCAGCCATTAGAACGGGTTTTTACATGCAAGATGGGGCGTCGTGTCACACTGCACTGCAAAATAGACGTTTTTTAAACGAAACATTTGGTGATAGGTGGATCGAAAAGTTTGGAGCAATTAATTGGCCACCTCGCTCTCCGGATTTGAATCCCTGTAATTTTTTTGTTTGGGGATTCATTCAAGATCGTCTCTACCAGAGAAATAAACAATATGCAAATGTTCAAGAGTTGAAACTTGCCATTCAAAAAGTTTGTAGTCAAGTCACGGTGGTGATGTTGGACAATACATGTCGCAATTTTGAACATAGGCTTGCATATTGTACCTCTGCAGAAGGTGGTCATTTTGAACAATTTCCCTGATGTGCCACATCTAGTCCTGTATTTTATTTATTTGTTTGTTTATTGTTCTTGTTTACCTCTGTGTTTGATGTTAAACACATGGGTGGTTATTCACTTTCTTTGTAGTATGTAATTAAACGGTTCTTTTAAGAGCTGCTAATCCATATTTTCTTTTCGCCAATTCCACAATAACTCATATGTAGAGTACAATCACATTTCAAGCTTGTTTCTTGGTTTGCCCAACAAATGTATCCATCCAACTCGCCGTCCTTAATAATTCTTAGCATTAACCTAGCTTTTAGCTTTGACCAATGACAGCTTTGACCATGACAAAGACAAGAGACATATCGTCGATCCGTTGTCTGTTGCTAATCTAAAATAAATTAGACAACCAGCCATACACAAATTGGAATGATTTTCCCTTTACTAATTATGATAATAATAAACATAACTTTTACTTACCGTATGATTTAAGAACATTATCGTCAGGTTTTCGGTTAATTTTCACTGCATAATCACGTTAATTACTACATCTTAGTCCCTCAAAATAAATAAGAAAGGAAAATCGGCTCTGACTCTGACATAAGAAATTATTATGTTTGCGACACTGCACATGCATGGTGGGGGTGACGCGCCAAATTCAAATTTTAGCACCTTTCGAGGCGTTTTTCCAAAAAATAGCCAAAACTGTGCTATTGAAAAAATTACAGGATGATAACTGACCATAAACTCTACAACTTTACTCTTAAAAGTTTTTCAATCAAATCAACCGTACAGGCGCAAAAAAAATAAAAACCGATTTCCCATGTTAATCTCCTATGTCCAAGGTTCTGCTGGACACCCGGTATATCTCAGCACTACGTGTGCAATATGGGATGCTGGATATGTCCGTTATTGCTCAGCTCACAGGGCATGCAAGTCCAAGTGCGAACCATCTGGAGAAAGGTACTACCCTTGATTAAAAACTGATTAAAAACTAACTGAAATATCCAGCTTTTTTGCTCCAATATCCATATGATTTAAAGATTTCCTGGTTTTCGCGCCATTAGATTCACTCACTTCTCTGTTCACCACTATTTTAAGTAACGGCAGCAGGCGAAGGCATTTTGGTACTTATTGAGTTATTTATCGGCTTCTTCGTTAATTAGCCCAAATATCGAGCTTTTTTTGTTCCAATATCCATAAAAATGTAGAAATTATGAATTGTAAATGAAAAAAACTGTGACATACCATGACAAATACGACTGCAGGCAAGGAGAGCAAGGAGCATTTCGGAGATCTTTGTCTAGCTGACGTGAAGTCAGTATAAGGAAAATACAATTGCAACAACGCCGGAAATTAAACGGACTTGAAATATTGGTCTAAAATGATTTAAATACAATGATTTTACTGACAGCTATAATTGACATAATTTCTGATTTTAGCTACAAGGATGGCGCTAGATAAGCATCTTCACGACAAGACTGTTACATCTGTCTCAATTACGTAGTCGTATTGCCTATCTTAGTTTAGGTTTATTAATTTTATAGATATACTGGTGGGGCATAATGGAAAATTTATAGAAATAAAAATAATGGTGAATAAAATATTATTTCCCGTGTATTATGTGATATTGTCCTTTGACAAAAAATTGAAACAAGGCACACTCAAAAAATTGCATTGAGGCAAAATACCCAAAACCATGTAGCAAGAAATATAATCTTTGGAGTTTTCTTTCTGTCTGGATCCTGCGTCTTAAAGTTGCGTATCAAAACGTAACAATATTGCGACAAAAGATCCACAATAATTCCACATTGTTGTTATTATGTTTGGTAATGAAAAATTGAATCAATTAATCACTATTTCCGCACGTAAAATCGTAAATTACCATCATTAATTAGTTTCGAGATACGAAAGCAATTATTTAAAAAAATAAACCGAATTTATATAGGCTATTAACAATTTAACGATTGAACAATTGAAGCAATTATGGTTAATTATTGCAAATTTCCAATGAAATAATTTTATTTTCGAAAATGGCGATGATCTTTATGGGTTGGCGGGCATTGTGCATGTGCTCTATAAACAGAATAAGTTTTTACTAGCTACAAGAACAAGCAGGGAGAAACTTAACAAAACACAGAGCGAATTACATCGTAACAAGCTCGGGGACCGAAAACTTGCTCTAAAGCTGTTATAAAATTTATACACATGTTTCAACTTGTACGCCTTAACAACTTAGATGCATCAAATAAACTCCCTCCGCTCTATCATAACTACAATTTTACGTTCTCCTCGGCTATGGTGTTGACTCTAAAGCAATTTAAGAGTAGGAGGACTTAATTTAGCTGCTATGACCGAGAGCTAATAGCCCATTAAAGCAATAGAAGATGTTTGCCAATAAAAGAGGACAAGACTTAAGCTGGCCCATCGAGGTCAATCAATTTGATGGATAGAATAAAGCGTCGACCACAAATGACAATATTTGCCTTTGACTTGATGTGCTCTTGTCCTTTTTATGACCTAATTCTTGCACAAAATTCAATAATAATTATTATCGACTAATTATTGATTGATGGGACCGTTGAGCTCAATCATTTTTAGCCTGTTCGTGTAAGTACATGAAAACGACCCGAGAAGAACGCAGAAAATATTTAATAAAATCATCCTTTAGCTGCGGGAGCAAGAAGGGATTATATCAAAGATATATTAGCCATATAAAAGTTTACACCCTTTATAGCCGAAAGCTGATGACCCTCATTTAGCAATGACAAAGGGATGGCCGATCGTAACAGAGAATCTTTCTGTAGGCCGCTGTGCTTTCGACAAAAACATTCCTGAGAGAAGTTTTATGGTCGTCCTTTAGAAAGAGAAAAGAGGACGGCCATAGCTAAGAGACATATACAAGCATTTTCATTTGATAGGCCTTTTCTCAAGATGAGGAGAATGCGCTTTGAGTGAGTAGGAATTTTATAATAATAAATTTATGGTATGGTTTATTGTATGGTACTCTTTGTTATTTTCTTTTGATTTTGACTTGGATATTAGAGTTGAATTTTTCAATTATTTTAAGTGGCAAGGCTTCTTTATTTTTTTTTCTCATTTCTATAGCATTTAACATTTTTTCTTCCTCAAAGTCCTTTAAACTTCAACTAATTATTTCTGCAACTTTTCCGGTAGGACATCTTTATTCTTGAAAGCGAATGGCTGACTTATTTGATATTCTTTGTTGTACAAAATTTTTAAGCTTTAAATCCTTTTCTATTTGTTGTTTTCTTTTTCCTTTGTTTTTTTTTTGTCTTTCTTATTCCCTATCTCGAAATATAGTTTTTTTCTAACTTGTTTTCTGTACTCTGCTAGACTTGGATTTTTATAGTTGAATTTTCCAATTATTTTAAGTGTTCTTTAGATTTTGTTCTCAAGTTTATAGCGTTTCACATTTTCTTTGTTCCACAAAGTCCTTTAAACTTCAGTTAGTTATTTTTCCGACTTTTCCGGTAGATCCTCTTTCTTTCTTGAAGACAATTTTCTTTGATATTCTTGTATTTTAAACTATTCATTTTACACAATTTTTAAATCATTTAATTTCATTAATTTTATTTGCTTTTTATGTTCTATTTTGTTTTCTTTGTGGTTCTTTACCTCTAAATATTGTTTTGTATAATCAGTTCTTTTACTTGGCTAGATTTGGATTTTTAGAGCTGAATTTTTCAGTTATTTTATGTGGCAAGGTTTCTTTACATTTTTTTTCTCATTATGGCGTTTCACATTTATTTTTGTTCTCCAAAGCCCCCTAATCTTTAATTATATATTTTTGCGAATTTTCCGGTAGATCGTTTTCCATTCTAGATAGCAATTTTCTCATTTCAATCATTTTTTTTTGTTTTACAAAATTTTTATGTTTTAAATCATTTCCTCTTTGTTATTTTCTTTTCTTAATTTTATTTTTTTTTCTAAATTTGTTTTATTTTTTCTCATTTCTTTACCGTTAAATATTTTTTTTGTTCATCACAAATTTTTAAACTTTAATTAGTTATTTTTGCGATTTTTCCGATAGCTTGTTTTCAATTCTTGAAAAACGCTTTTCTCATTTCTATAATATTCTTTGTTTACAGAATATTTATGTTTTAAATCTCTCCTCTTCGTTATTTTATTTTGCTTGTTTTTTCTTTATTGTTCTTTACATCTAAATATTGTTTTTCTAACTTGCATTTTGTGCTCTGCTAGATTTGGATTTTTGGAGCTGAATTTTTCAGTTATTTTATGTGGCAAGGTTTCTTTACAGTTTTTTTTCTTATTATGGCGTTTTACATTTATTTTTGTTCTTCAAAGCCCCTTAATCTTTAATTATATATTTTTGCGAATTTTCCGGTAGATCGTTTTCCATTCTCGATAGCAATTTCCTCATTTCAATCATTTTTTTTTGTTTTACAAAATGTTTAATCTTTAAATCCTTTCCTCTTTGTTATTTTCTTTTGTTTATTTTGTTCTATTCTTTCTAGATTTGTTTTATTTTTTTCTTATTTCTATACCGTTACATATTTTTTTTCTTCATCAAATATTTTTAAACTTTAGTTATTTTTGCGATTTTTTCGATAGGTCGTTTTTCATTTTTGAAAACGATTTTCTCATTTCTATAATATTCTTTGTTTACAGAATATTTATGTTTTAAATCTCTCCTCTTCGTTATTTTATTTTGCTTGTTTCTTCTTTATTGTTCTTTACATCTAAATATTGCTTTTTTCTAAATTGCATTTTGTGCTCTGCTAGACTTGGATTTTTAGAGCTGAAATTTTCAGTTATTTTATGTGGCAATATATTTTTTTCTTCATCAAAAATTTTTAAACTTTAATTAGTTACTTTTGCGCTATTTCCGACAGCTCGTTTTTCATTTTTGAAAACGATTTTCTCATTTCTATAATATTCTTTGTTTACAGAATATTTATGCTTTAAATCTCTCCTCTTCGATATTTTATTTTGCTTGTTTCGTCTTGCATCTAAAGATTGTTTTCTTCTAAACTGCCTTTTGTGCTCTGCTAGACTTGGATTTTTAGAGTTAAATTTTTAAATTATTTTAAGTTACAAGGATTCTTTATATATTTTTTTCTCCTTTTACAGCGTTTCACAATTTATTTTTCCTTAAAACCCTTTAAACTTCAATTAAAATTTTTTTCGATTTTTTCGAGAGGTTGCTTTCAACCTTGAAAGCAATTTTCTCGCTTCTATGATATTCTTTGTTTTACCAAATTTTTAAGCTCTAAATTCTTTCCTCTTTGTTATTTTTTTTGCTTTAATTTTTCTGTTGTCTTATTTGGTATTCTTTATTTCTGTATAAATTGTATAATATTGTATAATAAGTATGTATATAAACTGTATAATAAATATGTCTATATAAATTATGTAAATATAAATATTGTTTTTTCTAACTTGCTTTCTGTGCTCTGACTGCTCTGCTAGACTTGGATTTTTAGAAGTGAATTTTACAATTGCTTGTTCCTTCAAGCCGTTTAAACTTCAATTAGTAATTTTTGCAACTTTTCCGGTAGGCCGTTTTTCATTTTATAAAGAGATTTAAATCTTAAGCTAAGCTTAAATAAAATGTTAAGCTTTAAATCCTTCTCACTTTGTCATTTTCTTTAGCTTATTTTCTCTTTCTTTTTCTTTGTAGTTCTTTACCTCTAAATATGTTTTTCTAACTTGCTTTCTATGCTCTACCTGACTTAAATTTTAAAGTTGAATTTTTCAGTCAATTTAAGTTAGATTTCCTTTTTCTCATTCCTATATTTTTTACATTTTTTTTGTCCCATAAATATATTTTAACTTCAATTAGTCGACTTTTTCGATAGATCGTTTTTCATTCTTGAAAGAGATTTCCTCACTGCTATGAGATTTTTTGTTTTACAGAATTTTTAAGCTTTAAATCCCATTTTCTCGTTATCTTCTTTTGATTTTTATGTTCTTGTTTTTTGTTACACCCAAATATGTTTATTTTATAACTTGCTTTCTGTACTCTGCTAGACCTGAATATTTAGAATTCATTTTTTTCAATTCTTTTAAGTGGCAAGATTTCTTTTAAAAAAATGTTCTCATTTCTATAGCAATTTTTTTGTTTCTCAGTGTTCTTTCAACATCAATACGTTTTTTTGCATTTTTTCTGGTAAGTCGTTTTTCATTCTTCAAAGCGATTTTCTTACTTCTATGATATTCTTTGTTTTACAGAATTTTTAAGCTTTAGAGTTGAATTTTTCAATCATTTTAACTGGCTCGGTTTCTTTACATTTTTTTTCTCATTTTTATAGCGTTTGACATTTTTTTGTTCCTCAAAGCCCTTTAAACTTAAATTAGTTATTTTTGTGACTTTTCCGGTGGGGTGTTTTTCATTCTTGAATGAGATTTTCTCACTTCTATGATATTCTTTGGTTTACATAATTTTTAAGCTCCGCTCTGTTATTTTTTTTGCCTTTTATGTTTTGTTTTCCTTTGTTGTTCTTTACCTATAAATATTGTTTTTTCTAACTTGCTTTGTGTGCTCTGCAAGTCTTGAATTTTTAGGGCTAATTTTTTTATTTACTTTAAGAGATAAGGTGTCTTTTCTTTAGATTTCCTTTTTCTCATTTCTATAATGTTTTACATTGTTTTTTTGCTCCTTAAGTATCTTTTAACTTCAATTAGTCGAGTATTTCGATAGTTCGTTTTTCATTTTTGAAAGAGATTTCCTCACTGCTATGAGATTTTTTGTTTTACAGAATTTTTAAGCTTTCAATCTCCTCCTCTCGTGATTTTCTTTTTATTTTTGTGTTTTTGCTTTTCTTTGTTGTTTTTTATATCTAAATATCTTTTTTTTCTAACTTGCTTTCTGTGCTCCGCTAGACATGGATTTTTAGAGCTAATTTTTACAATTATTTTAAGTGGCAAGATTGTTTTACATTTTTTTTTTGCATTTCTGTATCAATTTTTTTTTCTCAGGGTTCTTTAAAGGGCAATAAGTTAATTTGCATCTTTTCCGGTAAGTTGTTTTTCATTCTTCAAAGCGATTTTCTCTTCTCACTACGATATTCTTTGTTTTACAAAATTTTTAAGCTCCACTCTGTTATTTTTTTGCCTTTTATGTTTTTGTTTTTCTTTGTTGTTCATTACCTCCAAATATTGTTTTTTCTAACTTGCTTTCTGTGCTCTGCTAGTCTTGGATTTTTAGGGCTAATTTTTTTCAATTATTTTAAGAGATAAGGTTTATTTTCTTTAGATTTCCTTTTTCTCATTTCTATAGTGTTATACATTTTTTTTGTCCTTTAAATATCTTTTAGTTTCAATTAGTTAGACTCTTTCGATAGGTCGTTTCATTCTTGAAAGAGATTTCCTCACTGCTATGGTATTCTTTGTTTTACAGAATTTTTAAGTTTTAAATCCCCGCCTCTCGTTATTTTTTTTTATTTTTCTTTTCTTGTTTTTCTTTGTGGTTCTTTACATCTAAATATGTTTTTTCTATTTTGCTTTCTGTGCTCTGCTAGACTTGGATTTTTAGACTTAAATTTTACAATTATTTGTTGTGGCAAAGTTTCTTTACCTTTTTTTTCTCATTTCTATAGCTTTTCACAATTTTTTTCTTCCTTCAAGCCTGCAATTTTTTAAACTTCAATTAGTAATTTTTGCAACTTTTCCGGTAGGCCGTTTTTCATTTTATGAAGGGATTTTCTCACTTCTATCATATTTTTGTTTTCTAGAATTTTTAAGTTATAAATCCTTTCCTCTTCGTTATTTTCTTTAGCTTATTTCCTTCTTTTTTTTTTCTTTGTAGTTCTTTACCTCTAAATATGTTTTTTTCTAATTTGATTTCCGTGCTCTGCTTGACTTGAATTTTTAGGATTAAATTTTACAATTATTTGATGTTGCAAAGTTTCTTTAGCTTTTTTTTCACATTTCTATAGAGTTTCACATTTTTTTGTCTCTTCAGGCCCGTTATTAGTAAATTTTGCAACTTTTCCGGTAAGCCGTTTTTCATTCTATAAAGCGATTTTCGAAAGTTATTTTTGGTTTTCTAGAATTTTTAAGTTTTAAATCCTTTGCTTTTAGTTATTTCTTTACCTTATTTTCTTCTTTTTTTCTTTGTAGTTCTTTACCTCTTAATATGTTTTTTTCTATCTTGCTTTGTGTGCCCTGCTTGACTTGGATTTTTAGAGTTGAACTTTTCAATCATTTGAAGTGGCACGGTTTCTTTATTTTTTTTTCTCATTTCTATAGCGTTTGACATTTTTTTGTTCCCTATAAACCCTTTAAGCTTCAATTAGTTATTTTTGCGACTTTTCCGGTGGGCTCAGTGTTTAATTCTTGAATGAGATTTTCTCACTTCTATGATATTCTTTCTTTTACAGAATATTTAAGCTTCACTCTGTTAATTTTTGCCTTTTATATTTTTATTTTTCTTTGTTGTTCTTTACCTCTCAATTTTTTTTTACATCTGAATATGTTTTTTTCTAACTTGCTTTCTGTGCTCTGCTAGTTTTGAATTTTAGGGCTAATCTTTTTCAATTATTTTAAAAGATAAGGTTTCTTTTTTTAGATTTCCTTTTACTCATTTCTATAATGTTTTACATTTTTTTTGTGCCTTGAATATCTTTTAACTTCAATTAGTCGACTATTTCGATAGGCCATTTTTCACTCTTGAAAGAGATTTCCTCACTGCTTGATATTCTTTGTTTTAGAGAATTTTTAAGCTTTAAATTCCCTCCTCTCGTTATTTTCTTTTGATTCTTCTGTTCTTGTTTTTCTTTGTTGTTCTTGACATCTAAATATGTTTTTTTTCTAACTTGCTTTCTGTGCTCTGCTAGATTTGGTTTTTAGAGCTAATTTTTTTTTCAATTATTTTAAGTGGCACGATTCCTTTAAATTTTTTTTTCATTCCTATAGCAATTTTTTTGTTTCTCAGTGTTGTCTAAACTTCAATAAGTTATTTTGCATCTTTTCTGGTAAGTGGTTTTTCATTCTTCAAAGCGATTTTCTCACTTCTATAATATTCTTTCTTTTACAGAATTTTTTAAGCTTTAAATCCTTTCCTCGTTATTGTTCAATCTTATTTTCTGTATCGTTCTGTAACTCTAAATATTGTTTCCTTTAAATTGTTTATTGTGCTCTGCTAGATTTGCATTTTTATAGTTGAGTTTTTCAATTATTTTAAGGGGCAAGGTTTCTTTAAGACATTTCTCGTCTGTTTGTAAGCAATTTTTGAATTGCTTATGGAAGCCTCGGTCGTTTGTGGCTAAACTATTTTTATTATAAAATTTTTATTAAAATCTATATTATAAAAGATTTTTTTACATTCTAGATCTATAAAGACTTAATTTAAAATTGTTTGAAACTCTACCGGTTGTTTAAAAAAATAACAACGTTTTAAAGATGTGCTTTTTTAAATCAAACACATTGTTTGTATTTTTTTTGAACTTTTTAGTACCTAAAATTTTTTCTGTCTTCGATTATAATAAAATTTTAACATATTAAAATGAGCTTACCACGAACTTTTCTTGAGAAAATGGCGGCTAAAAGTTAAAATTTTTAATATATAAAACTTCAGAAACTGTAGAACTCAAACAAAAATAGAATGCACATTCTATTTCTAGTTTTTTGTAAGTTAATTAAAAATGCCAATTGTTATTTAAGTTTGAAAAAAAATTGTCATGCATCTGAGTATCATCTTACTAAGCTTCAAAATACCAAACTTTTTCCCCCCTTTAATGTAAATCCTATCTCTTACCGTTTTCAAAATTCCCATGGTGGCCTTCCTTACCCCTGATAAAATGTATAGTAGAAATATACGAATGTTCACTAGAAAACGTCATCTAGAATGCTATAAATTTCCGAACAAAAAGAATGACGTAATCAAAGTAAATGGACTGGTCCTTCATCTTTTCCTTTTGACATTTCGCAGCAAAGTTGAGGACGTTTTTAAATAAACACTTCTTATATCAGATTAAGTAAATTTGTTATGACTCAGATTAGAATTTTGTATCTAACGCCTATAATTTTCTGGTAAGCTCTCGTATTGTAATTTTGAATCTAAGGGAGAACGTGCACTATATTCCTAGATGGGGGGCAAATATTGAACAGAACGAGTGTTCTATCCAATATTTGCATTTTCTTATTTGAATTCAAATTCTGAACCCTGTATGATTTTTACTGCCACGACTGCAGTATTGATGTTATTTCTGAACGGTGATCGCTTCGAAAACGGTTATTAAATTTTTGATTTTCTTATAAAACTTCTCACCGTCTAATTCAATAAATCTAAAACCAGAAAATACGTTCATATGCGTCAAGCAAAAACAACCAAAATAAAGTGTCTTAATATAATAATATTATACAGATGTATTTTCTTTGTTAAGTTTAATGTTGCAGAATGTTAATGCACCGTCCTGCATAAGACGTAAACTGACCTGTCAGCACAAAATTGTCTGCACCTCGTAATACGTAGCAACTGAGGTTTAGGAAGCTGCAAAGTTTGCTAATATGAACTTTTAAATTTAGTTTTAGTTTAGTTTCAGCGACAATTTCAGCAAAATAGAATCGAAGCGATTGAGGCAATTAAAACTTGTTTATAAAATTGTCGGTGACGCTAAAAAAGTGTCCCAAAAAAAACTATTAATCGCAGACCTCGAGAGTGTCAAAGCACTTCACCAGCATCCACACAATCTCAATGGGTCACGAAAATCCCAGACCTTCGTCTCGAATCCGTTTTTAACAGGGAGCATATGTGCAGCGGTGACATGCGGAGATAAGATTGTGTCCCCGAAGAAGAAGAAAAAAAGACGAAAGAGGCCAACCGTTGCTACATATGGACCGATATTGGTGGATATTGAGTGTCGATCGAGGGGTAAAATGGCAAAAAGTCGACCGGAGAAAAATGAATTCGAATTGCTGGCACATGGTGCTGACGACGAAGGCCTCTGGGTGGAAAAAATAATAATGATTGAGGCTGCAAATTTGAGCCCATAAAAACTAGAAAAAAAACATTTAACATCCTTACGGTTCCATAGGTAAAACGAAAATAAAAGACTTGCTTATAAATACAGGGTGTTTCAGAAAGGAACTGAGAAACTTTAAGTAGTTATAGAGGACGCCAAGCCATACAAATTTTGCTTATCAACCCCTATCCGCAAACGGACCATTTTCAAGATACAGGGTGTTAAGAAAATATTTCTTTTATAAGTTTTTTGGTTATATTTCAGGGACTATTCGAAACAGGCAATTGAATTTTTCTACACGCTTTATCATTACTTGAAAGTACTTCATGAGTGTTAAAGCGCGTATTTTTTGGTGTCAGTGGCATAGATTTTGGGGTCGCCTGGGATTGTTTTGCCTCTAATGACTACGCCATTGCAAAAAATTGCAATTTGGAAGCGCATTGAAAATTTTTATTTTTATTTTTTTAAACAATCGGTTAAAAAAAATTCAAAATGCCGACTACCGACCTCAGTGCATAAATTTGCCCGTCGAATCATGGAGTGACGCACCCGTTGGAAGATATGTGGTGTCTCTTGAATAGAGAAACAATGCTGCCATCATTCTTCCTAGCAATTCCTCTTGGTTGTCAACCAGAGTTTCATAAACCAAGAATTTGACTTATACCCATAAAAAGAAATCTAACAGGTTTAAGTCTGGGCTTCGTGCTGGCGAATGTCCTCGCTCAATCCTTCTATCAGGAAATATCCGATTTAAATGGTCCTGCCCAGTTTGGGTAAAATGTGCCGGAGCACCGTCATACTGAAACCACGTTATACGCCGATCGTCCAAAGGAACGGTCTCCCAAAGACATTTACACCGGTTTCCAGTAATTGAGGTAGAACATTTTGCAAAAAGTCGAGGTAAATGTTGCCATTTAATAAAGGCGGAAGCAAGTGATAGCAGATATTAATAGCAAATAAATGCTGAAGCAAATGAAATGAATGCTGATTTGCTCTAATCCAAGTGGCACGAGGCTTATGATCTTCCCATATGTAATTGTTATGGCTGTTGAAAAATCCCTCTCTAGTGAAACAACATTCATCTGAAAACATAATGACTGAACCAAAATCCGGTTCTAACGCACGGTTGAAGCATCGACAAAATTGTTGTCTTGGTTGATAGACCTGCGGACTTCTTGGACATTTTGACGACAATAAGGATGTAAAATCTGTTCTTGAAGAACACAACAAACAGTTGAGGCTGAAGTATTCAGTTCACGGCAACTGCTCGCGTGCTGGTAGACGGTTGTTCTTCAAATCGGCACAAAACTTCTTGCTGTTCAAAACTGTTCGTGCAGTTCTTGTTTCTCCGGCTTCCACATCTAGATTGAAGTTACCTCTTTCCTTTATTCGACGGTGGATTATTGCAAATGTCGAATGACAAAGATGACGACGGTTGGTAAGAGGCTCCGCATAAAGGCCTGCGGCTGACGTTACTGTAATGTGGTGTTTACTTAAATCTTTGTCTCTCTATGAAATTATCTTTGTATTTTTTAGAATAGCGTAAATTTGTCTTTCTTTTTTTGACAGTTGCATCTTTGTTAAATTTTGTGTAATTTCCAACATCAAAAGAAAGATAACAGTTCCATGTTCGATAGAGTTCTATCAATAAAATTTGCAATTTTATCGGTTTATATGAATATAGTAGGTCTCAAAACATAACATTATGAGAAAATTATCCGGCACGCTCTGTAATTTAACCTAAAAATTTTAGATTTAGGTTAGGTGAGGCCAACCCTGCAAAAATCCACGATTATGGCTTTTCAACCATACAAATCCCCGGGGAGTATGTAGTGTTCCCGGCACCACTACAACAGAGCCTGGATCAAATCGCACCTCTACTAACAAACCTCTTCATAGCGAGCCTTGCATGGAATTTTATTCCAAACTGCTGGTCCAGGTTGAGGGTCGTCTACATACCAAAATGGGATGTTGAGAAAAAGATCCTATATCGCTCAGGCCACTTGTTTCTGCTGAAAAGCTTGGAAAAGCTGCTAGACCTATACATAAAGGAGGGAGCGCTAACAACTTACCCCCTTAATACGGAATAGTATGCATACCACGCTAACAAAGCAGCAGAACTAGCACTCCACAACCTGGTGGTTAAAATCCAAGATACCCTCAATTCAAATGGTGTCGCAGTTGGTGTTTTCATAGACATCGAAGGAGCCTTTAATAATGCACCTAGAGACCCCATCGTCGGCAGCTCAGCGGCCTGGGCCGGCCTGGGCGGATTCACCACCGTATTTCAGGCAGAAATTCATACCATTGAAATGTGAGCCTGACACCTAGAGAAGGGATGACACAATAGAACAATAAATATCTGCTCGGATAGTCGGGCAGCGCTTCTAGCGCTTACGTCTTTGCGCTGTAATTCCAAAACTGAAACTGTTTGGAACTGCCACAGGACTCTGAACACCCTATCGCACCCGAAAAGCGTCACACTGGTATGGATACCGGGCCACCGTGGTCACGAAGGCAATGAGCAGGCCGACTAGCGAACCTCTAGCTAGAAGGGCGGCGGCCTCTGCATTCGTAAGCCCGGAGCCGACACTGGGAGTCCCATACTCTCTGCTCAAGGCTGAACCCCAGAAATGGAGCAATGCCAAGTCCCAGGACTGGTGTGAGAACCTACCCAATATCACACTCCAAAAAATGTATCACGGGAACAGGGAGGGCAAAGGCCGAAACATTCCTCAGACTAAATAGAAGACAAATCAGAGTGGCCACTGTACTGTACACAGGCAGGGCACAGCCACCTAAGATCTCACCTGCACAGACTCGGACTGTTCTAAAAGACGGCTTGACAGCCCATTATGGATCGACAGTCCATTATGGCTCGCTTTCTGCACTACTACAAACTAATGGATAGCAAGAGCTGAACTACCCTAAACTAACCAAACAAAAAGTAAACATTCCTGAACTAACCTAAACTAAACCAAAATAACCAGAGCTAACTTGACGTGACAGTTATATAAACAGCGAGTTTTTTTGACGTTTATGTGGAACAATTTGGCTCAAAGTATCAGTTATTAGTCTTATTTGTTAAATGCGTTAGAAAATTCTTCGATAAAAATGCTTCACCCCACGAAGGCGTAGAAGGGCCAACAAGATTTTTTTTCTTAAATTCCGAGTTTAAAGTCGGAATTTAGTTAAATTCCGAATTCAAAGTCGGAATTTAGTTAAATTCCGAGTTTAAAGTCAGAATTTAGTTAAATTCCGAGTTGAGAGTCGGAATTTAGTTAAATATGATTCACAAAGCAGAGGCGTAGACGCAAGGTTAATAAAACATTTCTATTCTATGTTGTACAAGAATTCCTATTGTGATTACATATTACAATTACAGATTACTCCCATTGTGATATCTCTGGACGTTATTTGCGGTTTTTTGTTTTTCGGTCTACAAGAACAGTTAAGGGACACAAAGTTTTGCACTTTGCTATAAGTTACAGTGTTTTGCGAGAATACCCGCGCCAATAAAATTAATGGACTCTATAAGTTCATTGATTTGAATATCTTTGGCGGATATTGACAGATAATAATGACAATAATAAAATTGTAGAGATAACAAAACTAAAAAGTATACCGCTAACAAAAAAAAAATAGATACGACATAATTTTTGGTAATTTTCAAGGCATTTATCTCAGTAACCACTTATGACAAATTCATAGTTTTAAAAGTCTCTGAAAGGACTTTCTTCTAGAAGTAACTACCTGGGCCGATCTTTAATTAAACAAGTTGGTCAGCAAAAATCTTGAGTTGGTTTGTTTATGGTGTGCTTTTGTCATACTCGCGCGTTTTTTTTTTTTTTTTTTTTTTTTTTTTTTTTTTTTTTTTTTTTTTTTTTTTTTTTGACCACGCTTGCCTATAGTTTAGGAAATATCCGAACGTTCCTCAGATGAATGAATGTCAGATGAAAATCAGAACGAATGTTCCTAAAAGTAACTGAAATATCGAAACGTCTCAAATACCTTATTTCATATTAAGTAATAGGTAAACAGGTAAAAAACGTCCTAAAATTCATAAAAAGATATAAAATGGTACCACGAGTACCCATATCAAAGTTGCCATTTATGACATATTGTTTGTGATTGTGAACAGAATCTACAATTGAAATATCAGTTTTGTAGCTTTAGATATCCCTAAAAATGTAATATTTGTCAATTTTTGGGTCACCCTATAGTATCTAAATCAGAAATCAAAGGCACTATTTATACTAAGGGAATAAAACCTACAAAAAAATATTGTTAAACAAAAAAAAAGTAAAGTTAAATGTTGCAGCATTATTTTTGACACCATATACTATTTAAAACAGAAATCAACGCTCTATTTATCATAAAACTACTGCAACTTACGCAATAAATTAACAGATATCAATTTACATGAAAAAATCCTAAAATTCTAGGTCACAACACTTTTTTGGGACACTCTATACTATCAAAACGTAAATATATGTCCTATTTATCATACGACTACTAGGACCTACGAATAAATTCGATTACTATTGATTTACATGGGAAAAGTCGATATTTCTATATTAATCATATGATACTCTCCCCAACTGGCTCAAAAACCTAAATGTTTAGATAAATATCGTGAATTTCACCCTTCAAAGCTTATATTGCGTTTTAATGAGGATTTATCCTCATTAAAAGAGATAGATTATTTAATAAAATGTAGAATAATTTTTGTGTTTTTTAACAATTTGTGGATAAAATGGCGAAGGAATTATTTCGCAGTAAATACTCAAATATATCAACACCAAACTCCTTGCATAATTATAAAATTGTTTTCATTGGTAAGTTTTAATAAAGCTTTCATCGCCTATATCTAACATCTTGTTCTGCTTAGTCAACGTACTTAATAATCCATCCTTTCTATGTAAAATACACACTGCTTGTGGAACTTTTAGGCATTATTAGCATATATTAGCTTCCTGAATAATTTTTTGAGCCACCTTACACTATCTAAAACAGAAATCAACGTCCTATTCATTATAAAACGACTCGAAGTAACAAATAAAATCGATTACTATAGATGTAAATGACACATATAGAAAATTCTATGTTAAACATATGGGGCTCTCAAACCGGCACAAAAAAACTAAATTTTGATATAAAAATCGTGCATTGCTGCCTTTAACAGCTAATATCTCGTTTCGATAAAGATTTGTCGAAAAATGTATAAGAACAGATAAGGAAGTAGAAGAATAGAGCTACACGTAGAGCCCATTTTCGAAGCTCTGACTAGAACAGTAACTGAGCACGGGTAGCCCAAAAATAAGGTACAAATTTTGCACTCTTTTTTTAATTTTCTCAAAAACCCTGAAAGCTAGCTTCTTTCTGATACATGCATCTGATAGCCCTTGATAACCTCTTCATACATCATATTAACCGGCATATCGAAAAACCTTACCGTTTCCAAGATAAACAGAAAAATTTAAAAATTTCAAAATTTTCAAAGGGGGTCGTGAAAATTTTCAGCCAAAATCGATTGTCATAGATTTTGTCAAAAGTAGTCTCATATGAAAGAGGGGACAAAAATATGTAAAAAATTTGCAATTCTGGAATTTTCAGTAATTTCCTTCCCCTTCAAAATGGCGCCAAAAACGTAATTTTTCCACTTTTTATCGACATTTTAATACTTATATCTATATAATTCAAAAAACGAAACATGGTATAACGATGCTATTGACACCCATGAATAGAGCATTCTCGACCACAAAATACCTGCTTAATTTAAAAAAAATATTAGGTAATTTTTACAAAATTTTAATAGTTTTTCTCTTCCCGTGAGACTGTTATTAAACTTAGCAAAATAGTAATTAACGTTTTGAGCAGTATTTGGGGCGACTCACACTTAATTGAGTCACTGTTGTTCTATTGCCGTAAATGGCTTTGCTATAAAATGGCAAAAGTCACTCTACCCCTATCAATGAGAAATTTAATCAGTCAAATCTCAGAACCTAAAAACGATAAAATCAAACAGTTAATACCAGTTGAATGGGCTTCGTTAAAGCTATTTTGTCAGTCATATACGAAAAACTGATTTTTTGGGCGTGGCACATTTATAAAGCAATATTTGTAATAAAAGTGAATACCCTGATGATGGCGTATAGTAAGCATAAAGTCGAAACGTCGGATATATTATGTTTCAGAGCCCTTTAGCAACAGTGAGTAAGTTGGAGCAAAAAAGTGTCATTTTATTAAAAAAGTTTCCAAAATCGAACCTTGGGTACCCGCGGCAAGGTTCTGAACCTCAGAGACCTCTAGCTCGTCCCATAAAATAGCCACGTACCAAATTTCAGCTTTCTAGCTCGAACCGTTCCCGAGATATCGGCTTAAAACGAATTTTACATAAGGGAAACCAACCATTCGATTTTCAACTTGATCTCATCATCGGTTCATAAAACAGCTATAACCTAGCTATGGTCAGCTACATAACTATGTCAGCTATATTACCATTCATGGTACTCCCATGGGCACCCAGCATCCAAAGTTGAACCATGTATCATTAACAGTTCTCTAAATATTAACGTTACTCAGCTATTGTAGCTATGATAGCTGAGTCAGCTATATCACAATTTATGATACCCCCATAGGTACCCACCATCCAAATTTGAACTATGTACCATCAATGGTACCCCAAATATGAATTAATCTACATTCCACCCATATAATATGCATTGCCCAACGTTTTTCTTATGGGAAATACACGTGCAAAAGCCTGAAAACTTATATGCAAAATTTCGTTAATGGTACCCATGGGTTTGGTACCATAAATAAGGTTTCGACCCATGGCAACTTGCAGTCCATTCCCTAATGAACCATGGTATCAAATTTCAGCTCTCTAACTTTATTCGTTTCAGAGATATCCCCATTTTTAATTACCCTGTCTAGGGCGGCCATTTTTTTTCGCCTCCATCTTTTTTTATGTCGAAATCAATATTTTCCCATTTAAAAAGCATTGCACAATGTATTTCTTATGGGAAAGCCGAAGAAATGGCAAAAAAAATATAACTACGCCCATGTCTGTCGAAAAATCGAAAAAATACATTTTTTACCGAATTTGTAACCGCCACTGTCTGGGCGAAAACCGCGTGGTCGGACTTCATCAGCCAAAAATGAATCCCGACACGAAATTTTCAAATCGACCAGTCTTTGTGAAAACGACCTCGAGGACTGGGCATTTTGCCAATAATCTTCCTAGAAATGTTCAAATTTTCCCCGGCCAGACAGTTTTCCACGCTTTTCGGCCGATTTTCCTTAGTCTGAGGCCTTAAAGTTAATGTTTACATTTCGGAAATCTCAGCTGTCAGATGCAGATGGGCGCGGCCGCCGAATGCTTCCGATTCACCCCATGGTGAACGTGATTCGGAACCATTCGGGATTTTCGGCCAAAATTTAAAAAAATCTGCATCTTTGGCTTCGAAATTCAATTAAGACCATTTGGCGACGTCCCAACGAAAAGTGGTTTCTCAGTCCCAAAAAGAAAACATTCCAAAGCATCCCGTGGGAGAGAAAGCCATTGCATTAGATGCACGGTCTCCGGACAAATATACCTCAAAGTGGCAATTTGAAATTTAAAGTTTAAAAATTCGTCAAAATTTCACATTCAAAGCTAAGCCCTTGATTTTTCGCACGATCAAGGGCCCGTGTGTGTACTACCTCCCTGAATTATTTGAGATTTTTTACTGCGAAAATGTCGAATCTGCAGGGTGAAATGTGAGAAAAGTACACCAAAATTGGCAAAAAATGCGGTACAGAAAAACTTTTGTAGCTCACGCGGTATAAGAGCTAGACCAAAACTAATAACTGATTTTTTTTTCTTTCCACGTCTTCTAGTTGCCTATATACCACCGAAGCTGGACCGCTCCATAGTTTTCGAAATAATCGCAAAAAACTACATTACTATTTTAGACACTTTTCCTTAATTGTTTTTGGACATTTTTTTGACCACTCTGTATTAAAGCGACACCTTTGGCGGGATCGGATTAAGAGTAGCCAAGGATATGCCCTTTCCCCCGGTATTATCCTTATTGGGCCAGTCGTCTAACTAAAGGGGTCCAGAAGGCCGACAAGTTGACCATTGCTAAAAATTTTTAGAAAAACCGTCCCAACTTTGCGAATTTTTGTACATTTTTCTATTTAACTTATCGGAATTGCACTTCAAAATTTATCGTCTTCACGTATGAGAAAATCTACCCACATAAAGGCCTATACCCCACATAGTCCCGGAGTTACGGCAAAGACGCTAGACTTTTGGGTTGTGAAAACAACGCATTTTTGACTTTGGTAAGCCACTGGTCAGCCCCCCCCCACGCGCAACCAAATCGATCACATTTTTGGAAAGCCCATGCATTTCTGTATATACGCGCAACACGACAAAATCCCGTCAAATGAGCAGTTTTAAAGTTATAAGCGTTAGAAGGGAAAAAATACCAAATATCTACAACCAAAATGTCTCCTTTGGCTCGCCTTTATATCCTCACTGGCGTTCGGATAACCAGTTTTTTATCAAACGGACTAAATGTACGTCATTTGTTCTCTCCATACGCACACCTAAAGTGGGCTTTCTAATCCTGAGACCAAAAAAAGTAGCAAAAAAGTCCTAGGCAGTAAAAGTAAAGTCAAATGTCACCGCTACTGTCATGGTGGCGCATATATAAACCATCTTATTGCCATCTTTACATTCTTGTTGAAAAAACAAAGGATAGGAATACTCTCAGAGCGCTCGAGAGTACCACCCGAAACCATTTTTAGTCGAAATTGCATAGGTTCTCGAATTCTGTTAAATGTCGTTAGTTGTCATCATATTTATCTGTCAATGTCATTTTTATTAATTTAGTATTAATAATAATGCTATACATTTTTAGTTTACCATAATTTACCTCAACCATCTAAACCATTGGTTATGATTTAATACCATTAAAACCATTGAACATTGAACACCACCGTTCTAACACATTCTATTTATATACACCACTAATTGGGTAAGTACCTAGACCTGCTTAAAGAGGATGAAAGAAAATTGCAACACTGAATCACTCTGAAATAGACTTTCCTGCATGCTTGAAAAAAAAATAGTATATGTTACGCGGAGTAAAAGGTCTTTTTGTGCTTCGCCCAGTTGCAGGCCTCAGCTTCGCTTCGGCCGTCAATCTCTGGGCTCAGCACAAAAAGACCCACTTTTACTCCTAGTGACATAATCTACTATTTATCAATGTGATACGGGACAAAACTTTAAAATTTGAACTCACTTGTTTTGTGTTCGAAAAAAGTGACAGGGTATTTTCAAAAAGTTTGCAGTTTTTTATTTGTTGCTATGTATAGCGACTATAGGTTACCTGACTTTAATGAGATAAACAAAATTTAAAAGCTCATTAAGTACAAAATCAGTGGCGTGGAACTCTAGTTCAGAAAGATTGTTTCGGATGCTCTCGCGAAACTTTAATATTACTTCTGTGTTTTTATTATTCGATTTATATTGACTTAGCTGTTTTTTTATTTTCACCTGAACTAACCTGAACGCAGTTGGATATCGAGATTTGTGTATGAATGAAATTTTTATTGTATCTGAAGATCTTTATAAAAATTATACATACTAGAATATACAAAAAATCTGAGGCTGAAACATCAGACACACAATTTGAATTCCGCAACGGAATGGGCACGAGAGAGGCCATCTTTGCTTTGAATGTCTTGTCTCAGAGATGCCTGGATGTAAACCCGGACCTTTACGTATGTTTCATAGATTATAGTAAGGCGTTCGGCAGTGTCGAGCATGAAAGGCTTCTGGATATACTCCAAAGACTTGGCATTGATTGCCACGATGTCTGAATTATATTAAATCTCTACTGGGGACAAACTTCTAGAGTGAAATATGACAATGCTTTGACAGAACAAATTAGTATTCGGAAGGGAGTCAGACAGGGGTGTGTTCTCTCTCCTATGCTATTTAATATTTACTCGTAGTATGTTTTTCGGGAGGCATTGGAAGAGGAGCCGGCGGGTATAGCAATCAATGGCGGAACTGTCAACAACATCAGGTAAGCTGACGATACCGCTGTAATAGAAAGCTGCCTCAAAGATCTGCAGAGGCTGTGTAACGCTTTTTAAAATATTCAACTCCGTCCCTGTGTTTTCTAACCTAGGATTGTATTTTGTGGATATTTTTTTTGATAAAACTAAAACCCTACAATGCATTTACTGATGTTATATAATATATTCATTCCTTCTGAAACATTTTCTGTTAATAAATTGAGAATTATTAATCACTTTTGGCATATTTTGTTTTGGTACTTTAAATCAAAACAAAGATCCGGATTGGTCAAATTTTGACCAATGAGAGACTGACCCATTGCGGAGTGAAATTTGCTAGAAATTTGAAAAAAAAAGAATAACAAATGAACTGAGGAGTTTTGCACTAGATTTTGATACTTTTTCTTTTGTACTTGGCTAGGGTTAACTGCCATAGAAAGGAAATCGCTCTAGTGGATTTTTAAAGTTTTGGTTTCTGGTATTATACCAATAAATTATATTTACTGTGGAAAGTTAGCGCTTCTAGCGGATAAAAGTTAGTACCAGAAAACTACAAGCTTGAATTTTGTGAAAGTCCTCAGGGACATATACA